>OZ010571.1:3875123-4020123 GCA_963932145.1 Acanthosepion lycidas
ATAGTAGAAATAAAAATGTTGGATCGCATTGATCCCTAAACGGATAGCAATATCACTAGAGAAATTAATATCACTTGATAAATAGATATAAATTAATATCATTTGAAAGAGAATGTCTTTAAGCGAATCCAAAGAAGAAACTCAAAGAAACTTAACAATTTCAATACTCTCATGCATCTTGATGTTTACAGACGCATATTAATAAATATATAACCACACACTCACACACATATATACGTGCGTACATATATACGTATATATGATCACATGCATGCACTCAGACGCACATTATATTTTTCATGTTTGTCGACACATTTTACCAGAAATGTTCGTTATTTTCAAATTGATCAGTTTATATTAATGTATGCATATGAACAGGAAAACTTTCACGATTCATTCACTTTATATATCATTTGTGTTTCTTACACATAATTACTCTCGCCCTCTCTCTACTGACTTCTCCCTGACTATGTAAATGTGTAACGGTGTTGAAACCTGTTCATCTGTTGTCTTTTTATTGAAGTTTTTCTTCAGGTAAAAAAAAAAAAGAAAAAAGAAGAAGCTTTCTTTACATTAATGTTTGAACTAAAAGTCGATCTCTTTCATCTATACCCTTTCTATCTGCCAGCGCGGAGTAGAAAGAACAAAGTAACATCAAATTTGGTAAATCAGACAAATGATATTTTTAAAAATTGATGCTGACTTACAATACTAAAGAGAGGTGAAAAAAAGTGGATTAAAGCTGTTGTGAAATTGGAGGCATAGAAATTGTGGGTTCAATCCCTGGGCCGGGTAGTACGGATTTAAAAACTCAGTGAAAACAGGCCGAACAGTAACAGGACAATGTTAAAAATGTTAAAATGAAACCATAGAAAAGTACCCCTAGATATAGACAGTATAATTAGAAGATTCTGCCAACGTAGATTGAATAAAGGGCTCAGTTTTAGATTTCCCCAGGGATAAACCGGATCGACAGAGATCTGAAGGAGGTGCAATGCCCGAAATGTTGTGATACTAACAACAAAAAAGTGAGGAAATAAGTTCGAATGTAAATAAAAAAAGGGATTGTTATTTAAAAATGAACTTCCGGTGAGAAAAAAGAGTGTGGAATCTTTTCCTTTTTTCAGTTAATCTAATTTTCTTAGAAAGAGAAAGAAAAGAGGATTTTTTACTGGACGCCCGGGCGCACACAACTACCCTCCACCGCACCCCGGCGCATACATACTGAAACACGAATAAATAGTTAGACAGACAGACAGACAGACGTAGTAATCGATATTTTCCGTCGAGGATATCCCAAGGTTAGACCTGTTTCAGATGTCAGTAAAAGGGGCCGTAACGTAGACGAGGGAATTTCCCGTTTCTAGCAATGAATGGACGGTGGTTGTTTTACTACCGCAGTATTTGTAATACTACGTCAACAGTGGCTACAAGACATCAACGCAGGCAAACAACTTCACGTCTGAATGCTATGTCTGCAATCTCATAAGGTAAGCCTCTAGATACAATTATCCAGTAGATTTTGTAAAAGATAAAGGTCTATTTAATATAATCTCAATTTCATCATTTATTTTCATTATTCCTATTTTTTACAGATCTATATTATATATATATATGTATATATATATATGTGTGTGTGTGTTTCGAATTCATCCACGTCAAAGACTATTTTTCATTCCTATTTTCCATGAAATAAGACTTAAAAGAAGCCGAAGGTAACATTTTATGCTACTTAATTAACGTACTTATTCTTGTTACTTTTGAAAAGATTAAATTAAAAAAGAAATTTTTTTAAAAATCCAGGATATTTTTTCGTTCAAACCAGAACGTCCCCGATGTCAGGAAATAGTATATCACACACACACACACACATATATATATATATATATATATATATATATATATATATATATATATATATATATATATATATATATATATTAGTGATTGCTATAGGAGTCAGAGAGAAATAGGAAGAAATTAAAAAGAATATTTTGTCACGTCAAATGCCAATATTTATAAAATTGAATCATTCGAATATCTTGTATTTCTGAAATTTGGATAATTTTAATTTGGAAAGCTTTACTGATCAAAGACGAAAGTTTTCTACTAAGTCAACGTAATGAAATATTTTTGGGCAAGAATTGTTTTAATGCATTTGTTTTTTGTCTCACATTGTTGCACACCATCTAGTACGAATTAAAAAAGAATTGATAAATTTTCGTGTTTTGTGTGAAAGCCCTTTATTTCCAATTTCTAAAAAAAACTTTTATCTTGAAGCCTGAAAGTTTTTGTAAAATCTTTTCACTGTTTACGATTTACATTTAGTCAGAAAAGAATAGATTTAGTTGAAGTTTTGGACTTAGACGATTCGTTTTCTTCTTTCTCTTTCTTGCTTTCTTTTTCTAAGCCAACCCCCGCCCCCACATGCACATTCCTTAAGTGTACAGTATCCCTCAGGACATTGGTGATCACCGTTCTCCACAGTTTCCTGAGTTTCGTTACTGTCAACAATGTTTATTCTATGCGAATTTTTATTTCTTAAACAAAAAAGTGTCTTTTCCATTCTTTCATGAAAAGAATATCATTTTACTTCTTTCATCGCAATGAAAATTCTGTTCACTTTATAAAAGAAAAGAGAACGAACTTCTTTACTATTATTAACGACCTCAGCAACCAGTAAAGTTTTCACTACGGTCGAAACACAACTCCTCATGCAATAGATATTTAACACGCAGTCTGTATGTATTAAATATTCTGTAAGTAATAGAAACTCTGCAAGTAATACACACCCTATGAGTAATACACACACTATCACACACACGCCTATATACACAAACACGCAGTGAAAAAAAAGAAAGAGAGAAACACTAGTGATTTGATATATACATACACTGCAAAATTAATGGAATTCTACAAGTTAGCAACGGAGGGCGTTTGTGTTTGAAAGTCTTGAAATAAACCTAAATTAAGTATTGTTTACACTGCAAAATTTGTTGGGATTAAAAGGAATATATAAGTAAGATTTTACTTTGATGGAAATAGAAATCTTGGATAAGGCTCATAGGCATATACAAGAGAAAAGCTCATAGAAAGATACAGTTTTTTTGACAACATTAATATAATCAAGTCTTGCATCCACATGTCTAACGTACATTTAAATATACAAAACTGACTTAAAGAGGAAATAAAAAGAAAAGTTAATTCTGACCGTAAACATTAGAGATTTTTTTTTATTCACTAGAAAAATGCAATAGAAATGTAAAACAAACATTGCAAGTCGAAGTTGAAAGGCTTACAGATGAAATGAGAAAAATACTTCTACTTCTTCCAATTTTTGATCTGTCAATGAAAAATATTTTAATTCTCATTCTGACTTGCGTATCAAAATACGATGCAAAGAGAACGGATGAAATATTTAAGCTACAAGACATTCATTTTATTTAGAACTGAAATGCTTAAAAAGTTTTTGTCATTAAATCAAGAGATTGACTAAGACCAAAACCTCTGCTATGATTTCTGTCCTATGTGTTTACCTTTCTATGATCTCAGGCAGAACTTCTTTTTACATATGTTTACAAACAATTTAGATACTCAAATGTAGACACTTCGGCTATATATATATATATATATATATATATATATATATATATATATATATATGTAAAAGATTATATTAAAAACAATTTTGAATTTTTATTATGATCTCCTATAATAAGAAATAACATAATAACAGAAAACATAATAATAATATTTTGCTCTACATTGCACTGACCAATTTTTTAAAAGTAAATGCTATTAACTGTGAATTTTTACTTCATTTGTTCTTTCGTTTATATATATATATATATATATATATATTAGCTGGCCACTCCTAGCCAATCCCTATTGAAGGCGCTCGCTCATGCACATTTGTGTTTGTTCAACACCCACAGAGCCAACCTGTGGTTTATACTACAACTATGCTGAGCAGATCTTAGTTACAGTTTCTGAAAGAGAGTGTGTTATCTAGAATAATCAACAATCTGAACAACACCAGCACACTCAAACCCTCGGTCACAATGACTTGTGATTTCGTGCTAGCACAGCTATCGACCGCCCCAAGTGTTCCAAGTAAATATATATATATATATATATATATATATATATATATATATATATATATATATATATATATATATATATATATATACTTGGAACATTTATGTATATAGATACATACATATATATATATATATATATACTTGGAACATTTGTGTGTGTATATATATCCATACACACACACACGCACACACACAATTTACACACAATGGCAGTTTATGATAATAGAAAATGCATTAGAGAATGCAGATTAAAATATATTTTTAAAGTCGATAAAAGTCTTTCTGACTTACAAATCTCTAAAGCAACGAAGCATTCGGTGTAAAGGTCATTTACGCGTGAGTAAATAAAAGTTCTCTGTATGACAAAGAAGGCTTTAATTAATTTCTGTTCATTCGGTTAGAATTAGCAAAGTGGGTCGTGTCAACGATTTTCTAAGCGCAGCTTATATGTGACACAAGGGCGAAAGTATGAAACACCCATTGAGGATCGAACTCACTACTCAGTCGAGGTGCTCAGCATGCACACAAACAAACACACACACACACACAAACACACACATATATATATATATATATATATATATATATATATATATATATATATATATATATATATATATATATATATATATATATATATATATATATATATATATATATATATATATATATATATATATATATATATATATATATATATATATATACTTTTATGCAGAAATATAATTATTTAACATTTTTAATTTATTACACTTATATCACATTTAAGGTGAGAATAAAGATGATAAAACTGCAGTAGTCCTCAATCATTCGTTATTCGCACATACTGATATTTCTTCATATATATATATATATATATATATATATATATATATATATATATATATATATATATATATATACATGTATATATATATATATATATATATAAGCACATACACACATATATTGCAGTTGCAGTACGTTATAAAACTAAAACTTTATTCTTCGACAATCCTTTAATTCGCTTTTAGAATCCAGCATCTGTTGTTGACGGAAATCAATAAATTCTACCGATTATGTATCGTCGATTACAATGCACCAAAATCCTGGGTGAGGGGGGGGTATATTTTTTTAATTCATTTCGGCTTATTCATGTTATTCTCTTTGATTTAAAAATAATATATAACCCTTTATTTTGTAATTTGTGTTAGAATTGGAAAATACTCTAATAAAAGAAAACAATTTTATATACAGGCGTTGCATAAAAACCAGTTCCACGGCTAATGTCGACACAAAAAAAAACAAAAAATACAAATAGAGACGCTCACATATTCGAAATAAATCTTAGTTGCTAAGTTCATTTGCTAAATGTCTTACTTCAAGTGTAAACCCACACTATTGATTTTCAATTTTTAGCCTTTAGATTGTTTAAGCAATGATTAGTGGTCCTGTAAGGAGAGAGAAAAGAAAACCTCCCTTCGCTAACAAATGTACAAAATAGATTTTGAAGAGCTGCAAGACGGTACAACAGCAACAACAAATGATGTTCATATATATATATATATATATATATATATATATATATATATATATATATATATGTAAAGAAATAACAGTAAGATATATAAGCCGGTGTTCTTATTCATATTTTTATTTTTACAAAATAGTGCTCAATGTAAATTTACAGAGCATTAATATTATAAATTAACTGATTTAAAATATGTTTTTCGCTACACAGTAATAACCATGTTTCAAAAATGGAAGCTAAAAGCTTCATATTTTGTTTTGTAATTAAATTAAATCATTAGTTCCATTTCATCCTCAAGCGAAAATTCAAAATTCAAAATTCCAAAATTCAATAATTCGCTTGAGGATAAAAAGGAAGGAATGCTTTTAATTTAATTACAAAATTAAATTTGAAGCTTTTAGCTTCCATTTTTGAAACATGGTTATTACTGTGTAGTGAAAAAACATATTTTAAATCAGTTAATTTATTATATATATATATATATATATATATATATATATATAAAGTCAACTAACGTGATATTTAAAAACAAAAGAAACAAAAAATCAAATACATCAGTCGTTATTTCTGAATTGTGGAAACAGAATTTTTCAAAGATTAAATAAAAAAAAAATGAAATTTATCGATGAGGAAAAACAACTGGAGTGTCGTTTTCTTTTCTGTTTTTTTTTTTGACATTTAAAAAAAAAAATTCCCGGCTATAGCTAATATCAACATTTGTTGACCAACCCGGTAGACGCCATAGATTTTTATTCTGATAATTAATTTCAAAACACAACTTACTTTCTTTGTTGCAAACATCTTTGAGGCTCACACACAGTTCACTGATTCCCGTTGGACTAGAATTTATGAATCAGCTTATACTTTTCAAATTTGCAATATTCAAATTTTAATTACTGACTTAAATAGCAGCTGTTAAATTGATTCTTTTATTATATTTTATGGTAGACACAATATAAAAATATTGACTTTTCAAAAGGAGTTCCACTTTCACCGCTTGAAAAATTGTGTTGTTTCAACATTTCTACACTAATTCCCTAATCCATTCTACACTAATTCTCTAATCCATTCTACACTAATTCCCTAATCCATTCAACTTCGTGGCTAAGTTCCTGTTAGAAATTTCTTATTTCTAACATCAAATTCTCATTTTCATGCAAACGAGATCTCTTTGTTTGAAAGATTGGAGCAACACAATCTTTTACTTTTAGTTTTCGCTGTATAGTCTTGATGTCGAATTAAGTAAATTTTACTAAATATTTTCAACCAAATCAAAATTTTAACAATTTATGTTTTACTCTTTGTAACTATTTGCTTTATTTTGGGTTTTCTGCTTGCAAATTCTTGACCATTCGAACTACGGTCTACTCCACGTGTTCACTATCGTTGTACTTGGGAATCTTCTCCAAATTTTGAACCGAATCGTTTATACAATCAATGGCTTTAAATTGTTCTCATCTCACTTTTACATTCTTACTAGGGGACATTTTGTTCTGGCAAACGCTTGCTACTTTTCTTATATCATTTGTCCCTCTCTTCCACTGACTTCAGTACTATCAGACCTATGAATAGAACTAACAACTTCCAGAGAAGCAGGTATGCTTTCGCCTAAACTTTAAACTACTAATATTAATAATTCAACATTTCAAAAATTCTGGCAAAAATTATTAAATCAAAATTCTAAATACAGAAATGTTACCTTTTGTTTCAATTGCGAACGACTCAAATTAAAATTGGCTATAAACAGAAAGAAAAGTGTTTTGACCAAATGAGCCAAGATAGTCATAATTATTATAAACGGTTTTCAGTCATTGCTACATTTTTTACATTCATTATTGGTAAAACTTTTAAGTCATTATCGCTAGTTGTTTTTAGTCATTATTGGTCGTTGTTTTCAGTAATTATTATTACTAAAATTTCAGCCATTATGTTAATTATTTTTCAATCATGACTATCGCCTACTGAGAGCGTAAAATGAAATTGATAACAATTTTAAAGAAGAAGGAAAAATGTCACCGGTTTGCTCTTTTTGATTGTGTGACAAGACTCTTTTATAAAATCCATTACTCTACGCTGTCTTTTCAAAATCAGTGAAACATTTTTGACTTCAGAATCATGAACTTCAATTTTAACTTCATCTGAAGTATTATAATCAATGTATTTCATTTTTCTCGGTTTTGCATCTATCGAATAGGCATCGATGTTGTAAATATCACTTCATTAGAGTGATTGATTAGCCAATAGTCCATTGCTACCAGCATCTTGGACTCTTAATGAGAAAATTAATCATTCATAATATAACATTAATAGACAATAAAATGCTCGAGTTATCATTGGAAACTCAAACTGTATGTGGACTATATTGAAATATATAAATATTACATTTTCCATCTGTTTAATTTACTTTAAATGATTGGAAAAATGAAAACGTTTGATGTCCATTTGACTTTGTTAGTTTTGTAAGAAACTTTTTATAATTGACGTCTGTTAAACGTGATATTTGTTTATGCACCAGTCAAAGAACCAAAGGTTTAGAAACAGTAGCACACTTGAGGCCTTTTTCCATCATTTACTTAAAAATATATTCCAACTGGATAATGTATTTGTGATCAATTAGGTAAAGACAAACCATCACACTAATAGTCTAGTTGTGGTAGCCATGGGGCGCAGATAGGATTTCGCATTATTTAATCGCTGAATAATTGCGAGCTTCAGAAAGACAGGTACTTTATTTTCAAGATAGTAAATGAGCAAGAAACAGGTGTATACCAGGAATGTATAAATTCCGGATATATATCAGCAGCATGTGAAAATTAAAGGCACCAACAGATAATACCAGAACGGTATGGCTAGCGACTATTCAACAAAAACATTGCATCTAATCAAATTTTAATTTAACACTGGTGCAGCTCAACCCATCAGTCAACCCACTATACCGGGTACATTCCATTTCATTGGTTTTTGTAGACGTCGACCATTAAAGGTAACATTGACACCATGTCATTTTTGGCGATACGAAACAGAGAATATCACTTTTGAACGATGGATGACTGATGGCGTGTCGCTTGTTTTGATGAATCTTCAGACCGACGGCCGAGTTCGTGTGTGGAGGAGACTCTGCATGTGATGATGAACTCACTGCTTTTTAACAATGTTTTTGTGCATGCTGGTGTTGACTCTAATGATGTGAGTTATGCTCTATTCGTGTTCACAAGGATCATTTGACTGGTGCGACATATATACATTTTGCTTCTAACAATTTTCACATCCTTTTGGAGAATTTCCGCATAGATGTAGAGGAAACTGGAGGCAACAGAAATTTAGTTCTACAGAAGGATACTGAGAATTTTTTGGATAGCGCGCGGAAGCAACGAACAAGTTTTTATGGAACTGGTGGCCAAAAGAACACTCATAATCAAAATCAGAGACAACTAAAATCTCTTGGATGCTTAATAAGAAATGGGGGCTTGGAAAACTCAACCCCATCGAAGGGCATGTTGAGGGTAAGAGGAATTCAGAAAAGCAGAGGCCTAACTGACGAGCTTTTGTGTTGGTGGAATTGGGAGCGATAGGTTTAGCAAAGATGTAAACACATCCAAGGACTACAAGGCATAGAAGTTTGTGGAGAGACATGATTGCATATATCCAGAAGGTACACAGCACATGTTTCCTTTTTGGTATTTCATTGGCTCATAATTTGGCCAGATTTGTATCAAACCCAGCAAACACAATTCAGTTATTGAAATTATTAGTTCCTTACTTGATAGATTCACCCACATTATGAAACCATTCCGTCGTTATTCTGGCGAAAGGAGGCAAAACAAATTATTGTCATTTTAATTCTATCGCAAATTTTTAGCAATTCAGTTCACATACAGAGATTGCCATAGTTTGTAGAAGGCCAACCCTTCTACATTGAAATGAGAGGCAGTGAACACGTGACTCAAAAAGAGCGGTCCACTTTTATATAGCAGACGAAAGACTTTTGTAGGGTCTACAAGTTTATCCGCTCTTTATGCATTCTCATTTGACTAATTCAGAACTGCGACAGATTCAGATATAAAACTACCTCAGACTTACGGCTACCAGAGTCCCTCCCTCAGACTTACGGCTACCAGAGTTCCTCCTTTAGACTTACTGCTACCAGATTCCCTCCCTTAGATTTATAGCTACCAGATTCCCTCCCTTTGATTTAGGCCTACCAAAAGATTTATGTTTATTTGATGGATAAAGACCTTGATATGTCAGGAGGACGATCTTCTGGACTACTTGTATGTTAATGCTTCCAGGGATTTCGTTTGTATATTTTCCCATCTCTTTTTCAGGGACTTTTTGTTTGGTGGGGACAAATATATCAATAAACAGACAAGTTCATTTTTTGTCCTTCACCCCAGTATCAAGTTTGTTGGCGTTAGTTTCTTTAACATCTGGCATTAGCATCTCCCAGGCAAGAATAACCACATTATTTTATCTTGATGGCTCATTTTGATCGTATTTATTTTTTATTATTATTTATTATAATATATATATATATATATATATATATATATATATATATATATATATATATATATATAATATTTTATTATTATTATTATTAATATCATTTTGAAGAGTGCTTACTTTAAAAAAAGATTCTTATGAGGGCTTTCTTTATATATATATATATATATATATATATATATATATATATATATATATATTATAAAAAATAATAATATATATATATATATATATATATATATATATATATATATATATATATATATATAGGGTGTATTAAAATACTTTTACAAACTTTGGGGGCAAGTTTCTCACACTAAAATAAGGACGGCAGTCCATATAAACATATGTCCGCAAATCCTAGGTTTTTGAGTTATTAAGCTTAAAGAAATTTTACAGTAGATGGCGCTGTTTTGTTATGAAGATTAGATTACATTTGTCATTCGTGTACATTTATATTTAGTCGTCTTCAACGTTTAAAGTTTGTAGAAATTCGTTAACTGCGAAGTGTTCCATTTAACAATGGTAAGATATTCATATCGTGAGCAGGCAGATATGATTTTTTACATGAGAACCCGAGAATGGTAATGAACGCGAGGCTGCATGCCTCTATCAGATTGTTTTCCAGCCGAGTCACCCAACTTTTGCTGCTATTTATCGTCGCGTTGCCCAGACAGAATTCGAGGCATCACAAACTATGCATCACGGAAGACCGACATTGACCAGGAAGAACATATGCTACAGATCCATGTATCAAAATATACATAAAGTTGGAGACGGTTCATGTAGCAGAACATGTCAATTGAACCTATCACATCGTACGTCTCACAGTATCGCATGAAGGGTACTTTAAGAGTAGCACTTTTGCCGATGGCTTATGGCACAAACTGCCGATCGGTTGTTTGTCTCTTCAGTCTTGTTTACGGATGAGGGAACATTTGGAAGAGATTGAATAACATATTTATACGACCAACATTTGTAGTCGGATTGGAATCCCCATGGTACAATACAGGCTACACACTAACATCAATTTAAGATTAGTGTGTTGGCTGGTATTGTAGGTGACTGTCTGGTAGGTCCATATGTTCTTCAGCATGTCTTACAGGAGCTGTCTTTATTTCGAACACACTTCCATACTCACTACCCGACGATATTCAGATACACATAGATCTGGCAGCATCAAACCCCAGAAGCAGTCCATATTAAATAGCATTCATCAGAGGAGACAGTATCTTGAAATGTATATGATATATTTAATATGCGCATATATATATATATAAATATATATATATATATATATATATATATATATATATATATATATATAAAGAATTCATCATTTTTGGTGCGGCCTTGTTCTTCATAAGCGTTACTCATATGTCACTGTAGAATATTTCAAACTTTTAACTTTCCAAAAAATACTGGGATACATATAACGTAATTCTGACTGCCACAGAGGTACGATATTAGTTCTTAAAAATAACTTAGACAATCGAAATTACTCGAACAACCAACAGCATTATATGAGCATCGGACAGTTTATCCGTATTCTCCATTCGAATACACAACTTCTATGAAAATTGGAAGAATACAATAAAAAAAGAAGCAGGCAGTTCTTGTTGGTTCTCTTAAATCAAACTAGTTTGGGTGAGTACTTAAAGAGCGATACAGATGCAGAAGGACGTGTACCTATGTTTTATAGACTACGAAAAGTCCCTTCGGCAAAGTATGCCACAAGGATCTGATGGAACTGCTCGGCAACCTTGATATATTCGGGAAAGATCTCAATAATCAAGATCATATATTGGCAGCAAACGGCATGCATGCGCATATGGAACGAGTTGACTGAATATACAAAAATAGAAAGCGGTGTAAGTCAAGGATACGCCTTCTCACCGGATCTGTTCAATATATACAGCAAGGAAATCATGGGAGAATTGGAAACCCTACCGGGATTTAGCATTGGCGACCACAATCTTAACAAAATAAGATACGCAGATGACACGGTACTGAGAGCAGACATAGAAATGAAATGACAAAATCCCCTTCAGAAGGTAGCGGCGGAAAGTGAGAAGAAAGGACTAAGCATAAACTACAAGAAGACGAGGTGCATGGTCGTCAGTAAAAGGATGAGCCTGAAATGCGATTTTCAGGTCGGAAACACTAGAATCAAGAAGACGAGGAAGTTTAAATACCTGGGAAACGTCTTGACAGAGGACAGTAAGTGCGACAGTGAGATCTGTAGGCGTATTGGGATGGCCAAGGACACATTCCAAAAGCTGGGCAAGGTAATGGGAGACAGGAGAATATCTTTGGTAACAAAGAAAAGAATACGGAAATATTACGTGACATATGTCCTTCTTTACGGCAGCGAATGTTGGACGATTTCCTCAAAGATGAAGAAGAGACTCGAGGCGACGGAGATGTGGTTCTACAGAAGGATGTTAAGGATATCATGGACCGAGCGTGTGACCAACGATGAGATCTTAGAGAAGTTGCAAACATTGAGGAGGCTTATACTTAATATCAGGAAGAGGCAGCTGAAGTTTCCGGGACATATAATGAGGAAGGAGGGCCTGGAGAATCTGATACTCACGGGTTGAATAGAAAGAAAGAGAAAGACAAAGGAAAACAACGCGTGACATACCTGGCAGATTTAAGCAAGTGGATGACAGAACGTGTTCTGGGGGAGGAAACAGAGAAAGAACCTGTTGAGAGCTGCAAGGGAAAGAGAGAGGTGGAGAGCCATGATCGCCTACGTAATGAAAGGACATGGCACGTAAAAAGAAAGAAGAACACACACACACACATCTCATTTTAACAGATATTTTTGACAAAATTTCATAAATATATCTTGAAATACTAAAGGATAAATTTATTCAATAAAATCACCATCGGCTTCAGCCACGACTTTGGAATCTCCTGCAACTCTTCTGGACGGTCTCCTTGTTTAAGTTGATGAATGCTGCCATAATCCTTGCCTTCAGTTCATCTTTGGTGTTACAAGGAGTTTTGTTGGTCTCTCGCTCAACTGCCCCCCCACAAATAATCACTCTGTTTCATGTCGTTTTGTGTCTATCGTTAAGCAATATCGATTGCGTTTAAACATGAAGCAGACTGTCGCCATCCAATGTTAATATCTATATTCACGTTGCTTATATTTTCACAAATTCCTTTCTTGATACTGAGTCCATTTTTTCATAAATGTAGCGTTTGTCTAGGGTTAGTAGTCGTTCTTTTCTGACATTAAACTTATAGCAGTATTTTGAATACAGACTTTCAGGGCAAGTAATTTTCTTCGTTTAAAAGAAAATAAAGTCACAATACAATTTCATTATATATATATATATATATATATATATATATATATATATATATATATATATATATATATATATGTATATATATATATATATATGTGTGTCTGTGTGTGTGTGTGTGTGTATAGTTATCATAAATACGTAAGTAAATTTAAATAAAGTCGGTTTTTCATTCTCCTCTGCACCTTCTAGCAGTCCTTGTTCTCCATACATTCATGAAGACTTTGGATTCCTTAGAAAACGATATATTTCACGTTTTTATAAAAATGATAATTGCACAAATTGAGGTGTCATTCTGTTATTTAAAGAAAAATTAGTTAACAACGCGAAGGTATCGGGAGTGCTTTCCACTTTTCCATATTAACTGTTATTAACGTCTGTGCTGGATCCATATAAACTCGAAATAAATGCATTCTCTTTAGTTTCCTGTACATTGAACAGATGGTGTCCAAAATACCTTAATTCATTGTTATTATATAGTTCAGTTTCATCTGTTACATGGTCATACTTCTTATATGTAAAATCTTCAATTTTACACACTACAATAATAAGAGTCAGAGAGACCATTAAGTTAACCATTGCTCCATAGTGATGAAATCAAGATCCTTCTGCCTGATATTTTATAACAGAATCAAAATTTAAAACTTTTAAAAACTTTCAGAGGAATATCTAAATAAAGTGTTTTCTATATAAATGTATGCCATGTTATGTCTTGTTAGAATTAATCTATGAAATATGTATGTAAATGTACCAACACGTATGGGACATAATATAATCTATTATTTTTCTCTACATCTCGTCTTTTAAAAAGTATTTTTATCGGAAATATCTTAGGGAAAATCATTGCACTTATTACTGGGACGACTATGGTTTTTTTTTCATTATTTCAGTTTTCCCTCAGACAAGAGTTCAATATCTGATAGTTTTTGTACGAATAACACACCACAATGAGCAGGCTTAGGTTTTAGACCAATTTTTCTTTGACTGTAAGTGTGCATCCCTTTCCGAATTATACTTTGCGGCTTTAAGAGGCTTCCTTTCTATAAGAGTTCCACTGGGCAATCAACACCAATTTCCTTTATTCATGTCTCTATTCTGTCAGTAATCATTCTAAATGCACCAATGAAAATTGGCACGATTTTGAAATTCTTCAGCTTCCAAAGTTTCCATAGGTCCTTGTTGACAATTTCCCTTTTTTCCTTTTGACTACTTTATCCTTTCAACAAAACAACCCAATAGATCAAGGATTGACTTCTTTATTCTTTTTTGTTTGATCTTTCATAAATATATCTGCTTTGTTTTGCCCCGGTTTGTTACATGTTTATAACTGCTGCTATTATTATGATTAATATTATTTAATTTTTTTCTTAATGTTTCCTTCGTTCAGTCATAGATCAGAGTCCATCCCTTTGACTTATGGCTACCAGAGTCCCTCCCTTAGATTTAGGGCTACCAGAGTCCCTCTCTTATACTTACGGCTACCAGAGTTCCTCCCTTAGATTTAGGGCTACCAGAGTCCCTCTCTTATACTTACGGCTACCAGAGTCCCTCTCTTAGATTTAGGGCTACCAGAGTCCATCTCTTAGATTTAGGGCTACCAAAAGATTGTGAGATGTTTATTTGATGGATAAAGACCTTGATATGTCAGCAGGGCCCAGGAGGACGATCTTCTGGACTACTTGTATGTTAATGCTTCCAGGGATTTCGTTTGTATATTTTCCCATCTTTTTTTCAGGGACTTTTTGTTTGGTGGGGACATATATATCAATAAACAGACAAGTTAATTTTTTTGTCCTTCACTCCAGTATCAAGTTTGTTGGCGTTAGTTTCTTTAACATTTGGTATTGGCATCTCCCAGGCAAGAATAGCCTCATTATTTTCTCTTGATGGCTCATTTTGATCGTTTTTATCCTTTATTATTATTTATTATAATATATATGCATATACATACATATATACATACATATATATATATATATATATATATATATATATATATATATATATATATATATATATATAGGTAGATAGATAGATAGATATAGATATATAGATCTATATATTTTGATATATAGATATATAGATATATATTATTTTGATGAGTGCTTAATTTTAAAAAGATTCTATGTTGATTTGTGTTCACTGGTTGCGCAGACATCACGTAAGTAACGTAGGGCATTTGTATTTAGCATAATTTTTGAAATGCTAAATCTTTTAAATGTGTATCAAAAAGGTAAACCGGGATAAAATCAAGTTTAAGATATTAGGGATTTACAGACTTAAACTGTTGATGATCGGTTAGTAAGTATAATTTGAAAACGGTATGGATTAAAACCGATAATATGAGGGAAGTGTCAATTGAAACTGTTCAACGCGATAGTGAAACCATTATTGACATACAATTATTTATGCTAGGTGCGAACTGAAGGTAACATATGAAGAAATACTTGATTGATTCCGTCTTTACTTTTTATGGACTGTGTCCCATCAGTATGTAGGCGATCGTGTAAAACATCTAATTGTCAAAATATAACATCAAATCATCTCCAATTCCAACTTATCCAAAATCACTAGACGTAAACATATCAGCCTCTATGTGTTATTTAATACTGAAATCTAAATATTTTGTACGCTTATTTTAATTCTATTTTTTAACATAATGATGTTTTGATGATACAAGTTACAATAAACTAGAAGTCAGAAGACGATTGTTCATACCTTTCTACCAAGGTTATTTGAGCATAAGTGAATATATCTAATCGATAATAGGATATCCCTACACCAGCTACAATTCCAAATTTCACACGAAGCAATTTCGAGAATTAAAACAATTCAATAACCTTTCGCGGAATATCTTGTTAAACCATTCTATAAAACATGGAACAACGGCATCACAACATTCATTCCTCGTAAAAATATTGAAGAACGTGGAAGAGACTTGGAATACTTTCGAGGGCTTAGACAAGAACATTGAGGTTCGGAGAGAGACTGATAAAGACTGTTTCTAAAGTTGTTAAAAATGACAAAACACAGACTTGCAGTGTGACTTCGAAACTCAATACACATCCCGGATGATGTTTAAAAATTCTCGTTTTATCAATGTGGAAATGGATTATTTAATTTCTAAATTATTTATGTCTGCTGAATTTGAATTAATATATATATATATATATATATATATATATATATATATATATATATATATATATATATATATATATATATATATATATATAAAAAATAATAAAAAACAAACTTTAAACGTTATTTTTAGTTGATACCTGTATTTGAGCAGAAGTTCCGTTTATTTATTAAACAGTATATATAATTATTTTTATATACCTGCCTAAATATTCGAGAAATCATATGTAAGAAAAATATGCGCTTTGTAGTAGGATGCGAACCTGTGTCTCCTCGGTCAGAAACAAACTGTCGTTAGATCCTACTTGATTTAACCGACTCGACCACGAAAAACTTCGCAGATCAAGCAAAGTCTTAACAGTGCCTTTAAACGAAATCCCTTCTCGTCATAGATTCTTCGAAATTATCATATCTGTTCAGTTAACAAACGTAAATAAAGTAATTTTCTAATATATATATATATATATATATATATATACATATATGTGTGTGTGTGTGTTTGTATGCCTTTGTGTATGTGTGTGCGTCTCTGTGCGTATGTACACATAAAAATATGTTTTAATTATTTACCAATTAACAGTTTTTCACGCAGTGTGATTTTTAAAATGGATATTTGTTTTTTTAGACGCTGCAGAGCTCCATAGTTCGTTTTTCAAAAATAATTCGTCAGCGCATACTGACAGCTCAACATAATTTTCATTTTCAGTTTCACTTGCATCCATAGATTTCAATTTCTTCCTCTTTTTGTTTGTTTTTTGTTTTTCATCTTTTTTTATTCTATCCCATTCTAAACCTGGTCTTATCCTTTCCCTGTTTAGATGCTATATGGGGTTTATGCCTATATTTTTCATATTTGAATGAATAGCAAAAGGTCTGAATAATTTTCTTTAAATTCTTTTCAAGTTGCACCGATATATATCCTTTCACCGCCTGGGTTCTATTTTGTTGACACTTTCGCCTCATATAAAACATTCCCCCCACCACCTGAAATTTCCCTGCATTGTACATTGAAATTTGATTCTACATTTACATCTTTGGTAATATTTTTTTATGGTTTTTTAATAGTTTTTTTTTTACAAACACTCACACACACAGAGGAAATGATATAATACATCTTCCCCTCTGGAATGTCCCTTCAATGAACATAGGGTTGACAACATGATGTTATTCTTACATCTTTCATATTTAAATAATAGCAAATAGTTTGCATATCTTTTTTTAAATATTTCCCCAGGTATACCGATATATATCCTTTGTCTGCCTAGTTTCTTTCGTGTTGTCTTTTTCGACTTAAACAACCGATTTTTCTCACAGGAATTTGCCTTCAATAGGGTTAACAACATGATGCTGTTTTTCAGGAAATAGAAATAAAGGAAAAAGAACATAAGGCATGTTCTTTAAAACTGCAACAATTCTGAGCGAAATTTATTTGCACTTTCTGAGAGAAAGCACATAATATTAGCAACGCCAAATACGCTGAAGACACGCTCGGTCATGATGACTTTTGACTACGTGCTGTCACAACCATCAACGACTTCTGAACAGTTTCGTTTGGTTAACTCACAACGCTTGAATCAACGCGTGGAATGGATTTCAGGCACTTTCCAAAGGAGCCGTACGGTGAGATCGCCTTCTAAGCACGATAACATTGTCTCTTTATTCCGACATATTTTTTATCATTATTAACGTTATTTTTTTTTAGTGATAATCGTATTTGAGTAGACGCTCCGTTTAACTCAGACAGTAATTTCTTTCGTCTACCAGCCTGGAAACCATTAATTCATTAAAAATTGCTTTGTTTACGTTTGCGAAACTGAAAAGTTATGACATTCGTGAAAATCTGAAGGCAAATAAAACCTTGAGTGATTATGAAGGTCTTCGTAAGTAAGTGGTTAAAGCACATCGGATCAAACGGTAGTTTGTCCAGCAAATCGGGGGGCAGGTTCAAACCCTGCCCGAGGGTGCATTTTCTTTAATAAATTTTCTCGCATGTGTATGCCGGCAGACGAAATACAATACTGTGTGTATACAGAAATACGAGCATCCACTGAAAATAACGATTAAAGAAAGAAAAACACAAAGTGGAGTCGGTTTAGACAACAATCTCCAATGCATGCGAAATATTGTTGTACTAGGTTACGTGCATATATATATATATATATATATATATATATATATATATATATATATATATATATACATACATATATATATATATATATATATATATATATATTCATATACATATATATATATATGTATACATATATATATATGTATATACATATATATATATGTATATACATTCATATATTTATATGTATACATTCATTTATATATATATATATATACATTCATATATATATATATATATATATATATATGTGTGTGTGTGTGTGTGTGTGTGTGTCATTCGTAGACAGTACTGTTTCGCTGTATAACAGCTCCTCAACGACTAGACATCCGAATGACTGAAGCCATCATTGAAACCCAACTAATTTAGTGTCAGTCAGAGTTTCTACAACCGAGCTATCTTCATTCGACAGAATGATTTCGCTAAATCTAGCGTACTATATTACGAATGTAAACAAATGCCAATCAGCCATAGAGCTCGTTTCATTTTACTGAAGATCTTTGCATTAGTGCAGGTGGCTGTTGTTTATAGAATTACCTTACCAATTGTTTTCTTTTCTGCATATCCGTGCGGTTTCGGCGACTCGTTTATCCATTATCAAGAGTGTTTTTTATTTTTGTTATTTTTTTAAAAAACTAAGTATGTGTTTTATTTTATGTATGTGCCTAAAGTTATAGGAATGTTTTATTTTCCGAACAAGGTCAGCACATTGTAGCCAATTAAGGTCATTGTGTTTTGGCTTTACCTCTTTTATTATTAAGGCTTCCATTATTTTTAATCTTCTTTTTACATCTTTCTTCTTTTTTTTCTTTTATTATACTTGTATTCTCTATTAGTATGCTGCGGATAGAGTCTAGTAGGTTTTTTGTGTGTGTTTAAAAAAATAGATAAAAATAAATATTGACATTGATGATGGCTAAAAGAAGGGTAGCTGCCTAAATATATATATATATATATATATATATATATATATATATATATATATATATATATATATATATATTGCATCAATCATTTTTTATAATTGATACTCATATTTGAGTAAAGCTCTGTTTTTGCTTTATTGTAAACAGTGTTCGTTTCGTCTACCGGCATACACACTCGGGAAAACTTATTAAAGGAAATCTGTCCCTCGCCAGGATTCGAACATGCGTCCTCTCTAATGTACATTTCCTTTAATAAGTTTTCTCGGGAAAACGATAGTCCTTAGACAAAATAAATACTGTCAAAAAAGTGCATAGAAACATAAACAAAAATAAATATCTATTCAAATCCATCAAAAATAATGTTTGAAGTATTGAAAATTGCCGTATCAAAATATAAAAATTTATGTAATAAGGAATTAATAGATGGCTGTTTTTTATAGAATTGACTTGTCATGAATACACACACATACACACACACACACACACACACATATATGTATATATATATATAAATAATATTGTATATATATATATATATATATATATATATATATATATATATATATATATATATATATATATATATATATATATATATATACAAAGAAATAATCACACATAGAATCAATCAGAAATATTAATGCCATTAATGGTGACATCCGTCACTAGAAACATAATATATGCATTAAAATACTGTTAATCCATAGAGTGAAGTGATCCTCGTCGAAACCATTGATGTCTGTAGTTTTCAGTTTATTTGATGTTAAAATTCTAGTACTTACGAATAGTCCTCTATTCATCATCAGGCATGTGTTTTTTTTCCTTATAAAATCAAAAACTTGAAGACGAAATACTTGTTTGTCGACCGAAAGAGACATTACACTAGATTATTGAACTATATGCTTAGTTCATGACATATAAACTGAATACACTTTTAAAAATAGAATACGTGGATTTAACACATAACAAGAAATATTTAAATAAAATTCTGACTTAAAATTTTGAAAAACTTAGCGTTGCGTCTTTGCACGTTCCGAGATTGTTCATAACCGTCATTAATAGAAGATATTCAAAAAACATCTTTCTATGCACGTGTTTATCGTTGCTTAGAAATCATCTATGTAAACAATGACAGACTATCATCACTGTCGTGTACGTATATTGTTTAATATGTTGTAATTGACATCTTTGATAATGGCTTAAGTAAGCCGAAAGGTTAGATTGTATTAAAAAATTATGGATCACTATTGTGAATTTCTTTCTTCTTTCAACGATAATGTTATTAAACTTATCAGATGTTACGAAAAAAATTTACATAAAATAAATAGACAACACTTGTCTATATTATTTAATGAAACGTGTATGAATGAAAAGATGCTGCCTAAACACACACAATATATATATATATATATATATATATATATATATATATATATATATATATATATATATATATATATTATATATATATATATATATGAGATAACGATATATATTATATATCTAGAAAAGTCTTGGGAAAATTGTATGTCAAAATGGAAAAAGTTTACTTATGACGCGTTTCGTCCTTTAGGATTTCATCAGACTCAATTTGTTATGTTGGTAGGACTTACACATGAACACAAACAGGAAATGCTGGGATGGGGGTTAAAATTCTTTTTAATTTTCTTCTTTTTTTTAATTTGCTTATATATATATATATATATATAGATATAAATTACAAAAATTAAATGCAATTTCCCCACTATATCTATATATATATATATATATATATATATATATATATATATATATATATATGTGTTTAGAAAAAGTATATGAATCCTGACCCTAACCCTATCGCTCTTTCGACCACTGTGGACTCCTCACGTGGTTTGTTCAGCAAATCAACAATGAAGCTCAACAACTTAACTACTTTCGTTCGAAAGGGGGAGTAGTGTGTGCGTGGGGGGGATGTAGCAAAAAAATCAAAAAGTCTTTTAACTTTATCCGGCTTCAAATAACCCCAAATTGAACATCTTAACGTGTCAACACTTGGTCATGCCCTCTGACCTACCGTTCAGGAATTCAGTGCTCTTTTTATACGTTCCTATGGCTAGTTTTTTTTTTATTATTATTATAAGCTTACACGTATTCACGATTATTTCGTAATACTCCATTTAATATTTTTTCATTTGTTATGCTTCTCCATAAAGTTGCAATAGTAGCTTGCTAGCTACGTATTGTAGCTAAGTTTTTTGTAAATATTAAACAGCTTTATAAGTCTGGTCTTCCAACTTGATATTGACCACTTTTAATGCATACGATCTGAACAAATATTTTACTGTTTGTTTACTCTGGCGTATCCCCCCTCTCTCTCTTTCTCTCTCTCTCTCTCTCTCTCTCTATATATATATATATATATATATATATATATATATATATATATATATATATACTATTCAATGGGACGTATATATTCAATAAAACAAGAAAGTATTATTATTATATACCTATCTACGAATATCCCATGGAATTTCCAAGATTAGGCTTTAAGTTGAAACAAATGATAATACCTTTTATATTCTTCCATACTTTTTAATTTATCGTTGTATTAGAGTTGTCGCGTCAAGGATACATTATATTAAATCTATGGATAAAGTTTATTTTTGGCAAATGCACAGAATTTTGGCAAGAATACAATGCATTAAAGACACTGACGCTATAAAAATATTTACATTTGAAACATGTCAATAAAATTCACACACATTATACATTTGGGAATTATGATACATTAATACATTCACTACTGAAAGAGAAATTGAGGCAAAGTATTCATTAAATGAGTCAAGCATTTTCTCCCTCCGGTTTAGGGGGTCAAACATGTTTTCAAGGGTGAAATTGATGCTAACCATTAAAATCATAGCAATACCTCATTATTTTAAAAGAATGTCTTGCTTCTTCGTAAGAATGTATGAGTGAAAGATATATGTAGATGTAGACATTTTACTACATTGAGGTTTATTAATATTAAAAACTGTTGTAACTGGAGCAAGAAATGCCTTGTTAATTCTAACGTTTCTAAAACGAAATTTCTTTCTTTTAATCCTCTTAGAAGACATTTTGACTTTCATCAGCATGGCTGATGCTAACCTCTACGTGAACGACCCAGTGTGCCATCTTGGGCTAAAGTTTTCCTCTGAGATGATGTAGAAAGATTATATTTAATAGATTGTTATGTCTACGAATAGGAAAGTTGGTTCACCCAGTCGTGATAGACATTTTTCTTCTCGCTCTAGTCTATTTTTTATATTTATGTATACCATTTGTTTATGCATTAAATATTACTCTCGCATCTGCTCTAGAAGAATCTGCAATGTTATCGGTCTCTTTTCCACTACCGTAAATTAGCTGCTATTGTGCTTCCATAGTAATTTTTCCAATGAGCTTTCCTTTTTGGTACCTCCACGTTACGAATTTAAGTTCAGTACTAGATTGATAGCTTGGTCTCATAATTTTAAAGTTTAAATTGCTAGATGTAACTCTCGCAGTTCACAACAGTAGAACTCTCTTCCAGCTTCTTGCTTTCCAGTGAAAAAAATTTAATGCAATCTCAATCATCATCCTTGTCAATCGTTATCTCCTTTCTTAGTTCCCGTTCTTTTATCGTTCTCTCTGCTTAATAATGGCTTTCTTTTTCTCATATTTTTTCACAGTCAGTAACCCTTTGCGTCTTAGTGGTTTTATTGCCATAAAAATGTTCTCTTTCTATCGGCTATTTTGTCATACGATGTTTAGTTAGCCATATTGAGCTATGAGATAAAGCATCATCATTTACAAATTAGACATGATTAATTCCTTTCTGAATATTACTTTTAGATTTCCACTTTTTGTCAGCTTCTCAATAGAAGACATCATCATCATTATTTTAACAAAGTGAGTTTTTTTTCTTTATTTTCTTTTTTTAACCAACTGATCAGATGAAGACGCCGAGTCACCCGTCTGTTTGCGTGTTAGTAACTGACATCACGTGATTTTTCAATCCATATATCACTGAACGAATATCTTTCGCACTTTCTACTGAAAATACCCGTTGGAATGTATCCCCACTCGCCATTTACAAAATCGGTTTTTGCTCCTCTGTGAAAGGATTGCATTTGCAATTTCACAACATTATGAAGTTGTCACGGCAAAGACTGTTAGCATTTGTTCAGTTATCTCGACGTAACATGAAAAATATTTGTGGTCAGTCAGTTTGGGATTAATGTTAATAATCTGCTCGATTGAATTGCGCAGGTCAGCTGCTTTTGACTTTCAGAATATGTAGATAAAGAGAGTGGGTGGGAATGTTATATTACTGTCTTTACCCGGTAACATATTCCCCTTGAGTCCATCTGTTTTGGTCACACCGGCTTTTCCTTGACATTTCGCCTCTTTCTCCATGGTCCTTGTTTTGATTGTATGACAGTTGTAAGCGAGACACTTTCAACATTCAAATGACAAATCTCTTCTATCGTCATATAAAGTTGCATTAAAAAATCTCTCAGCTTTTCAATTGCAATTTGATTAGATTCCAGCATTTTCGATTGTGCTTTTTATCTGTTGATCGAACGTAGAACCAGAATATATAATAATCAATTATGTCCGTTCAAAGGTTATCTGTTCCAATCATCATTGTCGAGATTGGCTCTTCAGGTCGGAGTTTCTTCTGATTTTTGCATCTTCATTCTTTGGAAAAAAATAATGTTTCTTTTCATTTTTTCTTTGCATTTTATTCTTTAAAAACTGTTTACTTGAGGCAAATAATTGGAATTGCGATGGGAGTTATTCTTGTTCTTAAGATTAATAATCTTTGACCTCCCCATCACAGACGACTAAGGAAGGGTTTTATTTTTAATGGCATCTCCCTTCAGTGCTCACCAGAGATTTTTTTCTTTATTATATTTTCGCACCGATATCCGTTATTCTACCAGCTCTTCACACAATAAGATTAAGAGTATTTACACTAAAAAAATAAGACATAGACGAAGATTATTTTTACGGCTTATTAAGCTCTTGCCTTTAAACCAGAAAATATTGGGGAGATAATAATGATTTTATGATACTGCTATTTAACCCATAGCTGGGAGATAGAAATGGTGGATTCATACCTTTCCAAAGGGTATTTACCCGTAAGTTAATATAACGAAGACGACGGCCGAGTTCCAGTTCCAAGCCGTTATCAGCCCCGCACATCTAAGTTCACAAACACATTGTATTTCCAAGCGGTCACTTATCTAAGCATTAACTATGCTCGACGTTGTTGGTTAACTTCGGTGATCGTGCGAGAACCGGTGTTTCAACGTGGTATGGCCGTAATCCTACAAGGTATTAAAAGATCAAAAAGAAAAACAATGCTGTACTTGAACTGTTATCTAATGTTTACTCTTCTACATAGCAGACAGTTTTTTTTTCTCACAAATAAAAAAAAAAAAAACTTCAAACAACTGAGATATGTTTACAGCAAAGAGTATGATACGATGAAATGGTGGATAAAGGATTGAAGAATCAGAGTTTAGTCCATTACATTCACTTTCGTCTTTATTACCTTTGGGGAAGGTATCAATCCTCTTCTTTTCTCCCGAGCTATACGTAAATAGTAGGTCAAACTGGGTTCTATAGCCTTGGGTGACAGGAGAAGGATAACTCTAAATTCAAAAGCTGCAGAGGGTCGTTTGAGGACCTTATGGCACACGGTGCACCAGGTCTCTGTATTCGGCCCTTCAAAAAGTGTGGTTGGTTCTGCACAAAGTCTTCACCACTAGAATGAAATATGTACAAGTATCTGGCTGTCTGTTCCTAGCAACTGAATTGCTTGTCCTTCATACAGAGATTCCAGTATTATGAATACCATATACAGACCATGAATAGAATAGAAATTAAAAAGAAATTATTGTTTATAATCAGAAAAAGAGATTTAAAATTCTTCTAAAACATAAGGAAGGGAAGCTTGGAGAATTCAACACTTACAGTACACTTTTATAGCATTAGTGTTTTGATTGATTTGTTTTTTGTTTTTACAGTTTATCAACCTTTTGAAGCATATTTGACATCGTAATAATAATTCTGTTTAATGAGGTGAATATTGCTTTAACGATTGTCTAGTGATTTTGTTTTATGCGTATCACCTGAAACAAGTTGTGGGTGCCACTAGCAAGCAAGAGTGAAAGTAAGAGTAAAGAGGGGGGGTGTTTGAGGAAAGGATAAAGAGAAGGACGGGGATTAGGATCAAGGCATCAGAAGATGTCGATTGACATTACATTTGAATATTTGAAGAATATAGCTATCAGGGAAGCAAGTAGGAAGAAGCTGTTGGGGTATAAATGTATAATTTAAACGTTTCGACAGTGGAAGGGTGGAACATCGATGCCAACCTTGTAACACGCTTAAATTCATGCAGTTTGGGAATCAGAGAAAGTAGCTAGTCAGAGCAGATGCCATAAAACACTTGTAGAAAAGACTGAGGGAAGCCACAGTAAGAGAGTGACTGTAGACGAGATGTCCGATTAAGACCTATCACATTGCAAGGAGCATGAGATAAACAACAGGGGCGCCAGATCATATATGGCAACAGTATTCAATGCACGGATGAATGGTTGATTTGTAGATTTGAAGGATAGACTCAGGAGAGAAAAAAACCTTTTGGTGCGATAGAGAAAACCAACTTTCCTTGTGGTAGATGAATCTATTGATTCAATGTAGTTGTTCCACCACAGGTCAATGGAAAGCGTGAGATGAAGCAGGCGCAAAGAGGCGCAACTGGTAGAGTTGAGCATCAGCTACTCTGATGGGGGAGGGGCAGAGAGAGCTAGATACAACTCCTATTATTTAACCCATAACTCCTGAGTGAAGAGATGCATCCACACCGTTTCCAATAGCATTTGCTTGACTGGGATTCGAACATGGCTAACCGATTTTTCATACCGAGACGCTATCGATTACATCACCCGCACATCCCATTGAATTATATCATTGTAAAGTTTCGATTGGATAAAATTTGCATCATCAGTAGCAAAACTGACTTTTAATTTAAAGTTTAAAACTAAAATTTCATTTCTAAAACAAGTAAACAGATAAATCAATAAAAATAAATCAATTCGACGAATAAATAAAAAGAATATAGAAAAGAATTCGCTTTGTTTTATTTTTATTCTTTTTGGAATCAGTGGACAAAACTTTGAGAATCACATCCTCCCATATTTCTGCTCTGGTAACCGACATCATTATACTTGTGTTGAAGATTATTAGTCTTTGACCTCTCTATCACAGTGACTAAGACAGTTTTTTTTAATTTTTAATGCCATGACCTTTGAAGATAAAGGGTGTCATGATTCACCAGAGATTTTTCATTATAATATTTGTGCTCTGCTATCCGCTGCACTATCAGCACTTCACACAATAAGAGTAATAACATTTACACTGAAAAAAAAAAGATCGTAATGACCGACATCATTAGAAATACGCACTTTTTAATGGCGTCAGAGATCAGAATTTAGGCACAGGTAAAATTCCAAATGTCGATTTGTAAATCGGGCAGGAGGATGGACAGAGCAGCACAATCTTTCTCCCTCGTATTTGGTTTTACAATACGACAATAATGAACATAAATAGTAGCTTTTACAGAATTCTCTGTATAAAAATTAAGTAGAGTGAATATTTGACGAGAAACAGACGCCATCTTTCTTTTTTAATAAAAATGAAATCTAGTTTCTTAGTGTTTTTCTTGTTTTTGTTATTTCGGAGAGGTCAAAGCCGGCAAAGTCTACTTTGTATAAAACATTACGTTATTTTGATTTGCAATTAGATGCGAATAATATGTATTTATTTGTACATGTCTTCCATAAAGGAAAAGCCGTACACCAATTCGAGATCATGATTTCTAAGGATTTCTATTTACTTATCGCCCCCGAAGTGTCTGTTCTTACGAATTAATGCTTATTTTTCCTCTGAACTCGTCGGAACGCACAGGCTAAGATACGAAACAACTAGTCCATCATTTGTTATTTCTTTTTTTATTTAATTTTATTTTTTATTAAATCTTCGTCCATACTCATGCGTGCGAGCATCTTTCTTTTATGCACACATGCAAGCACACACGCATGCACACACATTAAAAGTGTGGTAAAGTAACAATCAATCAATTCTAACTGCGCCTGCGTGGGTAAGATCACGTGACTCTGAATATATAAAACATCCTTTGTTTTATATGTTGTTATTTGTGGCGGCGGCAGATGTGTGGGTTTTTCATTAGTTGATGAATTGTTTGCTAGCATATGTTTAAGCCTATTGTCGCCCTCATCATACGGTCAAAGACAGTAAAACATCTTGACACTGGACATTGATAAACTTTCGTGTCAACGAGAATGAAGTCCAATAAAAGCTTTTCTAGTAATTCTACAGACACGTCTAACAACATCGCAATATTTTCTTTTTTTCCTTTTGGAAAATATATTTATCAAGTGCTTCGATAATTGCACAAATCTGTTAATTCAGTCGTTCTATCACACACACACACACACACACACACACACACACATGCATACATACATATATATATATATATATATATATATATATATATATATATATACAATTACACCTATATACAGTTACATCAATATCCGCCTCCGATGTCGTGGAGCATGAAAAATAGAATAAATACGTTCCGAAGGAGCCCTCATATATATATATATATATATATATATATATATATATATATATATATATATGCTAGCCCACGATAGGCGGATATTGGTGTAATTGTATATAGGTTGAACTTTCACACCAATAATTCATAATTCTTTTTGTCTGCTGTACTGGCAAAATGTCGTCTGACGCGAAAATGTGCAGCAGCAAAGGTATGCTATGAAATTCCTCTATACAGAAAAAAAATTGATTGATATTCATCGATGAATACTGAACGTTTAGAGAGACCAAACAGTGGATGTAAGTACATTGGTGACGACGATTTTTGTGACAAGCCGAATTCAGAAAGATGGCCGACACGGAGCAAACGTTCCTCATATTATGCCACGTCAGGATGTATTTTTTGTAGAAATTTCCATGAAAACATGGATTCAATCCGGCAACATTATTAAATAACGAACAAGTGGAAAAACCTTACCTAATTGATAAATTCCGTAATGTTTTCCAACTTGTTCGTTTATTTAATCACACACGCACGTATATACGCAAACACACACAAACATACACACGCCACACACACACACACACACACACATATATACATATCATAAAGAGATAATTATACAAAGAATTAATTAGCAATGTTAATGTAATTAATGGCGAAACCTCCTCGCTAACAACACTTAATAATGCATTAACTTACTAATAATTCATTCAATAACGCGATCATTATGTTTAAATTGTTGTTAGATAGATTTGATGTTGCTAGGCCGAATATTTTCGAAAATTTCACATCTTTATCCTTAGGGCCTAATTTTTCCATTCCAGGTAAACTGCAAGACAAAAATTATAGGGTTTTAAAAAGTTCTATTTCCTGTTTCGTTCACTTTTTTGCGTGTTTATATATCTAAGTATGTCTACGTTTGTGTATTATAATCTGATTGTGTATGAATTTGTCTTTTGCAGGATTTCACCCTCCCCTGCTCATCACTTCAAATGTATCTAAGTTGTAACGAAGCTCAGAGCAACATTAGATTTTAACTTTTATTCTAAATCAATTTTTGGCTTTTCAGTTAAAACAAAATTTTCGTCTTTAAAAGGCAGGATGCTTGTGTATGTGTGTGTGTGTAACGAATGCACGGCCGCAATTTTCGACGGATTTGCACCAAAATTTACATGCACATGCTCCAGTTAGCGGAAAGGCCAAGCCCGACTTTATATTTCCCAACTCCCATCGATAGTGGAAATAATCGTTTCTTTCATGCTTCTACGGCAGTTTTCATGTAGTTTGCGGTCATTTTCTACTGGCCAGAGTGATAGCCTATAGCTGGCTGCCACGAATAGGCAGGATGATTCTATTTGCCAGCGTGAGAGCCAACAGCTGACTGACACGAATGTTAACTGACATGACTAGCATGCAAAAAAAATCGATAACTGCATTCGTCACAAGTGGGAAAAATTTAT
This sequence comes from Acanthosepion lycidas, assembly GCA_963932145.1. NCBI lineage: Eukaryota > Metazoa > Mollusca > Cephalopoda > Sepiida > Sepiidae > Acanthosepion > Acanthosepion lycidas. The sequence continues at coordinate 3,904,889 of OZ010571.1, forward strand.
ATCTGCATGGCACTTTACTCCAATTGGCTCATTCGCTTGCTTAAACTCAACGTTGATTCTGATTCCGCAGAACTGGGTTGAGTGTGAAAAAGTATTTGTTGTTAACATTCTTTTTTCATTCGGTTTTTCCAGTTACGAGTCCTTTTTTTTTTAAAGCTGATCGTTTTGTGTTCATTTTGTTTAGTTCTTTTTTCATAACAGATTTAATGTTTAGTATAGAGCTTAGGAAAAATTCGCAGTGTGAGATAGGCAAGAAGTAAGGCACGTAGCAACATCAGAACGGCAAAGGGCACTCCTTTAAAGGCAAGGAAGGGCAAAAATATTTTAAGTCAAGTGATAGCAATTGCTGTATGAGTCGTACGATTTTTCAATCAAGCACAGGCAACGCCGAGCCATGCTGCTGGGTAATTAATAAAACATATGTATTTTTTCCTCAGTTTCTTCTTTAAATAATTTTATAATTTTTTAAACTTAATAGAGTTTAAATTTAAAATTGGTAATTTTTAATATTTAATTTTTTTGTAAAATTTAATATTAATTATTTAGAATGATTTCTGTTTTAGTCTAACGCTGAGATTAAAGCATTAATTATTATAACTAAGGTTTTTTTTTTTTTGAATTCTCATTTACTTGTATTTTGATTGGTCATTGCAGCTTGTGTAACAGCGTTTCCTCTATCGAGGGGTGTTTGGTCAATTTGAACCTTTTAAAACTCTTTATTCTAGATAACACACTAGAAGTGTTGAGACAAAATGGCTATTTTTGTAGTTATTATATAACATATTTGTTATAATTTTCGTATTTTTCGATATATATATATATATATATATATATATATATATATATATATATATATATATATATATATAAAGTGGAAGATAATCTCGAGAGCCAGAACTCCAATAAATTTCAGAGACAGATACGACTTATGCATAAAAGAAAAAATCCTCATAATAAAACATGAAGATCCGGATTTATTACTAAACAAACATAATGAACTAATTTTTAAATGCCGACATAAGAACAACCTAAATCTAACTAAATATATTTAGGAATAACTATATAGGAAGACTAATATTATATGATCTTTGATTTATTTTGCTTTTGGTAATGTTGCTATGGACACATAAGTGCGAACACATAACTGTATGTATATAACTATGTAGTTGAACTTGAACATTGATACGTCTTTTGATATGTATATGTATATGCGTTTACATGGAAAGATAGTAATGCATGTGTTATTTTTGTGTATTGTGGGCACATTTTTGTAGTGGGTGGGTATGGTTATGGATATGTATGTATATATACTTGTATGTATATAGGTGATCTGTTTTTTTTTTTTAAATATATGTAGTTATATGTATATATGGGTGTATATATATGTGTGTCGGGGTATGTGGGTACATGTATATGTGTAGATGTGTATGTATACAATTTTTTATAATTTCTATATATGTATGTGTGAGTGTGGGTGTGTATATATAGATGGGTACATGTATGTCGTTCCATAGATAGTGTATGTATGCATGTATAAATATAAGAAACTGTGAGTTTATATATATAATATGGGGGAATATAGATATAATAATGTAATTAAGTATGGTTTTTGATATGTTTTTTGCATGCACGCACATGTGGGTGTATATATGTATATGTATATATTTGTGTGTGTGTATATGTGTATATGTATATGTGTGTGTATATGTGTATATATGTGTATATGTATGTGTATGTGTATATATATGTGTGTATATATGTGGGTATATGTGTGTATATGTACATATGTATGTATGTATGTGTGTGTATATCTACATATATATGTGTGAATGTATGAGTATATACACCCATATATATGTGTGTGTGTATGGGTATATGTGAATATATGTATATATATGGATATGTATGTATATGTATGTGTGTATGTGTACGGATCTGTGTATATGTGTGTATGTGTATATTTATGGATACATAGAATATTATAAAAGAAGGACTTACAGTCCTGTTATTAGTGTTTTTTCTCATTTTCTCATTTAATATTCTCCAATTGGAAGTGTGAGTTTGAAATTCTTTATAATATGGAGGAATTTTTTTTAAATTGATAAATTAATTTAAATTGAAATATATTACCCTTTAATAATCATTATTGATGATAAAATATTTAAATTGGAAAAATTTTTGATATCTAGGTAGTTGTTATTACATGAAGTTACCTGTGTATATCAGCACATGGGTACCTCTATGAGTGATTGAACATGTAAAGGAACGTGTGTATATGTGATATTTGCATGGGTGTGTATACAGTATATGACAGAGCAAGATCTTTGATATTACCTTCAAATATTACCCCATATTAACTTAACTAAAATTTAAGTAAAAGAGATTACCTATCTAGAAACAGTCACGAGTTAAATTCATGAACAAAATTCAAACGGATAGAGATGTCAACTTAATAATCAATAATAATTTTTTTTTAAAGAGATTAAAAAAAAGATTACTAAAAGTAAACTTATATTTTAAAATAAAATTTTATTCTTTTAATGTACTTTCTATGAATATTTTTCTAATCGACTATTTCATAGAAAATTCCCAAAATTTAAAAAAAAATTTAAATCACAAACATCAAATTAAATTATTTGTAGACAGTTTAGAGACATTCAAGTTTATATCAAACATTATAATCTTTATGGACCCCCCAAATAACACTTTCAAAGTAAAACAAAATAACAGCGTCTGTTTCTAGCCTTTTTTTTTACAAAGAAAATTAGTGACATCTTCTCTGATAACTTCCTTCTCTCTTTTTCTCTCTATGGGTTTTTTTTCTCCTCTACCCCTTCGATATCAATATATAACTTCCGTTAAGTTAACCGTTTAAATTTGTCAATGTCTGCTAACTCACTCATGTCTTCTCTCTCCCCCCTCACTTCCTCACTTCGTTAATTTACATATGTTTAATACGGTCCGTCAAAAATGTGTAAATTTTCTTTTCATTTTTTGTTTGGAAGTAAAGTCTGATGATCCATTGTCCTTTAAAGGGGCCGTGGTGAAATAATTTATTACATGGGACCTTAAAGTGGTCTGTTTTTATTTGATATATATATATATATATATATATATCATGCAAAAACTGTCACCTAAAATATGTGGGTGAAACATGTAGGTCCGTAAAATCTCGTGTTTTCGAACATAAACGAGATATTCGCCTCGGAAATTTGAACAATGCTTTAGTTGTACACATAACTAAAGCAGATCATAATTTCGATTTTGATTCCGTGAAGATTTTAAAATATTTTCATAATAAAAATCTTAGGAGGATTTATGAAGCAGGTATAATATCCATCTCACGCACGGTGAATACTAGACCTGGTTTCTTTAGTATTTCCCCTTTTTTAGCAAGATTAATGCTCGATAAGCGTACATACAATTTTCCATCATAATAGAATTCTTTTCATTTTTTCGTTTTCATTCAAAATACTTAAATTTTTAGGAATACGTTTTGAAAGCGTCGCCCATTTGACGACAACGTGACCACGCTTAAACGGAAAGCTGATCATTTAAAATTTTCAGTTATCTGTTTTGGATAAGTCTTGTTTTTATGTCCATCGTCTTTGTCATGTTGAACTGATTATGTTAATTGCATTTTAATGAATATTGTCCTGATGAAGGTTTATTAAACCGAAACGTCAGACGTTGACATTTCATTCATATTAAAACAACTTAATTGCATTTAAGGATTTTTGTTTGTTTTTTCCAAATAATTTTCTCCATATATATATATATATATATATAATGAAAAGGCTTAAACACCAATATTCCATGGTCATAATTTATTCCATTGGAATCGTAAATACGATCCAATTCATCAGACCTACGGCCTAATACATATATATATATATATATATATATATATATATATATATATATATAACGTATATACGCGAGTATAAAGCGAGTTTTATGTTCAGTTTTTACGCAAATAATAGTAAGTCGCACTATACACAGGTAATTTTTAGAAGAGGTTAAAAATCAAGCATCCCAGCGTAATTTTTGTATCCGATATCTTACGAGAAGTAGTTTTGCGTTGTGGTGTAATGGTTAACGAAGTTGGAATGAGAAATCGGAGAGCGGAGTTCGAATTTCAGTCGAGTTTGTTACATTCACTTGCGCGCAAATACCGTTGGGGAAGGTATAAATTTCATCTCCCTCAAGCTTTGTTGAATAGCAGCGCAAACTGGGTCCCTATAGCCTTGGTCGAAAACCAGTCTGCCGCAGAAAGAAACGAGAAACTACTGCAAGGAAAACTCTGCTTAGTCAGTCATGAATCGAAAGAGACATGATCGCCCAAGTTTGTCTATTGCATGGCACTTAATGAGTTTTTCTCACCATTTTAGGGTAACCCTGTACAAAAAAAGAGTGATAATTTGCTATAAACGTATATCGAAGACAAAACCTAGTACTACAATCTTTGTCTACGGTAGGCTCACTAGTATTGCCCTGAAGCAAGTGTCACATTATACGCGAGTTATATGGAAACAAAATCATGTTTTTTATTAAAAAATTCCAGAGGTTGCACTATAGATGAAGTAACAAACACAGGAGTGTATACGTTTTAGATGTGCGTGTGAAGCATCAAATAATATTAAATGTCCAACTTAGCTTTCTTGAACATTCCAGTTTTATCTGTTGCCATTATTCTTTTGATATTTCAGAATTTTAATCACAACAACTGCTATCCTCCAGACAATATTTGTTTAGTTTATCTACAAGATCATGTAAGTCAGTATCTCGGGTATATATTAATAGAACATCGTCAATATAACGAAGTAAGTTTTTTAGGTAAAATATTTTGTAAAATGTCACATTCGAGAAATTACAGGAAGATACATGCCATCCCTCTGCTAACAGGTGACCTCATTGGTAATTCAAATTTTCGTTTGTAAAAAATTGTTATTAAATTGACAGCAGCTAAAAACAACAATCCAGCATACCATACCATTTTTGAATGAGGGCGGTCCCGTCAGCAAATCCGGACCAACAATCGTGAAATTTTGGATTTCCAAATTTTAATTACTGTGATTGTTTTCTTCAATTTTTTCGTGAATTTTTGAGACGACATACAATAACAGTTTTTTTAACTTGGAAATTAATTTGGGAATAATCGAAATTAATTGCGAAATTCAATGAAAAACACCCATGAAATAAAAATAATTGTTTGTACTGAAAATAAAGACTTACGTACATCAAATTGTCCTTAGATTAAAATGGCGCCAGAAAAATTATCCTTGAACTTTAAAAAAATAAGCTTAAATATCAATGAAATGCTTAAATGCAGCCAAAAATTTTCAGTTCTTTTGTAGTTTATTGCTGCTTATGGCATACGGCAGTAGTATGCTCCTGAAAAAGAAATCTCCTCCAATAGAGGACCAGATTGTAATCCAAAGAGCCAAGACTCCACCAAGGAAAAGAAAGTCCCGTGTAAATGAAAACCCAGATCAAACGGCAGTTAGGAGAGCTTCCAATGTTGACAATATGCAATAACTTAGGGATTCTCAAACTCCTGAACAAGCCGAAGGCCCAATAAATAACTACCCGCAGCAGTTAGCTTAATTGCCAGTTCAGTATATTTTGCTCTTAATTATTCTTTCAAAGATATCTTATTAAAAAGCATGTAGATTTTATGACTTATAGTTTGGGATATTTTTTTAGAACAACAATCAATAAATAAAAATAACGATATCATAAGACCCCATATTTTTGACGGGTACTAAGATACTTATCGTAATAGAAATGGTCATTTGTGATTTCATATATAAAGACAATTCGTGATTTAATATATGAAAACAGTTATTTAATGTAAAAAGACAATTTGTGATTTCATATATGAAGACAATTTGTGATTTTATATAATAGGCATAAAATAAAAGATGAAAAGCACTGAAATTCGCTCTTTGAAAAATTCAAGAAATCAATAATCAAATTTAACCCATGTCCTACTGGCCTTTTATCTGGCGTCTTCATTTTTTTTATGTATCTAATCTATAATTATGAACTATAATTTTAGAATGTGAAAGTTTCACTGAAAAATGTTGGAAACTTTCCAAATTTTCAGCTGAAATGAAGAAAATGTGAACTTTATGGAAAATGGTCAGAATATCTGCAAAGGAAAGAAGGCGTCAGTTTTAAAAGACGCGAGGCGAATGTCATTCAAAAACGAACACTGATTTGAAGCATCGATCACGCCAAAGAGAAAAGAAGAAAAAGCTAGTGGAGAAAGGAAGAGTAAAAGAAGTCACATTATGAGGAGATATTTGCTCTCTGTTATCGTAATTCATTTTACCCTCTTTCGTGTTTGGGTCTTTGACATTTTCGTTTTTTATATTTTACTAAGATTCTTCCAATAAAAGGCGCGAAAGCCACACTAAGTAGAGCGTCACAGTTAAAGGGTTATGATAGATAAGGAATGTAGCATAAATAAAATAGAATTTGGTAGATAGTAGGATTTAATTGATTCATTGATTCGTTTTTACGGCTTATCATCCCTTTGTGAGTTATTTTGAATTGTAAAAATATTTCTATTCTTCTCCGAGTGACTATTGTGTTAACATTTTTCAGAATTGTAACAATTTTTCTAGATACACTTCCTACTATTTAACCAGTAACTGGGGAAGAAGATGGATTCATAATCTTCCCAATGGTATTTGTGAATGTGACGTAACCCAATGAAATTCAAACTCGATTCTCCAATTTCTTATTCTGAGACGCTATCTATTACAGGTAGGAAAGTGGAAGGATTAGCAGATAAGCGATTGACCCTCCCACCACCTGACTTGGAGAAGTCAAGATTAGACTATTTAGGGAAGGATCTATGTGGAATTCTGTTCAACAATTTAGCAGTTGATGAGAAAATCTGCCTGAATAGGACCTCCTCTATGAATTTGGAATATGGGGGAAATAAGGTTGATTTGATTGCGTGGAAGTGGCATGTCGAATCCGAATATTAATGGTTTGAACTGGAGGAATTAGGGAATTAAGCACATCAGAACATTTAGCATGGAAATGTGTCTGTTGGAAGAAAGTCTGCAGAATGAAGAATATCCTCACAAAGTCACGGCTCAAGACAAGCAACTTCAGTCCCGATAGGGCAGCAATACTCTATATGTGACCCCCGTTGAGCAAATTGGTATTTTTCTTGCTAGAATTTACCTAACGAACGCTTCTCAATCAGAAATCATTTATATTTTGCTTGATCTAAACTTTTCCATCAAGACATTTGTAGAGAATTTCTGAAACAAATAATAAAATATAAAAATTGTGTATTCACGTTCTTCCTTATTAATCACATGATGCACACAGGCTGTCAATGTTGAAAGTAATTATGATATTTTCTTTTAAGTTTTGAGTTCAAATCGATCAAGAAGTCATGCCTTCTCGTTAATGACTGCCGAAATTTTTTTTTACATTCAGCAAATGTCAATTACCCTGTAACGATTATTTATATTTCCTTATAAAATCGACTCAAGTCACGTTGTGAACCAACTTATCACATAATAATGACATCTATGCCTATTCTTATCAAAGCGTTTTGGTTAAATGAAAATTTCATTATGATAACGGAAATTTGGTTCTATTTACCAATAAATATAGAATTGGCATCTCTATATCTTTTTCTTTTTATGTATCTTTAAGACATAGCTCTCCACAACTTCCTATCTTACGTTTGTCTTTTTTGTAATGTTTGTCTTTGTATTATCTCTCTTACTTCCTGCTCTGTCATCCATTTGTACAAGCTTGTTATGCAAGTTAATCAATGTTTCTCTTCTGCCTACTTTGCTTTCAATATATCCTGTGAGTGTTAATTTCTCCAAGCTTTCTTTTCTCATTATATGATCAAAAATACTATAAATATCCTTATTTTCCCATTTTCCTTAAAACTTTTTTGTTTCTCATATATTCCGTCTATGCTAAACTCACTATCCTTCTGTAGAACCAAATCTGTGTTGCCTGAGGACTTTTCTTCTTCATCAGTGATCAAATTATCCAGCATTCACTGCCATGTACGAGAAGTGATATTAAATATCACTTCACCGTTCTTTTCTTTGTTTCTGGCTAAAAATTCCTTTTTCTTAATAATTTGTTTAGATTTTGGAAGGCATTACTTAACACAGATCGTTATGTAGATTTTGGAAGGCATTACTTAACACAGATCGTTATGTAGATTTTGGAAGGCATTACTTAACACAGATCGTTATGTAGATTTTGGAAGGCATTACTTAACACAGATCGTTATGTAGATTTTGGAAGGCATTACTTAACACAGATCGTTATGTAGATTTTGGAAGGCATTACTTAACACAGATCGTTATGTAGATTTTGGAAGGCATTACTTAACACAGATCGTTATGTAGATTTTGGAAGGCATTACTTAACACAGATCGTTATGTAGATTTTGGAAGGCATTACTTAACACAGATCGTTATGTAGATTTTGGAAGGCATTACTTAACACAGATCGTTATGTAGATTTTGAAAGGCATTACTTAACACAGATCGTTATGTAGATTTTGAAAGGCATTACTTAACACAGATCGTTATGTAGATTTTGAAAGGCATTACTTAACACAGATCGTTATGTATAGACGTTTCGCTTTTTATTACTTTTTCCATAATTTATCAAGCGAAACGGAATCCCAACAGCAGAACGTGGGCGGCTGTGTGAATTAAAGACGTTGTTAACAGCATTGTTATTGACTAAATGCATAAAGTTGTTTTCGTTTTACTGCACAGTATTAATGTGTGAAATGTTCTTTAGGGAATTTCATTGAATTTCAAAGCTATATTTTGGACATAATATTATTGAGTTACCCTTTTCAGATCATTAATATGTAGATATCCGGGAGGTCAGCAGGTATTTTGAAAGATTTTGAAAGATGTTCCATTTCGATATTAGCGGTTTCCGTGAAAATACCAACAGATTTTTTTTATATACAATTGTAATGTGCAAATTAATTAATAGACATTCAAATATAACGTAAATTTATACAGATCCCACCTACAAGAAAACAGGAATTGTAATGTGGCAGGCGAACAAGATGTAGTTGTAGATTGTGCTTTCTTTGTGTAATCTATCGACACTCTTCTCTGCAGTTCTGTTATAAATGTTTAAGGTTTATGGGTAAATATCATTAGAAAACAAATTTCCAACAGGATGAAATTAATAAAACCTTAAAAGAAATTCCCAAGCACACAACGAGAACCATTGATAAGATATTTGATTTGATAGGTTTGATTTCAAATTGATTCCAGCAAATATTAACAGAGGATTTCAAAATAAAAAAGCGTGGATGATATGTAGCAGAAACACTGAATTTCTTCGACAAAATCCACACAAAAAATTTCAGAAATGTTTTCCCGTCATTGAAAAAGTATTAGAACTAATTCATTGAGTCCATAAGACAGAACTTAAAAATTAAAATTGTTAAAACTAAGAAAATATGTTAAACAAATGATACTGTATACTTTCTCGTACATAAAAAAACCCGTTGATTTATATATAGGCAGATATTTAACATTTCATATAAAAATATTTTATCCTTGCGTAAGTCATAGTACCAGATATATTTTATAAACGAAAAGTTGTATTTTCAATCTTTAAGTATTTTGAACAGATTTCTAATTAAAACTATTTATTTCCATTAAATCTGTAAAAACACAACCTCAATCAAACGCAGATATATCAGACGAGAAATACTTAAAAGTTTATACCGTTCAGAAGTTGTTTCAAAATAGGATTGTGGAAAGAATAAATCAACGTCGAAGTGAATTTAATATAACTTTTATTTTAATCTGTTTTCATAATATTATAAAAACATGCCTCATCTCATTAACATCAAAAACAGTGTTAGTCAAGTCCTTAAGAACACCTTCTTTGATGCTTTCTTTTCTTCGCTTTTTTGAAATATGATTTTGGGGTTACAACCAAAAGTGTGTACTAACACACCAGATCAGACAGTATAAAGACCAATGTGAGTTAGAAACTGGCTCTTCACCGATACTGTTGTTGTTATATCAAACACTGAACAAGAATTCCAGCGATAATTTTTCCCATTCCCGCAAAGAAGATGCTGGACAAAGATTTGGATATTCCACCTGTCATCACAATCTACAATTACTAATTTGATATTGTCCCCAGATTTACATACTTCCGGTCCACCATCAGCGACGATCTGACCCTTGATGTCGAGATCAACAAGCGTATTGGTATTGCTGTAATAATATTAGACCTACTTACCATGCCTGCCGAGGAGAACCCAAAGCTGGCAATTCACACGAAGATATCAGATTACAACGCCTGCAGCACTAGCACCCTGTTGTATGGCAGTAAAACGCTGACAATACACGCGACTCAAGAGCGACAGCTGAATGTCCACATTTCTGCCTTGGTCACATCCTCGGCATCAAGTGGACCGAGAAAGTAACCGACGTTCAGGTCTTGATAATCGCTGTCATCTCCACAATGTAAATATTGCTCAGAGAAGGCAAGCTGAGCTAGCTCTGTCATATGTGCCGGCTGGAAGATTTCTGTGTATCATAAGGTAGATCGTGTACAGTGAACTAGCCTCGGGTACGAGATCTGTCGCCCGCCCCTAACTGAGCTACAAAAATGTCTTCAAAACGGATATGAAAGCTCTGAACATTAACACCACAGAGCTGGAAAGATGCAACAGCTGACTGAAACAGATGGCGAAGCTTGCTATGGATACAACTCAGGGAAAGAGAAGATCTAGACCTTAACCGGGGGGAGAGAGCAAGGCAAAACAGCTCCCTTGCGTAGACAACACCACGGTCAGCCACAGCCGACGTTGTTTCATAGCACTGACACGGCTTGACACGACTGGGCGCATCATTCATGATCGAAATCGATTAACAAAGGCTCACAATTACTACTACTACTACTACTACTACTACTACTAATAATAATAATAATAATAATACTATTAAGTTCCTCAAGTTCTTCCCGCCTCATTATTTGGTATGACACCTATTAATTATCAAAAACTTTTTCGGCGTTATTATTGAAATCGGTCCGTTTATTAAACTTATATTAAAAAATTCCCTGCGGAACTTTTGTTTGATTGTTTGATTGATTTGTTTTCAAGGTTTACCAACACTTTGTTGGTGATGTGACGCCAGAACATATTTTTTTAGGTTATTAGAATGATTCTTTTATACGAGAGAATACTGCGTTAACAATCTTTAGGAAATGACGAGTTGCGTTTAATTGAACCAGCATCTTATTTTAAAAGTTGAAAACTTCCCACCGGCATGGTTATTTCAGACGGTACTGCTAAAAAAAATGTAGGCTATGAACTATCGTAGTTTCTAGATCAATTTGACTAGACGTTGATTGACATAGAAATATTAAACAGAAAAATTGGTCAAGATTTGTTCATCCTGCAAGCTTTCAATTTTTTTGTGTCTGAAATCGTAGAAGAGACGACACGAAAGAGTGAATTACTATACGTCGCTTAGATGTAGCACAAGGCTAAAAGTATGGAGTACCCAGTGAGGATCGAACTCATTATTCAATCGTAATTAATCTAGGAAGACAATCTTGCTAACCATTACATCGAAATGGCCGACCGACATTACGAGATAAATATAAAAATGGAAGCAGTAAAAGGAAAGTGAATTCGAATCACATTGAAAGATTATTCTTTATATTCTGAAAGAAATAGCATTCGTAAATGAATAATAGTTTACAATGCTTCATAAATTAAAACTTAATGGGAAATTATTCTTATAACGCAATCATATAAATGTTGTGTAATTGCGGTTTGATTCAAAAGATACGGTCACGTCATCGTGTTGTATAGGACAAATTTAATCTCTCACACATAACATCACATTTTACTCAACAGCGGACTTTATCAATTAACAGCAACTAATGGGTCTTCTCCGAGCGTCTATCTGACATTTTTGCGTCAGAGACTGTCTTTTCCTCCTTCTCCGATCGGTGTTAATATTAATCTACTTGTCATAGGCTCTTCTCTCATCATGAACATGTCGAGACAAACCACTGACATCGGTTGAAACGCGGATCTCTACACTCAGCTAGGAGGCCGTCTCTCATGTTGATCCGCTGTTGCGTATGACTTCCCTGATGGTCTGGTGTGACACTGAGTGCAAAGTCTCTTCTGGGATTATTTGGAGTGAGACACACACAGCAATGCTACAATTCTTGCTATATCTAATAAAAATATTCTTGATTCTTGATTTATAGACTTTGTGTTTGTGAAGACAAAACGAATTTCAAGCGAGAAACTTATCTCGAGTAGAAAAGCTGATGGGGAAAATAATAAACTCAGTCTATAAGGAGCATCTGCGGGAGACTATAAAACAGGGTTGTTAGGGTAACAAATTTCATCAGTATTTATCACTTCCCTTCCTAGAATAGGGTCAACTTCATCCAGTTTTCACATATATTCAATATTAGAATTCTGTCATTTTTGCTGTTCAAATTTAAAACACAAACATTTCTAGAAACACGGTAACAGATATAATTAAACGAGTAATGATTAAAAATCTTGTCCGATTGACTACTGTAGTGAGTTAAATGCAGAAAGGCGAGCAGCAGATACATCTCTGTACCAGAATCAGATAAGCGGTTATGTAAAGGAGTCTCTAACCGTAGAGACGATGATCAATCATGTTTATGTACTGAGTTCCAACCTTACTCAGTACTTAACCTTTATATCTTTAATGTAGTCTATTGTTCTAGTCTTGATTGTTATACATCAAGGGCGGCCAAACTTAACGTAAGCGTCACAGACGATAATTTTCATAGGGTTGTGATCCGTAAGACATGAATATAATTTACACATACGTTTTTGTTACATACACATTAACATTAAACTTATGTTTTAATCCAATGGAGCCTCAATTTATACCCAATTATTAATTATAAAGATGTATCTTATTTATCTTTTATATTAAATGTGATAAAAAAAGGAACTTAGCCAACATATTTCCATGAGCCGCATATTAAAGGTCAGAGTGCCGCATATTAGAGGTCAGAGAGCCGCATGTGTCTTGTAAGCCCCAGTTTGGTCTCCCCTTTTATAGATTTTATTATATACAGAATGTTCTGGATAACTAATCTCTGGTCATCTTCATGTATACATTGCTTTTAACTGATATAGTGTGTCAGTTGATCTTCTCTTATTTTGTCCTTGTGATACAATTTTTTGTTCGTTCCCACTGAACTAGTATGAATTGAATCCATGGTCACAAGATGAGAGTAACATTTTTAATTTTCGACCCGTTATATTGAAAATCAAATGGTTTTGACACTTTATATCTTTTCCAGATTAAGGAAATAGGATATGAAAACGAGTGGCGTCATATTTGGGAAGTTTGACTCGCTGACGCTTACTACTTCAGTAAGTTTGATCTTCATAATGATCTCCATTAATTTGGCCCTATGCCAGACAAATTCCAAGTAAATATCAATACATGACATAGTCACCAAAGGAAAATTTAAGCAAAAGGAATATTACTAAAGTAACTGTCGGATATTACATGGAATATTAATAACACATCAACGGACCCTATTTGATCACGTTCAAAACAAATATTCTTTCATTTATTTATTGTAGGTTTATGAATGTTGAATGTTTTTTTTAGGGTGTCTCATTATTTAAATGACTTATATTCTGGCTATTGTCCTTATCTTTGTTGTTATTATCACTACGCGTTCGATCATTGTACCTTCGACCTGACCAACAGACCAACGTATACATGAGGAAGGTCGGCAACTATAACGACTGAAATGTTGCGATAATAACAACAAAGATGAGGATATTAGTTCGAATGTGAATAATGAATACTAATGACTACTAGTAAGAACGTCAATTTATTTTAATCATTTCATCCCGAGCAAGGCGGCGATAAAAACAGTTAGGGGCAAGGAGTCTACTGAAAATGAAGGAAAAAAATAATAAAAGGAACAGGTTTCAAGGAGAGAGAAGATGACGATTGACGTTGCATTTTTGAAGATCGTAGTTGACAGGAAAGCAAGAAGCTGGGAAAGACTTCGACAGGCGAGAAACACGAGAGAAGAAAATGTTAGAATAGAACTTACATTTGCAATTTCAATGCATATGAATTTTGAAATTTTATTCATAAGGGGACAGACTTATAAAATCAATCGATGAACAATTTTTAAAATGTGTCCTATAGAATTTGACGCAAATGTGTTATATTAACTCTTGTTTTTATAATATTGACGATGATGACACGATTTTTTCTGCTGAATTTTGTTGCGAACATTGTACACGTTTTCTAATTATGATTTTAATTACAACCTCATCTCTCTATATCTCTGTATATTCTGTAATCTGGCTAATACTATGCAGCTTGTAACTTCCGGTAAAATTCATAAAACTGTTGGCACATCACAAGAGTGACATATATTTTGCTATAATTTGTACATATTATGTGAAGCATCCAACGCAGTAATATTAACAAATGTTTCGGCGATTCGATTCATTTTCTGAAAATTTGAAAATGTCTCATAATATGAGCGGTAATGAACAATAAATTGAAAGTTTTCTTATGAAAATTTAATATAGAAATTAAATATAGAATATGCAGCTCGATAATAAATTTAAACATATTTGCACAAGGATTATTGTGAATGAAAAAGTCATCGAAAAGCAATTTGATATAATTTGTCCGGATATCGTAGAAATAACATGGTCCTTTTTTAAATGTTTTTTACTATCTTTTTTTTATTTAATTTTTTCTTTTTTTTTTTTTTTTTTTTTTACATTTTAACACTATTCCCGATTCGGTTTAGAATTGAAATGAACAAATCAGAGAGATTTTAACAACTACGATTAAGCATAAAATTCGGTTTCGTTTGTTTTGTTTTACGGCATACCAACACCTCAATGGGTTATTTAATACCAACAAAATTTTTGTTGCTGGTAATATTTTTTACTTCAAAAATGTATTGCTGGTAATAATTTTTTTACAAAAAGTATTTCTAGTATTCAAATATATTTTTACACTTTCATAGTATTTTAACCCCAGTTTGGGAGGGTTAAATATTTTCCCATAGCTGGGTCCCTAACAGGTGCTACCACCTCGGGTCAGGGTGGACCCGGGAACACCAGCAATTAAGAGGTGGTTCCACGATCCTAAAAAACCTCCTGATCAGAGGTCTTACTGTTGGACGTAGTTTATCGTCTTACCCAGGACGCGGATGTAGATTATCGTCATACCCAAGACGGATTTCGTTTAGAGATGATCACATAAAGAAGAGAGTAGCTAAAAGACGAAACTGTCATGTCGACTGCTGAGCGATTTCTGTGCTTTAATTGGTAAAGTATTGTCTACATAAGATTGGATCCCAAAGATCTGCGTTTAAATTTTGTCAAATGATATTAGATGACTAGTATTTTTTTCGATTTTATTTAACTTTTGCTTTATTTCCACTCGTGGTACTGGTAGTAGTAGTAATATCTTGAATTTTAATTATATGAAGCATTGTCAAGCATTAGTAATTTCTGATTAGGATTTCTTTCATCTTCATTTCACTTTATTCTTACGATTAGTGTTATTAATAGTAATATTATATGGAATTTTTACCAGATGAAGCATTGTTAGCAATTATTAATCTGATGAATAGAAATTCTTTAATATGATTTTAGTTGTTTCTTTTTATCGCTCAAGAATTATGATCTGAATAGTTGAGATTAAAAGAAGTGAAATTTATATTGAATAGATATAAATAAAAAATATTAATTGTTGTCACCAGATACCTGATCCATGTTTATTGTTTTGCAATCGTAACTTCAGTAAGCATCAAAAGAGAGGAAATGTCAGTCCTTCTCTTGTAACAAAGCAGCCATATTGAATTTTCCGCTGACTTGTAATTCATATATTCTATTTTTGTTTTTTGTTTTTATTAAACTTTGATTAATTCTGCAACAAGGACACAAGATCAGAAGATTTAATGGCCATAACTCCAAGCGAATGTCGCATAATTGTTTATTTGTCCTATAAACGATGAGGAGTTTAGTAAAAGAACGTTTTTCATAGAAATAAAGATTTAATAATATTTACTAAGGTTTGCCTGGTACAGAATACAATGACAAGGGCTCTGGGTGAGAATCAAAGTACTCATAATTGTTACGTTCCGACAATCCTTGTCAGAACTGTTATATTCCATGCTAAGGGAAAAAATACTTAACTCCAGGTGGATACTAGAAGAAAGGTTTATTGTACACAATCAGTACAATATGAAATACGGTACAGTTATACACTACAGGTCAATCTAGTAGTGAGTGCCACTAATGGGAAGGTCAGACGTGTTTGCGTCTTCTCGCTCTCACTCTCACTTTCCCCCTGCCTAGTCTCTCGTCGTTGACTTTATAAGTACTTACTACCTACAGTGTAATCATTCATGGGGCTGCCGAGTTATTCCATTACATCAATAATAGTGCTACTTTCTGAAAATAGCTTGAAAATAGTTTAGCCTTTAAAGTGTCTTTTTATTATAGAAAATTAAAATTCTGCTTGAAAACCTGAAGTCCTAATTTACACATTTGAGAAAATTATCTTTTCAAATATGAACATTCTTACAAATCCTTACCACAGATATATTTCAAAGAAAGTAAAGCAATTCTCAAGAAGCTGACTTTAATGGCCGTATATCATTTTAATTTCTGCTAATATTTTGCATTAAAAAGAAAGAAAATAAACATTATTCGAGAATAACATTCCAGAAGACAAATCCCTTCCTATAAAAATGTCATCAATGACGTAAAATCAATTAAAGTTGTTTATAATATTAGATTTATACATATCGATGTGGTTTGAACTTTGAGACCATTTCTGAAAACCAATGTAATTTCTACCATTTCAATTCTGAAGCCTTTATTTTTCAATTTTGATCGTCGATTCTCCCAAAAAATAGACAAATCAAATCTTAATAAATAAAACAATGTAACGTTCCACAGCAAAATGTTGTTTCCTAATACAGCAAAGGATTATACGCAAAGAGAAGACATTTGCCTTTCTCCCTTTTTAGCTGAGAACGAGTCTCAAATCTGGCAAAGATAATAAGTTTTCTATTTACATGACACAGTCCTATGCTTGTTTTATCGCGAAGCTGCCATATAAAGATTATTATTTTCGATAACCTGCAGCAGAATTGTCATCAAGCGTGTAAATACAATCCATAAAAACAACTGAAACTGACATGTTACTCATATTGATGTTAATAATTCTTCAGGTTAGCGCACGCTTTACAAGTGCATGAATTAGATTAAATACTGGGAAGATGGAACTTAAAAAAAAATAAAAATAACTGCTCGGAGACTTGATGCTGGCTCAAAGGTTTTTTTTGGTTTTTTCCCGCAAGGTAATCATGTTCGCAACAATATTACGATGTAAAACACACACACACACACACACACACACACACACACACACACACACACATACAAACACACACACACACACACATACAAACACACAAACACAAACACACAAACACTAACACACACAAGATAACCATGTTCGCAACAATATTACGATGTAAAACACACACAGAAACACAAACACACACACAAACAAAAACGCACACATACACACACAAACACACACGCACACGAACGCACACACACACACATACAAACGCACAAACACACACACACAAACACACACAAACACACACACACAAACGCACACACAAACACACACAAACACACATACAAACATACACACACAAACGTACAAACAGACACACAAACACAAACGCACGCAAACACACACACAAGTCTTTATCTGATGCGCTTTGGAGTTTATCTCCAGTTTCTATAGTGTTTATTCACTAAGTAGAGAGTATAAATTAGCTAAAGATAGATTCACCATGTTTTAATGACATTCAAGCCTTGAAATTTTCTGAGCGTTTCGAAGGTAAATTTCTATTTAAAGAATTTTGTTGTTGACCAAAATAATGTAGCATTAAACTTAAAACGTTTTAAGTATTTTTATTTTTGTGATTTAAAAAAAAATATCACAAACGTGTATCCTCAACTTAGTTATTATAGTCACAGTGTTTACTTTTGGGCGTTATATTCTGCAGTCTTAAGCGACCTGCAATTTAGATCTGAACACTTTTTTATTTTAACGTCACGTGCAAATTGTTTCCATCTCGTTGTCCACGCAAGCGGTTATCGGGTATCAGTTATTCTTCCTTGTTAAAATACGTCCTTGTGATGTGCGCTTGTCCTTATCTATTGAACCAGGGTTTTTATAACATTTTACAGTACCTCATACAGGGATCGAACTCACAACCTCCAGCCAAACCAACGCTTTTTACCGAATGTCTTTAGGTCAATAAGGTGGTGGCAACATGGAATCCAAATCATGTGCCGGTCCCATGACATTTAATATTTAATATTTTTATCAGTTAGTGGAATCTCTGAGTCTTATGTCCAATGTCTTTCCTTGTGTTGGATATTTATTTATATATATATATATATATATATATATATATATATATATATATATATATATATATATATATATATATATATATATATATATATATATATATATATGTGTATATATATATATATATATATATATATATATATATATATATATATATATATATATATATATATATATATATATATATTACAGTAGATAATGTAGACATGCGAAGACACCGTATATACTGACACGAATTATGTCACGTTTGTATAGACAGTGGGATAAGAAGAAGAATCTACCAGTGTAAATATAATAAAGTGCTTGTTTGGTGATTGACAGAAGACTAGCAACAAAAGCAGACATCAAGGGAAGGCAAAACGACAGAAACGTCGTGTTTATAACAGGCAAGATATAGATACCAGTCTAAATAAATTAGTGTATTATAAAGATGACTGATCTAAAAAAAAATGTCAACAAGAATTATGTAAATTATATTGTTGAATATTTCTCAATTATTGATTGTTGATATTAACGTAATTCATTTTTTATTAAATTTCATCATTTGTAAAAGGCAGTTCAATTTTTTTATTATGAAATGGAATAGAATTTATTTTTTTTATTATGAAATGGAATAGAATTAATTTTTTTATTATGAAATAGAATATAATTTATTTTTTTATTATTAAATGGAATAGAATTTATTTTTTTATTATTATTAAATGGAATAGAATATATTTTTTTATTTTTAAATATAATAGAATTAATTTTTTTTATTATGAAATGAAATAGAATTTATTTTTTTTTATTAAATGGAATAGAATTTATTTTTTTTTATTAAATGGAATAGAATTTATTTTTTTTTATTATTAAATGGAATAGAATTTATTTTTTTTTATTATGAAATGGAATAGAATTTATTTTTTTATTATTAAATAGAATAGAATTTATTTTTTTATTATTAAATGGAATAGAATTTATTTTTTTAATATTAAATGGAATAGAATTTATTTTTTTTTATTATGAAATGGAATAGAATTTATTTTTTTATTATTAAATAGAATAGAATTTATTTTTTTATTATTAAATGGAATAGAATTTTTTTTTTATTATTGAATGGAATAGAATTTATTTTTTTATTATGAAATGAAATAGAATTTATTTTTTTTATTATGAAATGTGAGAGAATTTATTTTTTTATTATTCAATGGAATAGAATTTATTTTTTCATTATAAAATGGAATAGAATTTATTTTTTTATTATGAAATGAAATAGAATTTATTTTTTTTATTATGAAATGTGAGAGAATTTATTTTTTTATTATTCAATGGAATAGAATTTATTTTTTTATTATTCAATGGAATAGAATTTATTTTTTCATTATAAAATGGAATAGAATTTATTTTTTTATTATGAAATGAAATAGAATTTATTTTTTTTATTATGAAATGTGAGAGAATTTATTTTTTTATTATTCAATGGAATAGAATTTATTTTTTCATTATAAAATGGAATAGAATTTATTTTTTTTATTAAATGTAGAATTTATTTTTTTTTATTATTAAATGGAATAGAATTTATTTTTTTTATTAAATGGAATAGAATTTATTTTTTTATTATTAAATGGAATAGAATTTATTTTTTTATTATTATTAAATGGAATAGAATTTATTTTTTTTATTATGAAATGGAATAGAATTTATTTTTTTTATTAAATAGAATAGAATTTATTTTTTTATTATTAAATGAAATAGAATTTATTTTTTTATTATGAAATGAAATAGAATTTCTATTTTTTTATTAAATGGAATAGAATTTATTTTTTTATTATGAAATGAAGAAGAATTTATTTTTTCATTATAAAATGGAATAGAATTTATTTTTTTATTATGAAATGAAATAGAATTTATTTTTTTTATTATGAAAGGAAATAGAATTTATTTTTTTTATTATGAAATGAAATGCAATTTTTTTTATTATGAAATGGAATAGAATTTATTTTTTTATTATTAAATGGAATAGAATTTATTTTTTTATTTTTAAATATAATAGAATTTATTTTTTTTATTATGAAATGGAATAGAATTTAGTTTTTTTATTATTAAATGGAATAGAATTTATTTTTTATTATGAAATGGAATGGAATTTATTTTTTTTATTATGAAATAGAATATAACTTATTTTTTTATTATGAAATGAAAAAGAATTTATTTTTTTTATTATGAAATGTGATAGAATTTATTTTTTTATTATTAAATGGAATAGAATTTATTTTTTCATTATAAAATGGAATAGAATTTATTTTTTTTTATTAAATGTAGAATTTTTTTTTTTATTATTAAATGGAATAGAATTTATTTTTTTATCAGTAAATGAAATAGAATTTATTTATTTTTTATTATCAAATGGAATAGAATTTATTTTTTTATTATTAAATGGAGTAGAAAATTTTTTTTTATTATTAAATGAAATAGAATTTATTTTTTATTATTTAACGGAGTAGAATTTTTTTTTTTATTATGAAATGGAATAGAATTTATTTTTTTATCATTAAATGGAATGGAATTTTTTTTATTATGAAATGGAATAGAATTTATTTTTTTTTTTTTATCAAATGGAATCGAATTTATTTTTTTCAATATTAAATGGAATAGAATTAATTTTTTTATTATAAAATGGAATAGAATTTATTTATTTTTTATTATTCCAAAAGAGAATTTATTTTTTATTATTAAACGGAGTAGAATTAATATTTTTTATTATGAAATGAAATAGAATTTATGTTTTTATTATTAAATGGAATAGAACTTATTTTTTTTCTTTATGAGATGGAATATAATTTATTTTTTTTTATTATGAAATGGAATAGAATTTATCTTTTTATTATGAAATGGGATAGAATTTATTCCTTTTTTTTATTATGAAAATGTATAGAATGTTTATACAAAAAAAAAATCCTGCAGATGCAGATATTTTAGAAAAATTCAATTATTTCACGTTTCTACTATTTCGCAGATAGACTAACATGAAACAAAATCTCAAGTCTCAGACTTTTTGGTTCTTTTAACCAAAACTAACTAGAAAAGTGTCTTGAAAACATTCAGCTTAATATGGAATAACAAATTCCGTTTTACAATTTATGAGGCACAGTTTAGGTTGACTCTATGAATGCAAACCAGAGATTACCCAGGCATCAAAGCAGAAAGTTATTGTCAAATGTTTTATGATGGATGAGGTGTGTAATATGACTAAAACTGGAAGTAGTAGGAGATTAAGATTATGAGAATAAGTAGGATAGAGAAACACAGATCTTTGACTTGGAGAGGTCTCAAGATTATAGTTTTCAGCAAAGCATCCACACAGGAATGTGTTCAAGAGTCTCTTCATATTGAACTGTTGTCCAAGTGGAACCTTTCTCTTTACATTTGAAATACAGAAGAAATGAGGTAGCTAGGACTCTGCGGACATATGATGATGTGTTTAATCTGTCAAAGTTTGAACCAGTGTAACTAAAGAACGGAGCACTCATGTGAACATTTGCTAAGTAAATCATGAAAGAGCACTGATAAGCTTGTGACGTTGCGTCTGTGGGAGAAGGAGCTACCAAGTGGAGTTTGCATCTACAAGAATGTGTAAACTATTTTGAAAGCTATCATAGCTGGTAAGTGAGAATTTTAAAGCTCCGATCTAGATATGGCGACAAAACTGTAGGTTTGTTCTAATCTGACTCTTGTAAAAGCATGATAGAAGGAACTGACCATTTCTCCAAAGTCTTTAACAAAACGTCATATGTATGAGTTCCATGGCAAATATTGTTTCATTTCAAGATCGAAATTGGTGGCGCCACCCAGAGAAAAAGACCCGATTTTGGTTGTTGCAATCAAATAAAGTCAATATGTAAACTTATAAAATATTAATAAAAAGAAAAAACTCTTTAAAGTTAATCTTGAAACGTATGATAATCTTTGAATTATATTTAAATCCCAAATCGAGTAAAGGTTACTTTCAGGATACAAGAAGCGATACTTTCTGAATTAGAAATCTCGATTATCCACATGTATTTTGCTTATTTGCTAATAAGCTTCACATTTACATGCCATGTAATATCACAACACAATATGTTCAATTTGATACAATTCCAGCGTTCACTCTTAAGATTAAATTGACGTCTGAGGACAAGAACGTCTTGGAAGACAAGGCATTAATATAATAAGAAGTAGGTAAAAGAAGCAAGCGATTGACAAATCTATGTGGCAAGTGTACGACCGATTCATTTCAAGGAAATTGGATACAATCTATTATTTTTATGGATTTTATTGATATGATAGGAGTCAGTATGATTTATAAGTTTTTCAACTTCTGCGTAGCAATTTACCAATGATTTGGGTACTGGTGTTAGAAAGTGTCGTTTGGACTTGACCCTCATCAAAATTTGGACGACATTATGAAAGGAATTGTTTTATAAAAGTACTAAAACTCTATTTTAATGTCGCCCTACACCCTCCAAGATGTCCACACCGGCGGCTGATTGATGGAGGTGATCACTTCGATGCAGGTACGACATTATTCCATGTTGTGATTTGCTTGATCATAAGGCGGCCAAGATCGAATCTTCGTATAGTATCTTTGTATTGGCTTGGTACAAGCAGGGTGAAGACGCATAGTAAGAAAATAACACTCAAATAAATAAAAAAAAAATACTATCAAGTTCTTCTTACAGTAATTGGTTAAATCAAGAGTTTGCATGCAAACAATTATCAGCCCAACCCGTTTCTAACTCGGACGTGACACTTTTGCTGACTTGGTAAAGTTTGTTTTGCTGATTCGTTAAAATTCGGCAGAAGGCTATAGTCGGGGGTTCTCTTTGCAAATAATCACCTGGGGGTGTATCGCGACAGGTGGCTGGAACGAACTCTCTTCCGTCTGACGATCTCGCTTCGGGCATTCGTATTTATTAAGGTTCGCCCAAACCAGCTTGGGGCACGGCGCAGTTGAAGAATGTGGTGTCTCCCCTTGCCCACCATTTTCATTGTCTGGGCCCAGAAAATTAAATTACTTCATAATTTTGGGGGGAATTCCCTTCTTCCACGGGTGATGGTTACATGCATTACTCCGCCTCTCAACTTCCACTTCCTACCCAGAATCTTAATCTGTTTCTATTTCGCTGCTACAACTGCATCAATGATTAACAAAGTACCTATCACTGCCAACCAGTGTATTACTATCCTCTTACTATCGTAACCAATTATACTTTCTTATGATTACCAGTAGCTAAAATAGTGTCACATTATTCCGTGTGTTTCTGCGCAAAACTGCATTGATTTAATTATTCGATTAGGCTATTGTTTAATCGATACTAAGAAAACCCTAGAATATGGAGGGAATATCAGTCAAATATTACAGCAAGTACCGTAGCATTTCAATGCTTTCATTTATTTTAAAAATGTTCTTGAATTAGTATTCGATTCGCATAGTAAGAACATATACACAAAAAGGAAATTTATTAAGTGATATCTTGTTAGCCGCCCATCAGAACATCTCTTTCATTTCTTCTTCTTCTTCTATTGACCATGTCCATTCACGATCATGGCTCTCCACAACTTCTTGTACTAAGTATTTTTGTTATATCTCCTAAAAGCATTTCCTGCCAACCATATACACAAGCTCGTTAGCTAAATTACGTGCTGCTTACTTCTGACCTTTTGCCTTCGACATGTGTTGTGAGTGTCATATTTTCTAGGCCTCCTTTCCTCATTATCTGCCTTGAAATTACAGCAGACTCTTCCGGATGATACGTATAACTGTTCTTTATGTTTCCATTTTCTCTAAAACTTTGTCATTGCTTAAGTGTCCAATCCATATTATTCTCAGCATTCTCGTGGCTCAAGTCCGTTCTTCTTCTGCGAGTAGATTGTCCAGCATTCACTGCCATATACCAGGACCGATATGAAATAACAATTCAGTACTCTTATCTTTGATTCTAATTATATGTTGCTGTTTTTTAATATTATGCTCAGCAAGACATCTTTCTGTATCCCAATGCAGATTCGGGTTTCAGTGTCACTTTTACCGCCCATTTGATAAATATTCAAACTTTTGCACTGGTTTCATTTAGGTATCACCAATTAGTGGTTGGCATCT
Source organism: Acanthosepion lycidas (assembly GCA_963932145.1). NCBI lineage: Eukaryota > Metazoa > Mollusca > Cephalopoda > Sepiida > Sepiidae > Acanthosepion > Acanthosepion lycidas. Next base: position 3,929,534 of record OZ010571.1, read on the forward strand.
TGGACTGTTTCTCGTGCTGAGAACATTCTGCTTTCTTCGTGCTTAGTCCTTTCTTCTTGCTTTCCTTTATTACGTTCCCTGAGAGTTCTTTTAGTTTCCTTTTTGTGTTTGCTATGAAAACTGTGTCATTTGCATATGTAATGTTAAGACCGTGGTCGCCAATAATGAAATCTGGTAGGACTTTCTCTCATTCTCACGGCAAAGCTTCACTATCATATTGAATTAATCTGGTGAGAAAACACATTCTTTGTTTTAGGCTTTTGTTGAATTTGCAGTATTTGCTGAATTAATATTCTACATATTTTTTTACTGTACCGTTTTGAATTTCTGTCCGATTCCTTGACTTGTTTTTTACGAACTGTCAACACTTTGTGGGTTATTTAAAGCGGATAACTATTTCAGGTTGTAAGATTAATTCTTTTTCTGCTACTATCTTGATTCGGTCGTTCAAACATTGTTAATTGTTGTCAATCGCAAAGATGTTTTTCTTCACGATGTTCCTGAAAGATATTTATTATTTTTTGACCATTTAATAGAGTATTTCAATATATTTGCTCATTTACTATCCATCCTCCTTATTCTGTCATCTATTTACACAAGCTTCGAAGTTCGGTCACTCTATGCCTTACACTGCATCTTTTGCTTTCAATATGTCCTGTCAGTGTCAAATTTTCCAAGCCTTCTTTGCTCATTATTTTAGTTGTCTCTTGTATAATTGTCCTTTTTGGTTTTCAAAACCCAACACGCTTTGTCTCATAATAAACTTAATTTAGTAAATATCAACAATTCTATATTTAGTTCCTGTCAAATATTCAATAACACACTCCAGACAATATAAATTTGGCATTTCTTTAGCTAAAACTCACTTTTTTTTTCTCTAATCGTTCATATTATAAATTCTGACGTGTATTTAATTTCATCTTTTTAATTGCTCCTTATCTCGACCGTTGATCTACACCAGTGAATAGACAGCTTCGATCGGAAATTAAAAGATAAGTTCGCTGAAGCCACGAAACCACGACCCCATTTGCCTCAGGCGAACTTAATTGAATGCATTTGTTGCTGTAACCGACTCGGCCTTGACGGACTAACGGAAAAAGAAACTTTGAATCGCATCTCTAATTCCACCATCTTTTTCGACGACATATTTATGTTTGGTTTTATATTAGTCATATTAGTAGCACTAGTATTATTTTATTTCATTTTATATTAGATAAAACTGCAAACTATTAATATTATCATTATTATTATGCATTTTGATTTATATTTACTTTGATATTAATCGAGTGTTTTCATTTTTTAAAAATGTTCTTGAGTTAGTATTTGATTCGCAGAGTAAAGAACATATAGGCAAAAAGTCTTTCCAATCTTCATTGTCTGTCCACTGCCGTAGATCGACGGATCGAGAATCTAGCGATATAAAGTAACTACAAATTAAGAGAAAGATAAATATTTTCATGAATAAATACTAACCAATAAATACTAATCAAAATTATTTATCCTCCCTTCTTCCAACCAATTCCGCGGGGCGACCTAAAGTCAGGTAATGCTGTGTTGTCAAAACTACGTTTCATGATTTGTTTTTCCAACTTCCATAACATCACTAGCGTTCTTCTTAGTTGTCTTATTAAGACAATTTTTATTTATTTCTCTTATGTTCCCTTTTTTCATCATTCCAAGCACACCTACTACGACTGCTATGGTTCTTGTTTTCAATTTTTTTTTCTATTTCGATTTCCAGGACTTTATACTTCGATAGTTTTTCAAATTCCTTGGTTACTATGTTACAGTCCGATGGGTAAGCCATATCAATTATTAGGCAAGTTTTTTCTTTTCGGCTTTTGACAAATATGTTCGGCCTATTTGGTTCAATCTTCCTGTCTGTAAAGATGAAGTAATCCCATAGTATTGTGATGTTTGTAACTGGTGCTGGGTGATGTTCATGCCAGTGTTTATTAACATCTTTTCCAAAGTGTTTGCACATTGTCCAGTGTAAGTATTGTTCCACTCCATCGTAACGGATTTTATATTCATTTGGCGCAAGTACACAATCTCCTGAGATTAGATGGTCTATGGTTTCCTGATATTTGTCACAGAACCTGCATTTTAGATCCACAGTATTATCTATGATATTTGCCTGGAAGTTTCTAGTGAAAAAATTCTGGTCTTGCGCTGCAAGAATAAAGCCTTCCGTTTTAGCCTTTAATCCCGATAATCGATCAGTGTTAACTTTATTAACATCAGCTTTATTAGTCTCGTTCTGGATATTGGCTATGCAGAGGATTGATTTGCCAGCGTTGTTTCATCTCTTCAAGAGATTTATCCTTGACTTTCTTTTTCATAATTTTTGCTGCAGCAATTGGTTCTTGGCTTCTTCGGCTTCTACAGAATCTGCCAAAGTAAATCTCGTTTGTTTTCACAACCTACTTTCATGATTAAATATTTTTTCTGTTTTCGGTTTTTTGACTAATTTTATCATCGAGTACTTTGTTGTTTCCATATATGTTAGTAAGCGAATAGCCGTTGTCTTGTATGACAACTCAAGCTGAATAAAACCTCTTCCATCTTCTTTACGGGGTTATGTATAGATGGTCTACATTAGCCTTTGGATGATGCTTATGTTTAGAAAGAAGCTTCCGTGTCTTAAAATCCAGTCATTCGATACCATATAGAGTTCAGTTGAAGATATTGAAACTATATTGAACCACTGGGATGGAAAGACTATTAAGGACCACATTTCTGTTGTGTGAATTCAATTCAGTTCTTTATATCAGTCGCACCTTCTGTAGTAATCTTTTCGTACTATTTTTCATTTATTTTTATCGTGAATTCCTTCATTCTCATCTACTTATAAGCTTCTTCTTGCTCTAAATCTTTGATTGTTACCCCAGGGTGTAAGCTAATAAAGTAGATTTGTTGTAGTGATCATCGTAAAATTGTGGCTTTAGCACATTTATCCAAACGGAATTCTATTCCAATGTCATCACTGAAAGATTTTACTGTTTTCAGGGGACCTTCCAGCTCACTGTCAATCTGAGTTTACATCTTTAAGTCATACATATAAAATAAATTGTTCATTTTCTTTTCAGACATCCTATAGCCATATTCAGTCACCTTGAAATATTCCAGTGTTCATATATATTTCACTAGACTTATAGACTCCATTTATATATAATATTTTATTATTATTTATTTCCTTTCATTTCTTTCCGGATCCCGACCAGAGACCTAAAGGTCAGAAATAACATCATGACATTTTACACTAAGCAATTTTTAAAAAGAATTACACATATTTTACATAGATGAAGCCCTTCGTAAGGTGTGGGATGTACAAATTTTTTATTTCTTTAACGCATGGACTACCAGGAATCCCCTCAATAAGTCTCTTGGAATCTTTTCCAATCAATCCGAGGGCTCAAACTACAGCTGGAATTGTTGATGTTGAGATTTCCATTTCAAAGTCCTTGTATTTTGGTAGTTTCTTGAAGATCTTCAAAGATACAATGCAGTCTGCAGGGACCTTAATATCAATAAGGAGGTTGTTTGCAGACTCTTAACTGACGGGATGTTCCTAGTAGGGCGATTTTCTTGGCAAATTGTATGTTGATGTTACCTGGGACACTGTTAGTAAAATTGTGCATTCCTTTTCTCACGAGTCCCAGTGCTCGGATTACTATTGGTACAGTCTCAATCTTCATTCCTCACATCCTGTTGATCTCGATCTCCAGGTCCTTGTATTTGGAGAAATTTATCAATTATTTTCATGAAGGTGTTTCTCTCAGATGCTACTGCTCTGTCAATAAGCATACACTTCCTGATTTTCTTGTCTTTTATGATAATATCAGGTCTGCTTGTTTTTATTTCCCTGTCAGTTTCTATTGGTATGATCCAGAGGATAGTTACATCTTTATTTTGGGTAACTGTGTCTGGTTGGTGCCCATACCATCTCTCAGTGGTTTCAATTTTGTACTTCTTGACTTTGGGAGTCACGTTTAGATACATGACAATCGCCTTTAATCGGAAGCCCGTCTGGCTTTACTTGACCTGAACATAGTTCTAATTGGCTCCCATATGCACATTTATGCAAATGCTTCTTATAAAAAGAAAATTCTTTATGCTGGATATTCCTGTTATAGCCAGACAGGGTATCATGTTGTGTATATAGGGAATCGTATATTTCTAGATCAGCGACGCTCTTTAATTGTGTGCTGCTCTATCACTCAATAATAATAATAATAATAATAATAATAATACCTGTGGATTGTACTGTATCTTTGTAGATCTTCAAACACTATCAAAATACAATGATCATGAAAACCTCAAATGAGGATATCAACGATAGCAATTGTAATTGGAGCCCTCGGAAGGATTGGATAAGATTCTGATAGACACAGTGAAGGGATTCCTGGTAGCCAATACTTAAACAAGTACAAAGTGATTTATCTATATAAAATGTATATGATCTTAGGTATGTTTGTTTTATTTTTTTTTTTTTTTTACAAGAATGATCACTGTAAATTATCATGAAGCCATTTCTGACATTAGGTCTTTTGCGGGCCCCGGAAAGAAATATGTTTATAACAGAAATCCAAGGCAATAATAATAATAATAATAATAATAATAATAATAATAATGGTTGATGCTTCTTTATCTAACAAATATAGAATGAAGTTCATGGTGCTACCATTCAAATTTGAATTTTAAAGTTTTGGACAAATTTGTCAATAAATATTACCGAACTTGGCTGAGTTTTCGCCTGTTAACATGAACGAGCCTTTTCTAAAGGAGGTTCCTTGACTTTAAAGCCTATTGGGACTTAAGCTCAACCCAGACCTCAAGTGGAACTCATATATATGATTCATTGCTTAAGATGCAGGAAAAATTGTCGGTTCCCTGAAAGTATATTTTTCCTCCTGCTATACTCTATCTTTGCAAGACTCAGATCAGACCAAACATGTTTTATTGCTGCCATATCTGATCTGTAGCTGGTCATCCTTCCCTTTTCTGCCTTAATAGAGTTCAGAAGCGCCTACGCTACCTTGTGGGTGATGAATTATTTTTCACTTTAGAACCCCGTTCCCACAGACCAAAAATCACAAGCCTCTCATTATTCTATCGCTATATCTATGGAAAATGTCCAGACGAGCTACTTTCGCCAGGTTCACCAATTCTGACACTCACATATAAGATCCACCATACGACTGGGTCGCATAATTATTATTCCGTTTGTATTCCATTAGTAAAGAGGAAGTTTCACCGGACTTCCCAACGAACCGTTACTTAGTGAAAGCGATTCTTAACAGGATGCCTTCTAGACCTCAAAAATGTTAAGTCTAGAATATTTTTTTTTTGGGTGGGGGGTAACTCAATTCACCCCAAGCAAGGCGATTAAGATGCAAGCGACTACTTCAGGTTAAAGGGAATGAAAAGACTTTAGAACGAAATAGAATACTCAGTCCTAAACAGAAAATAAGAGATTAACTTCTGCTGTTTAAAAAGGCCGGGAAGGAGTTAACCCTTATCTTTCCCACACATCTACGCTTCTTCGTTTTTTTAAGCATTTCAACCCAAGCAAGGCGAGAGTGTTACTAGCAAGCAAGGGGTTACATCGAGTGGGATCAAGAGTAAAGAAACGTTAAAGTGGAAAGGATGACGAGAAGTACGGGATTAAGTCATCTGGAAATGTCGATTGACATTGCATTTGAATAGTTGGAGATTATAGCTATCAGGGAAGCAAGTAAGCGGAAGAAAGTTCCATAGACAGGAAGTGCGAGACATGAAGCTACTGGAGTAGAAGAGACGATCACATTTAACAGTTTCGACAGTGAAAGGGTGGGAGTGAGATGCCGACCTAGTGGCACGTTTAAATTCATACAGTTTGGGAACCAGCGAAAGTAGCTGGTCGAAGCAGTTACCGTGAAAGTATTTGTAGAAAAGACAGAGGGAAGCGACGGTACGTCTGTGACAGAGTGATTGTAAAGGAGATGCCAGATCATGGCCAATCCCATTGCATATCTGTCGAGAACCTTAAGACGAACGGCTGGGCCTCCAGATCGTATATGGCATCAGTATTCCATGCAAGGGTGAATGGTTGATTTATAGATTTGAAGGATGGACTTGAGCGAGAAAAACCTTCTGGAGCGACACAGCTCATACAACAAACAGCTTCACTAACCATCTACCTTGAGTGGCTCTTGGGACTTTTACATGGTGAAAATTAGTAAAAGAAAAAACATCCTTTTTTCAATTGTTGTAATCACTAATGCTTTAAAATGAATAGCTTTTCACACGCCTGATCGAGTCAGAGAAGTTTTATGTGGCGAAGTGAATAAGGATATTTTTAGCGTATACTTCATTAGCAAAAAGAAGGAAGGCAACCGAATCAGATTAAGAAGTTCGTTATATAAGTAGAAATAAAGAAGTAAGTGACAGTAAATTGATTGTTGGTAGAATAACGCCGTGGAACACCTTGCAACTGTGAGATTGGTAGAACAAGAAAGTGTATTGATTTTTCATAATAGAAGCTCCGCGCTCTTGCGCAAACCTCAGGCCCGGCCTGACAATCACATTAACATTTATTCACACTTGTTGTGTGCATGAGAACTGCGCCAACATAGGGCATAAGAACAAACATCATTTATATTATTCCATCCAATACTATATGCAAAACAAACATTTATATTAACAGAATGTTAAACGTGCCTCTGACGTTAGGATCGTTTTATTAGATGTTCGCCTAAATCTGTTTAAACAACTTTCTTTCTTTTGTACATTCCAAGTCATTCCTCAGTTGGATCACTGTTAAGCAACGTCGATACTGGTCAGTACTTAGATAGGTGACCGCTTGAGATTACCAGGTGCTGTAAGCTTGAAGTTGTAATGGATAATGGTTCAGAATTATTAATCGGAGTGCCGAGTTCCAATTCCAGTTGATTTCGTTATATTTACTTACGCACAAATACCATTGGAAATGGTATGAATTACCCGCTTCACCCCAGATATTAATTAATTAGTAAGACTGGTATCAGTAAAACCATTATTTTGTAAAAAAAAAATTGCGTACAAAATATTTAGATTTCGACATTAAATAATTACAGATTGATATGCAGGTAAAAAAACAAAAAACAAAAAAAAACAACAACCAAATCCAATTTCAAATTCAGTGAACAAATGTCTCTTTTACATCAGAGATAAAAAAAAAAAAGAAAAAAAAAGTTAACAGAACTATTGTCCTCATCTTTGTCGCCATATTTATTACAACGTTTCGGCCTTCTTCAGGTGGTTGGAATGTCAAACTGAACCCTGGGGTAGACTGTTCTAGTTCCGCCTCACCACTGCCTTAACCGCGAATTGCACTCACACTCATTGGCTCTTGTCACTGGATCTAACTAACGCCTTTATCCACTGTGTCATGTGTCCTTAAACTTTTACCAGAGCAATTTTTGTTGTTTTTATCGCTTTTCTCTGGCACTTTTTATTATTTGGCAACAAAGATGAGGACAATAGTCCGAACGATGTAAATAGTGTACATAATACCTCATCTCAGAAATATAGACAGGTACTAAAGTCAACAGACATTATATTTTTCACTAAAATGAATCTTACTTTTTTCCGAACTGGTATCCTAGTCTTGGTTGTTACAGTTTTTCTTTCTTTTTTCTTTCTTTTTTCTTTCTTTATTCTTTCTTTCTTTCTTTCTTTCTTTCTTTCTAACACACACACACACACACACATATATATATATATATATTATCTGCTCTTTTTCTGGGTTCAAACATTTCCCAAGGAGCGTAAGACAAGGGGAGTAATGGGCTTTACTCTTACACGCGGAACTATGACGTGTTGGCAGGTGCGTTGAGTTCGGACTTGTCCTTCTTTTAGACTAGATGCCCACTCAAGCCAAATGAGGTTCGTTCATTCTTTCTTTCTTTCTTTCTTTCTTTCTTTCTTTCTTACCACTCTTCTCTCTCTCTCCCTCGTTCTCTCACATACACGCACGTAAACGCATAAACGTATGCACACATGCATACCATATTAGTTTTATTATGTATGTCATTTTTCTCATAATAAAATCAGTATTTTCTTATATTGTCAAATTTTTCAATTCCCCTTTTGTTTTTTTTGTGCCAATTGTCACAATTTTATCCCTAGCAATCAATTTGTTTATAATATCTTGTTTCCCTTTTAATATTATATATATATATATATATATATATATATATATATATATATATATATATAAGTGGAAGTCAACACCCAGATTCGACAGTATACTTAATGGTAAACGCAATCGTCAGGCCATGTGCGTTGTATTTTTGTTTGGCGTTTTATATATACAGGTCAGTGATGCATGGTGGGTATTCTGTTGCATTTTGGGTAGTCTATTGTATTATTGTAACGGTTATTTTCGTTAATTTGTTTATTATTTATTTATTTATTCGTTTAGATTAATTTATTTTATGTGTTTTGTTTATTTATTTATTTTATATATAAGAAATTCATTGATTTTAAAATAATAACATTTCTGATCTAAGTTATTGTAAATTTTCGTATACTTTTGATAACATCAGACATATATTAAAAGCCGCACAATGTACTGTTCATAAAAATATGCCTGAAAATTCTACAACCGTCTGTTTGATAATAATAATTGTATTATGAATAAATTGACTGGCCTATGAATATCTATCTATCTATCTATCTATGTTTTCCTCTCCCTCTCTCTCTCTCTCTATATATATATATATATATATATATATATATATATATATATATATATATACACTATAAAATCCCAAATCACTTCATATGGGGAATAATTATTATTAATTATTTGCTGTGCAAATTGACCTCTTTTTGTGGATTAAATATAATATTTTATATTACTAGAATCCACTTGCATTATATACCAACGGATTTAATGCCTTTAATATATATATATATATATATATATATATATATATATATATATATATATATATATATATATATATACATATATATATATATATATATATATATACACTGCGTGCCAAATTATTATCGAGATAACTTTTTTCTAATATTTCAAAAACCGTCCAATCAATTCACAAAAAATTTTCACACAACGTTGGCAATACTGACTTGCACAATTTTTCGTACTGATCTGCACAATGGAAACAAACTGGCGCCATATTTGCTATCAGCACGGTGATTTGAGAGTGCCAAATTATTAGAAAGGTTTAGTAATATTCTCAAAACGTTTATCAATGTTGCACGTGAATGTTTATGATCAAAAGAACCTAATAAATAAGATAATCAAACAAATAATAGCAGATACAAACAAATGCACAGTTATAAATAAATTAATAGGGAATGTGCTTTCCCAGTTTTGAAATTACTTGAAGAAGTCTATGATCTATAGAATTTGTTAATTGTAGGAGGTCATCTGCTGTAATGCAGCGAGATATGTCAAGAATTGCTTCCCACAACTCAGCGTTGCTCCTGAATTGTTGTCCGTTGGCGTACAGTCTTCGCTTCATGATGCTCCAAAGGTTTTTGTAGCGGTTGTATTACCTTTGTTGTTGTGAACGTCGAACGACGGACGTCGGCGTTGCCAATCTTGTGGTGGCAGTGTTATCAATATTTAACTTTGGCTAGGAAAGGTGGGATTAAGGACAATGCGTGGACGCAATGCAATTTATATTTGACGTAAATAACACATAGTATAAAATACAAAACTGAACGGAATGATTTCAAAACATAACAGTTGAATTTATTAATGTTTGGCATACATGCATGCGAACTGAAAAGGCAGGACAGAGTCGTGTCCCTTTGATTAGGTAATTGTTGTACCTGGGCTCATATTAAAAGGAAGTAATATTAAACTGTAATTTAGAAGAATAAGGTTTGGAATTGTGAGTTGTAAAGTTGGTAAAAGTTCAGTAGAGATTTCAGAGTTTGTACTTGCGTGAATGTTGGTAATTGTCTTTAAAATCTGACCGCAATGGCTAAGACGGGAGTTCTTGAAGATTACATCTTGGCACTTGGTAGCAAGGAATGAGATGTGCGAGAGAGATGAATGAAAAGAAAACTCGATGGAGTTTCCACGTGTTGGGTTTATATAATGGTCGTGAGGCTCCCAGCATATGAGCGGGAAAACAGATTGGTCGCGTTAAGGCGGTTTGATTGGTCGAAACTGACTAATCAACAAACTAGATTGAAGGTGATTGACCAATGAATACTTGTCGTATTTGTATGAAAGTAGGATGTTACTTACCAGATAGGAAGAGTGCATTTCCTAACAAGAGGTAAGGCTGGTTTGTTGTGGAAGATCCCTAATTTTCGATTGGGTTCATATCCGGAGAATTTGCTGGCCACTTCATTTTTTGAGGTCCATCGAAGCCTAACTGTTTCAAATATTCAGTAGTCTTGTGAGCAGCATGTGAGGGAGCATTATCTTGCATAAAAACAATTGCCCTTTTGAAGGCAAGTCTTTGCCTTTTCATCCACGGTTCAAGATGCTCCTTCATAAACGCTTATGTATGCATCAGCAGTCATTTTGACGCCATCTGGTACTCTCCATGGGCCCACTAATGTTTTTCCAATAATACCACCCCTGATCATTATGCCTCCACTGCCTTGTTGGCGTCTCAAACGCTGATGGCGATTCTGTCCGTTCATTACCCAGCCTTTGCACCATCTGTCTGGCCCATCAAATGTTGCTCGAGTTTCGTCTGTGAACAAAACTTTAGAGAAGTCAATCTTCATATTGTCCTCGGTTCATTTCAATCGATTTTGAATGTGATTTCTCGTCAACGGAGGCTTCGATACAGGTTTGACTGTTGTTGCTATTTCCCTCAGATACCAACACCGAGTACTTTTAGACACAGTAGGATCCTCAATGCGACTGAAAAGCTCTTGACTGGTAAATCCAGGGTTCTTCGTGGCCTCTCGTTTTTTAAGTCGTGACATGAGACGACGTGAAATAACCTTCGGCTTGCCTTTATCTGCCCTTTTGCGTACTTGTGTAGGGTCGGCAGTGAACTTTTTTATGACACCTCCCTATCATTTTAGAAATTTCTAGGATAGATTTACATTTTGAGAGTTCTGAGGTGATAGTTTTCTTTTCAGCATCACTTAAACTGTTTTTATGACCCATCTTTTCACTAAATTCTTTTACTTTTCTAATAATTTGGCACACTCAAATCACCGTTCTGATAACAAATACGGCGCCAGTTTGTTTACATTGCGTAGATCAGTACGAAAATTTCAGTGATTGCGCAAGTTTGTGTTGCCAACATTGTGTGAAAATTTTGTGTGAATTGATTAGACGGTTTTTGAAATATCAGAAAAAAGTTATCTCGATAATAATTTGGCACGCAGTGTATATACCTATATATTTATATCTGTTTATCTATCTTAGTGTATTCACTATCTATCTATGTTCATTATATATCTATCTTAGTCTCTTCAATATCTATCTATATATCTATCTATTGTTCTCTCTCTCTCTCTATGTTTATATCTGTCTATCAATAGGAGTCTGTTCATTATCTATCTATCTATCTATTACATCTAGTTCATTTAGTACTATGGAATGTTCATTATTTTTAACTGTTACTTACTAAGCATAGTTTAGCACAAGGCCGAAATAATGGATCACCATGTGGATCTCACTCATTACGCAACTTGCTTGATACATATCTCTGGGAGCTCATTGTCCAAATATTTAAGTCTCATTTCTGTCATCAGATTCTGGTCGCCTTTTTGCTTGAGTAGATAATCTGATCATTTTACTTGATACATTGAATTGTTGAGTTTCATTATCCATTCTCAATACTAACTTAATCATAATTGTTATGGCTTTCATTTTCGCTATCGTCAATCTCGACGTTTAATTCATACTATTTTCTCTTCCATATGAATTGTAAATATAGAGTTTTATTTTATTTTTGTAGTTTTATTTAATTTGGAATCTTATCATTCCCGGTTAGTAAGCGATGACTTCAGCGAAAGAGAAAAAACAAACAACATTGCTACACATTCCCCTCTTTTAAACTGTACCGTCGCATTTATCTGTAAAAGAAAAAGACACACATACACAGACAAACACAGGTTCGCGCGCAAACAAACAATCCCAAATACAGGTTTCTTTGCGTTCTAAAATGTGGCTCCTTAAAACAGAAACTTTAGTGATATCTGTATTTTTCCTTAAATGATTTTTCTTGGGTTCACCTGTCTGGGCTGTACCGATCTGAGTTTATGAGGTACCTCTCATAAGATTTCGATCAAACTTTTCAGGTATTTGATTTAAAGTCGAACATCTATGTTGCTTGCTAACCATTTTTCTTTACCTATTGAAAATCTTGTAATTCTTGACCCTTGAGAAGCAGATCTCTTCTCTTTATTGGATTTCTTTCGTCACATTGCATAACAAATGTTACGAATTGCCGGGACTAAAATTATTTTTACTTGACAGGAGTTTTGGGATTTGGTGTTAAAAAAAAATATTGAAAGTTGCAATTTTTTGTTTTGTTTTACACAAGAGTTTTTCAAAGTGTCTATAATATAATAATGGAATCGGTCATGGTGGAAATTCAGATGGTGGAAATTCTGATGGTGGAAATTCTGAGAGGGCAAAGAAAAACCGAAAACTGATTCTTTTAAATAAAAAGAATAAGTTTATATATTGAGATTGCTAAGATTCACTGCAATAAGAAATCTTCTATGCATCACTTAATCTTTATTACAGTCTGTTGTTATAATCGTTATTATTAGTTATTGATGTTAATCTCTTATTGAACCTAATACGCTGAGATCCAAAGCCGTATTCGGATGACCAAAGACGCATTCTAAAAGCTGGGCAGAGGATTAGGAGACAGGAGGAGGATTTCGTTGGTAACAAAGAAAAGAGTACTTAACAGCTACGTGACATCTGTCCTCCTTTACGGCAGCAAATGTTGAACGGTCTCCTCAAAGATGAAGAAGAGACTTGAGGTAACGGAGGTAGGGTTCTACAGAAGGATGCTAAGGACATCATGGATTGAGCGTGTCAGCAAGGATGAGGTTTTGGAGAGGATGTAAACAAAGAGGAAACTTATACTTAACATCAAGAAGACATAGCTGAAATTTCTGGGACACGTAATGAGAAAGGAGGACCTGAAGAATCTGATACTCACAGGGCGAATAGAGGGAAAGAGAGACAAGGTAAAACAACACATGATATACCTAACCTGTGGATAAGTAGCAAAGGACAAAATTTATTGAGAGCTACAAAGGATTGGAGGAAGTAGAGAGCATGATCGTCTACGTCCTGAAGAAAAAGAGAGAACTTTTCAATACCGAAATCGTCTAAGGCAGCGAGAAGGTTGTTTTTTTTTTCTCTTGATCTTTTTCAGTGCCGATCTTAATTTAGACTTCAATAATTCCGACCTTTTCCCATGTTGTGTATTGCAGATTTCCCTCTCGAATCGTGAATAAGTACTGCATCACATTAATACCATTTTTCAGTATTTTTATTTCTCTTTAGAATTTATACATCCCAAACCTCGTTCTGTCATCCACTTGCTTTTGCGGGTTAGGTATGTCATGCGTTGTTTTCCCTTGTTTCTCTTTCCCTCTATTCGCCCTGTGAGTATCGGACTCACCAAGCCGACAATTCTCATTACGATACTTACATCTGATACTCACAGTTCGAATAGAGGAAAAGAAAAGCAAGGAAAAGCAACGCGTGACATACCTAGCGGGCTTAAGAAAGTGGATAACAGAATATGACCTGGGAGAAGTAGAAAAGGGACAAAACTTATTGAGAGCTATAAGGGACAGGGGGAAATGGAGAGCTATGTTCGCCTGCGCCCTGAAGGGACACGGCACATAAAGGTCGAATAGAGGGACAAGGGAAAAGCAACATATGACACACCTAGCGGGCTTAAGCAAGTGGATGACAGAACAAGGTTTGGGGTAAGTAGCAAAGGACAGAACTTATTGAGAGCTACAAGATATAGGGGGAAGTGGAGAGCCATGATCGCCTACGTCTTGAAGAGACACGGCACATAAAATAAGATTTCTGGTAAGAACAAATCTCTTATTGAAGAATATTTTTTTGAATTTAGTTCTATTTTATTATTTGTTATTAATCTTTATCCTAATCTTTGTTGATTTCTTCATGTGTTTTTTTCTGTATTTATATAGATCTCACCTCGTGTTTGTTTGAACGTACTGAATATGTACCACAAAGCAAGGGTTGTTTTTATTGCTGATAACTTTCCATTCTGTCTTCCATATTTACACGATACATTTTCAATTCATGTCTCTTGTTCAATCGTTGAAATTTATATTGCATCTCTTTGTTGATATAATTTGGTATTAAAGGGAAAAGATTATTGGCAAGACCTATTTACTAAAAATCTTGGTACTTCAATTATTAAGTCTTAGCCCAAAATTTGAAAGTGAATCTACTCAATTTTAAATCGAATATCGGCGGTAAAATGGATGGCAGTAAATGTCTATGAATGGTCTTATGTTCTTGAAATATTCAGAAAAATTGTAATAGTAAAATCTCTGAACATGCTTTTTTTAACGTCCACAATAAGTAGCACAAAGTTTAGTGTCTTTTTTTGCTGATATCTATTTTATCTATTCGAAAAAAAAAAAAAATTCCTCGTTTTGGGGGCTGTCGATTTCACAACGATTTAGCCGCGCTCCCTCTGCGTCTCTGGTCTGTTTTGGATGTCTTTCCGATCTTTAATGTCACCGAATCTTGGATGCCACCTTTTGTAATGCCCGGGTGTAGGAGAGACTTTGTAAATCACAGATACAATAATAATAACGCCTTCGAACAATACTCGGTTAGACGCCGCGTAAATTCCCATATATATATATATATATATATATATATATATATATATATATATATATATATATATATATATATTCCTTTACCCGCCACATGACCTAATTATTTCAAGATGAGGTCGACTGTGCTTGCTCCTTGGCGAGCTGTGTGCAAACCCAAGTGTCAGCAGTGACTCTTTATTCTTATATGGCATCACCGAATCTTGAATGTCACCAAATCCTGGATGTCACCGAATCTTGAATGTCACCGAATCTTGGATGTCACCGAATCTTGAATGTCATTGAATCTTGGATTACAGCGTACTTGGGTGTCACCAAATATTGAATGTCACCAAATCTTGGATGTCACCGAATCTTGAATGTCACGGAATCTTGAAGGTAACCGAATATTGAATGTCACCAAATCATGGATGTCACCGAATTTTGAATGTCACCGAATCTTGAATGTTACCTAACCTTGAATGTCATTGAATCTTGGATGACATCAAACCTTGAATGTCGCCAAATGTTGGATATCACTGAATCTTGCCTGCGCCTATTTCTTTATGAGATTTTATTGTTCATTAATCATTAAACATGTCATTCCGTAATATAGCTGTTGAACCATTTACTATGATTAGCTTCCTCTAACAAAATAAATAAAAGACACTACTCTATTTACACTATTTATATTGTTTGGACAGTTGTCCTCATCTTTGCCATATTCACGACATTTCGGAATTATTCAGGTGGTTGGAATTTCGAAATGAAACCCTTTATTTCGTACACCGGAGTAGATTGTTTTTGTTCCACGTGCCATGACTCTTCCTAATGTCTCAGTTATCCCACTTTAACTCAACTCTCAAAGTCTTTTGTCCACCTCAGCTGTAGCCAGGTATTGAACTGGCAACTTTTTGAGTCAAGCCACTGGATTCAACCAACGCTTTTATCCACTGGGCCATGTGGATAAAAGCGTTGGCTGATTCAGAGAGTTGAGTTAAAGGGAGATAACTGACACATCCGAAAGAGACATGTCACCCGGTGGACGAAATAATGTGTTCAGTTCGAAATTCCAATCACCTGAAGAAGGCCAGAACGTACAATGGCCGAAAGGCCGTGAATATTGCAACAAAGATGAAGACAACAGTCCAAACAATGTAAATAATGTAAATAATTACCATACCTCATATTCAGTTCTGGGATCTCTTGTTAAATTTATGAGTCAATATCAAATTCCGATATATAAACAACAACAACATCTTTTCACTTGTGTCTGTCTAACGTAGGATTGTTCTCTCCAAAGATAACGGCTTTGAGTGACCGTATTTATTTTGCTCGGAAAACTCCTATAGATCTCCTCATCGTCTTAGTTACATCAGTTCAGAGCTACTGATCTGCCCTCCTGGTTCCATAGCGACGATCCTCAGGTAACCCCCACTGTTTTGGAAAAATTTTTCATGTTAGTTTCATCAGCCTATTCTTCTGTGCTAGTAAAGAACAAAA
The DNA here is from genome assembly GCA_963932145.1 of Acanthosepion lycidas. Lineage (NCBI taxonomy): Eukaryota > Metazoa > Mollusca > Cephalopoda > Sepiida > Sepiidae > Acanthosepion > Acanthosepion lycidas. The sequence continues at coordinate 3,945,851 of OZ010571.1, forward strand.
TGAACGAGGGTGTCGTACGTCGAAACCAGGATTAGCAAGATATGTACACATGTCGGAAGGTTGGTTTACGTCTTCTATATAAAATCTTGGAATTTATACTCTCAAGATTCTCTGTGACCAAGACGTTGCATTTATATCAGATTTTCACCGGAAGCACAAGGGTGAGGTTTGAAATAAGAGTTTTCCTGCCCCCTCAAGATACTAAGTTCCATTTACCTGATTTGAGTTTACGGCATGTATTTCTAAGCGGTCTCCTAAGCACTGACGGCGTTTGATGCTTCGGTCTTCTTATCTAGTCGCTACACCACACTTAACCAGTGTTAAACACAGAGCCTTGCTGGAGTGTTAAGATTTCAAGGTCTTTAAGTGTGAATAAATCAAGATTGGGGTGAACTAGAACATTGTGTACAGTTTTTAATTACCCACCTTTGCAGTTGGAATCATCATGTGTGGCATTTCCCTATTTCTGAAGATTGGCTCTACAACGATCAAAATTGTTTAGAGGTGATTCATGCAGTACCAGAAGGGTCAAATATCATTGAATTCAGAGGAGAAGGATTCTATACGACTCAAATAGCGTGCACAACAGGGACAGAGGCTAACTAAGATCTTTGTTGTTCAGTGGGCCGATTGAACGTAGAAAGCTGTGTCTTGAATTTAGTGATGTGTATTCTGTGGATGGAATCCTGCACAAATAAATAAACAACATCAGTAATTGAGATAGAAAAATAAGTTTATTAAACGTAAGAATACAGACTTGAAGTGAAGATTAGTAGTCCAGGAATGCGGGTTAGTAGAAAGTATATGTACAAGTCTCTGTAAGTAAAGCCGTAATCATCTCTCTCTCTCTGGACTCTTGTATAACTCTCTGAGAACACCCTGCGTCTGTCTCCGTATCTCTCAACCTGTCTCAACGTATCTCCACGCATCTCCACGTATCTCAGTGTATCTCGATATTTAATATCCCACCCACGGGGAATATATGTGGCACAAGGTCGAGTTTAAAGTGGGTTTCTCCGAGCCCGTAGTCTCAGCCAAAATATATACCCTTTGAACCCGCCTAGACGGGTTCAGGGCCTGTCTACCTCCCCGTACGAAACCTTGCCCTTCGGCAAACGTTCGTCTGGGTTATTCTCTGCCAAAGCAGAGAGTTCGACAGACGTCGAGACTGTATCTCGACGGATCTCGGTATTTAATATCCCACACACGAGAAATATATGTGGCACAAGGCCGAGTTTAAAGTGGGTTTCTCCGAGCCCGTAGGCTCGACCAAAAATATACCCTTTGAACCCGCCTAGACCGGTTCAGGCCTTGACTACCTCCCCGGACGAAACCTCGCCCTTCGGCAAAGTTTCGTCCGGGTTCCTCTATGCCAAAGCAGAGAGTTCGACAGACGTCGCAAACAGTCAAATACTGTATCAAGACGTAACTCGGTATTTATCGATCCACCCACGAGGATTGAATGTGGCACAAGGCCGGTTTATTGTGGGCATGTCCGCGCCCGTATGCTCGACCAAAAATATAGCCTTTTTGAACCCGCCTAGACGGGTTCAGGCCCTGTCTACCTCCCCGAACGAAACCCCGCCCTTCGGCAAAGCTTCGTCCGGGTTCCTCTCCGCTAACGCAGAGTCCGACAGCCGTTGCAAACAGTCAAAGACTGTATCGGGACGGAGATCAACAGCAGGTATTCTCTCTGTCAGTATAAGTATACTTTGGACGAGTCCATCTTATGTAAAAAGAGGAGAACCCCACAACATTTAGACTACTTGTCATTGCTTCACAGACATGGTATGGATGTCGAGGGTCCGTTGCGAGTGGACTATCATTCTGATGTAAGGGAAAGCAACGCCACTCAGCAAGTAGAGGTCATCTATTTTGGTTGCCTTCGGATACGTAATGTTTGATCTATAAAAGGCGTTTAAGACATGGTCGATTATTCTTTGCATGTGTTGATCTGCTCAACACTGCCGAAGCATATTCGGTTGTCGAGTAGCAAAGATGCTTCGGTGACTAGATGGGAACAAGTATTTTCAACGCGATATTATCGTGATTTACAATCATTTTAAAAATTGGTAATTATTTGACACATTAAAATTATTTTCAGCTACGAATTAACCAACTGAATCTTGATATTTTTTTTTAGTTTTATACAGATTTAATATAAATTCTGCGTCCTGTAACCAATTAGGGTTGTAGATGACCCACTAGTACTGAATTGGGTGCATCTATAGGAAGGTAGCCTGACGGAGCCTATCCCTCTTCAGACGTGAATTCAGTGGTGGGAACCCAGGCGATGTCCTGCTATTTATCTTGGAGTAGACGAGCTTTCTCAAGTCAAAATTGTGCGAAAGAAAACGAGACGGACCAGGAATTCGAACTCGGTTCGCTGATTAGTTGAATTCACGCCGCGATGTCTGTTAAATGACCCACCACCCATTCTACGAAGGGGGTCTTGAAAAGTCACAAAATCTAACAAAATGATTAGATACCACATGCTTTTGAAAGAAATTCTTGATCAACTTTTCAGCACCGTCTCCTTCTAGTTACATTATTAATCAAATAAAAGATATAATCCTGCGGTATTTGTGGAAGCTGACGTATTTTGTATCGATTTTGCTTCTGGATCAAGTCTGTGTCCAGCACTATTTGGCCAAGATACTTAATGCTGGCCCTGAAAAATAATCCAGTTTTCAATACATTCACTGAATCCGAAGTTCACCATTCAAAGAATTATTTTTTTTTTGCAGAATGCATTTTGCTTTTCGGGATTCTTACCGTTATGAAATCATCTCAGGTAACGACTGCATTGTATTCAGAATTTGCCCCAAATTTCTTAAAGCAGTTTAACAATTGATCAGTATTGATATAACTTGAATATGGATTCAGTTTTATTTGTTTTTTTTTACTAAAGTACACCAGTTACAAGGCTTGAGAGCCACTCAGTGAAGAGGGTTACAGTAAACGTGGATGATATCAATGAAAGATGATGTGTTAAGAAAGGAAGATTATAAGGATTAGGGGGATTTGAAGAGGTCACGATTTTAGTGTTCAAGAAAGCATGAAAATGAGAAAGTAGCAGTTCATGGGAGAAACAAATCTGTCTCGGTGGATATATGTCCCTTAAATTTCAAATACGGGGGAAATGATCGTGATCCAACTCTATGGAAGTCGTATGGCGTGTCCGAACTGAGCAAATTATTTACAATTTTTTCCAAATTTTCCTTCTATGAGGACATCGAAAAAGATGACATTTCAAAAAATGCCTAACATTTTGACTTAGAAAAAAATCTCCTGTGATTTTTTAATTGACCTGTTTGGACTTGATATCTTTTATTTGTTCTGCTAGTAAAGCACATTAAATTTGACAACACGATATATTGAGATCTTCATATCTATCTATCTATCTATCTATCTATCTCAGTCTGCTCATATCTTTCATCCTGTTCTCTATCTATCTATCTATCTATCTATCTATCTATCTATCTACCTATCTATCTATCTATCTATCTCTTTTCTTTCATATCTATCTCTTTAATTTCATATCTATCTATCTATCTATCTATCTATCTCTTTTCTTTCATATCTATCTCTTTAATTTCATATCTATCTATCTATCTATCTATCTATCTATCTACCTATCTCTTTTCTTTCATATCTAACTCTTTAATTTCACATCTATCTATCTATCTATCTCTTTTCTTTCATATCTATCTCTTTAATTTCATATCTATCTATCTATCTATCTATCTATCTATCTATCTATCTATCTATCTATCTATCTATCTCAGTCTGCTCATATCTTTCATCCTGTTCTGTATCTATCTATCTATCTATCTATCTATCTATCTATCTATCTATCTATCTATCTATCTATCTATCTATCTATCTATCTATCTCTTTTCTTTCATATCTATCTCTTTAATTTCATATCTATCTCTTTAATTTCATATCTATCTATCTATCTATCTATCTATCTATCTATCTATCTATCTATCTCCTTTCTTCCACATCTATCTATCTATCTATCTATCTATCTATCTATCTATCTATCTATCTATCTATATATATATATATATATATATATGCTCTCTATATGCTTTCTAATTAATCGCCTGACTTCATTGTTTTTACGCTTATTTTTCAAAAAACATCCTAATTTCCTGTTTCCTTATCTCTTTTCTGGTTGATATTTATATTAGAAGTGACTAAACAATAAAAATGGAGATGGTTGGGATATATATGAATAGGCGAGGATAGAAGATGGAGTAAAAGGTCAGTTTATTTCCAGGTGTATAATTTATGCCCAGACGTGAAAGGAAAATACCTAGCAGAGAAAAATTAGTTTTGTGATGTTACGACATGATAGGCAATAATCCTGGAAGGAGTATTGCTTCCATTAATGGACTCGCAATGGCCGTTGATGTTAAGTTCTAGCTTTTCTTGAAGTCTAGATTTGATATTTTGACTGATATTTATTGAAGTATTGATTCCATTAATCTCCTTTGTTGAAGGCCTTTCTATTGAGGTCTTTCTAATTTGTCTATCTAAGTTTGAAATGCACGTTCCTCCATTGCTCTTTCGGTGAAACGTGATCGCCAATGGCTGAGTCAGTAATCTGGGGTGTTGTCCTTGATACACTGTATTGCTGAGTCGTCAGATGTCCACCATACTGAATTGGTGTCAAAGTTATTGGCTCACAGTATCTCAGTCAATGGCTAACTTTTGAACCGTGCTTAAAATAAGCCATTTTATTCTTGTTTTACATTTTGAAATAGTTTGACTGTGCGCGAGTAAAGGAGGATGAAACATGATGGCATCAGTGATACTAGTCGTATGGTAGTAATCCTAATATCCAAGAAACGAAGTAGAAATTTTACGTATTCGTAAAAATTGTACTTGCACAGCTGATTAAAACACCAGCTGTTGTACATGTATTTATACGTCTTTACGAAACTTTTTTGCCTGATGTCTATGTTTATATTAGATTATTGCAAAAGCTTTGGCTGAATTAAAAAATTAAAAACAATTTTTACATACTCACAAAAAAGCATTCATTAGCCAAGTACATTGTTTTTTACGACTGTCGCCTATCATTCTTTTCTTTTTGATACAATTTTCTTAGAAACTTCGTTGAAACTTTGTGTTTTTTGTTTGAAGAAGGTTGTAAGGTAGTTATTCACTGTCATTTAAATTTTCCTGTTGAGACCGAAACGAATGCCAATACGAAAGAGTAAAAAAAATATAGGTGGGATCCCATTTCAACTCTTTAAGGGTCTGTTTTGCAAGGGTCTGTTTTGCGGTCTTGCTTTGTCATAGTGGAAACTGGGAGCTTTTCCATTTACCAAAATCGGCCGCTTTTTTAAATAGCTTCATGGAGATTGGTGAGTTAGTCGCAATACTCCTTAGAAGTTATTGTTTAACCGGCTGGAAGAAGCTCAAAATTAATTATCCCAGTGAATATCCTAATAAACAAACAGCAACACCTTCATTGCGTGCAATTCCGCTTTAGGCACGGGTTCTGCACATTCACAAACTTGTTTCCAGCTCCATTTTCGTTGAACGTCATAAACCATCCATTTTTCATGGCCTGTGACAAATCCATTCAATTTCGATTCTTTTTCGTGGCGAAAGGCATCGCCACATAGTTTGTTCTATTCCGTCAAAGAATAAGGCATACATGTGTCCAGTTTGGAAATTAAACCAAGTCTCTTCAAATGTCGAAAAGCTGTTGATATATCGATCTTCGATTTATTCTGAATTATGGCAAGCACAGACTCTTCATTGACGTCGGAAAGTCGCCCAGTGCGTGGTTTAATTCTTTAGGTTAAAATCACCCTGACAAAATCTGCCAAACCACTTTTTGACTGTCCGAAGAACTGGAGCACTATCCAAAGAAACCGTTTTTTTTTAATAGCAGTACTAAAATTCCTAGAGCATAATATGGATAAAGAACAACTTTTCATCCTTCATCATTAAAACAATCATTTTTAGACAAAACGTCAACATTCAACACAGTCTGACTCGCAACTGAACGATGCACTGGTTTAATCGAGAAGAGACCAGACATCGACATCAAGAAAAAAAAAAAAAAAAAAAAAACCTGCGACAATTTGTAGTCATTTTTCTTTAACGATGAATTTCGAGCAGGAATTTTTTGCAATTATCTGATATCAATTCAATTTTTAAGATGTACTTAAACATGTTTGCAAAACTAACAATGTTCGCGGTCGACGTATATAAACGTTTAAGATGGAAAGTTATTTTTCGATTGAATTCTCTTTTTGGGCAAAACACTCGTGTTTTCAAGTATTCCTATAGACTTGTTGACCATAGAGAAAATACCGCGCGGAATGCAGTGTGTCGTATAAAATTTATGAAGTGTTATAAGAGCCAGGCTGTAAATAATCGACCCGGAATAAATTCTTTTTGAGCCAAGACTTAACTTACTATTTACTAATAAAATCGATCAAAAGCGAACAATGGCCTCCAACTGGTTCGGTGAATGAATGTCTTTTGCTATTTGCCACAAAACTAAGTGCACTCATATCAATAGAACACAGAAGATGTTGAAAATCGAAGGAAGTCCTTAAAATTAAATAAAATCTATCTAGGTTTCTGATACAAATACTACATTGGAAATTTAAGGATAATTTAATCCATAATGAAAAGTGACGCTTTAAAGGATTATCTCCAACAGCGGAAAAAAAAAGATTCTATTTTCGGTAAACAATTGCAACAGATCGTCAATAAACCTTATAGAAAATAGATTTGTGAAAGTTTCCACGTCCAAACATGTTAAACTGTGGTGGGATCCGCTTTCATTGTTTTTACTTTTGTCGTCAGGATAAGGAAGATATTGAATCTCAAAGTCAGGTAATCGTTTAGTCTTGAGGGGAGTTAGATGTACGCTGAGTATATAAGCGAGATGACGGAAGCAGAGTAAGTTGGTTTGAGTCGATTCAAGGTTTTTCGGGGTTAGGCAATTCTCAGCAGTAAAATATAACGAGCTACGTTCCCATGATGAGGAAGAAAGAAAAATGAATGACTGGTGAATGAGAGAAAAAGAAAGAAAGAACAACTAAAGATAATTCTCCTTGCAAAGTAAAGACAGAATAAGAACATCAAATAACGAAAGAGAGAAAGAGACACGACGAAAAGTAAAAGAAAAAATATGGTAAACTTACGTCATCCTTTTTGCATAGATAAGAATGACGAATCTCGATCTTTCGTTTTGAATATCTCAAAGGAATTTGGCAGCGTTTGGTACGCTGGTATTCTTCAAAAATAGAATGATTATGGTATTTCTGGAGGGATTTTTGAACTGTTTCATCTGTTCTTATTAAATCATGAAATTATAGTTGTCTTGAATGGGCCACTCTTCTAGATCTTTTTGTATAAATGCAGGTGTCCCTCCACAGGGCTCTATACTTGGACCCACGTTGTTTTTAATTTCCACCAACGACATTTCTGATGTCATCGGTTCTCAACTTCGTATCTATGCTGATGATGATTTATTCCTGCCTTAACAGTAAGTTTGATCATTTCGATAAAGTCAAATTGGCAGCTGATCTAAAAATGACCCAAATCTGTTGTTAAATGGGGCAAAGAGTGGCTTGTTAAATTTAACGCTTCAAAAACGAAATTTCTCTCTTTTAATCATCTCAGAGAACAATTTTTACTTTCCATCAGCATGGCTGGTGCTAACCTCCAGGGGATTGACTCATTACACCATTTTCAACTAACGACTTAGCTGTCATGAAGTGGAAAGAAGGTATTGAATCAATTGCTAATTCTACAGCTAAGAAAGTTGGTTCAATATATCGTGTTAAACAATTTTTCTTGCCAAAATCTCTCTTATATATTAGGTTGGTGCAAAAACAATGACGTAATAATGTCGTTTTTTGACGTTAAAAAATACGTCAAAAAAGACATTATTACGTCATTATTTTTGCACCAACCTAATATTTATAAAACTCCCATTAGTCCTTGCTTTGAACATTGCTGTCCAATCTGGTCTGGTGTCCCTGCTATATATTTAGAAATTCCTGATAAAATCCAAAGAAGAATCTGCAATGTTATTGATCTTGAACTGGCATCTCGGCTCAGTCTCTTTCCGACCGCCGTATCGTACCTTCTTGTGTCTTTTCTAAATATACTTTCATAGTAATTCTTCTATGAACTTTGCTCTATGGTACATAGACAATATAAATTTAAGCGCTATATTAGATTGTCGGCAAGGTGCTCTTCAATTTTACTGTTGAAATAGCTACACGTAACATTAAGTCTTATACTAAAAGTTTCTTCTATCACACTTTTCGCTTATGGAACTCTTTTCCGGCTTCTTTCTTTCCGGCAAACTTTGATCTTCAAAAATTTAAATAGAATATGAATCGTTATCTTCAGTCTTCTTAATTCTTTTTCTTTTATTCGCCTTTCTCCGTAAGAGTAATTTTCTCTTATATTCTCTAACACGCACTAACGTCTTGCATCCTAGCGGCTTTATTGCTTTGCTTGGGGTGAAATGATTAAAATAGATTATTGCAGTTGTAGTGAAAAAAAAAAAAAAAAACAATCACTAAACTATAATAAATGTTTGCCCTAAAACGAAATTGAAAACTGCAATCCTTGTAGAGTTTAGTTTTCTTCTTTCTAGATTTGCAAGCAGTAGCATCACTTACTATGAACCGTTTCGAAATAGCCACTGTTGATTCTGAAGCTATTAATATTCTATAATTCATGGAATAAGCCCCTGGATAGTAGTGCTTGTATAAAACTTTTTTTTTTCTCTAAGTCTTTCCCCAACATGCATCTACATATCTGAGATGAGGTATTATGATTACTTGCATTATTTACATTATTCGGACTGTCATACTCATCTTCATTGCAATATTCACAACGTTTCTGCCGTTGTACACTCCGGTCTTCTTCGGGTGATTGGAATTACGAACCGAACCCTTTATTTTATCCGCCAGTGTAGATTCTAGTTCCACGTACCATACCTCTTCCAGATGTCTCAGTTTTTTTTATCTTTAACTCAAATCTGCAGGATTTTGGTTCATCACTGCTGTGGACTGGTATTTAACTTACAACTTTTTGGGTCTAGTCACTCGATCTAACCAACGTCATTAACCACTATGCTATGTTTCCTTCAGGACCTGAAGAAGACTGGAGCGTACAACAGCCGAAACGTTGTGAATATTGTGTGTAGATGATCATAACAATCCGAATAATGTAAATAATACAAGTAATCATCCCTAACGTCTACCGTCCTGGGTATGACGATAAACTGCATCCGCGTCCTGGGTAAGACGATAAATTACGTCTAACAGCAAGGCCTCTAATCAGGAGGTTTTGAGGAGTGTGGAACCACCTCTTAATTGCTGGTGTTCCTAGGTCCACCCTGACCAAGGGTGGTAGCACCTGTTAGGGTCCCAGATATGGGCAAATAGTTAACACTCAGATTACATCCACGTCCTGGGTATGACGATAAACTCCGTCCAACAGCAAGGCCTCTGATAATACGTTTTTGAAAAAAATAATGTTGCTAGTTGTATGTTTTTGGAAAAAAAATATATTACCAGCTATACTTTTTTGAAAAAAAAAAATTACCAGCTATATGTTTTGAAAAAATAATATTACCAACTATACGTTTTCAAAAAGTAATATTACCAGCTATACATTTTTAAGAAAAAAAAATATTAACAGAAATGGATTTTTGATAAAAAAAAAAATATATTACCGGGAAAAAAAAAGTTGTCGGTATTAAATGACCCATTGAGGTCGATGTGCCGTAAATTCAAAACCTAACGTCTACTATATCTGCTGTAGCCATTAAAGTAGCCATGGAAGTAGAATGATCAGAACATTGAAATGAATGTTTTTCTTGCCATCAATGGAAATAGATGTGTTTGGATGTCAAAATAGAAATATGTAGTTTTGCGATCAACTCCATTGGCAGTGACGAGAGAATACAGTAAAATTTGGTTTCAGGATTTGCGATGTCGCTGAGGCTAAATCGAGCTTCAGTGATAACAAAGCAAACGACTGTGTGACTGATTTCACTGTTTACTTACACTTTGTCATTGATACAGTTGCATCCGTAACAATTCTACTTGATAACGCTGCAACTGAACTTTGACCGAACCCAATAGCTGTTCATTTATATTCAGCAAATAGTCAATATATCAAATGCTACAGAGAAGCTTCATTTGACACTGAAAATCCAGGAATACGCCGTTTAAATAAATGGACCGAGTTTATTTCTGATAGTGTCAGTTCTCGCTTACTCTGCACAATTATGGCCTTGACAGCAAACACGGCACTTATCGATGAAATAACGAAATTTAAATTACAACGTAAAAATATAGAGGGATCAAATTTTCACAGACAATGGCACCTGAAATTGAAAATACCTGTTTTAATGAAATCTGTATTTTAATTAATAATGCCTAATAAACGTGTAGTCGAATAGTTAGATCGTTGGCATTCTGACCATGACACCCGGGTTCGAATCTCTACTATATTCGATTAGTGAAAGAGATAAAAATATTCTTGATAATACTGTGCTGAGTAGATAATCCGAGCATATGGCACCTTTTGAAAGGGTCTGTAAAACAAACCATGATTCGTGAGTTAAATTGGGTAGAGGAAACAGTGCGAGAGCTTACGGTGCTTGTGGTCGTAAATATTCGCATGGGCAGACTGGGGGGGGGGCTTTAACTTTGGTTGACAATCTAGAGATGGCGTTTCGATATAAACAACAAAAAACATTCAGTAACCGTTACGCACGTGATGATTCATTGGCCAGGAAAAAAAAAAAAAAAACAAAAAAAAACGAAATTACTTAAATTCTTTAAAAAGAAATGTCGTAATTGTTAGTAATTTGAGACCGTCGGATGTATGTTTATTTTATTGTTTATCTCTCATATTCTTGGCCGAATTGTTAGAACGCTCACGTGCCGAACATGAGACCCGACATTAAATCACATCAAAGGTCAATTCCTTAAACTGTAGATATTTCGATAATATCTTCCTGTGGAGGATTTGTGACGTACGGTGGCCGTTAATAATTAAATATAACTCAAGACTTCACTTTTAAATAAAACAGAATTTAATTACAACCGTAAATAAATACTTAACAAGAACAAAGAAGTAAAAGTCAATCAAAGATAATTAACCATTTTAGTGAATATCTTGTTAGTTGCGCGTCTCGGCTTAACGTCCGGTAAATCCTAAATCAAAACCCAAATCATCGACGCCCAATAATTCACACTAATTCGACTGGATAGTTCCACTCAATAGTCACTCAATAATCAGTGAAGTCAGTAGCCTGACACCGCTATTTATACACCTGACGGAAAACATATATTCAAAAATCCAGAGTGTCACGAGCGAACCTATATGACAGGAGGCCATACAAGCGTACAACGCATTTGGAAAATCAGTGAAAATGATAAAAGGGCTGACCCAATCCTTGACAGTGAAATTGTGTTGGTGAGACTGTTCGAAAGCCGTTGGTAGTTATGATGGTACGTATTAGAAATTATTCAAATAATGGACAGAAGAAGCTATTTAGCCTGAGACAATCTATCAATCTTGATAATGAAAATATCCGACCCCAAGCAGCCTGGCTATTCGTGGGATGTATTGGCTTGAAAAACTCAATGACTTTAATTCTACAAAGAAATGAAAGAAGTAATATGATTTCACAATCTGATGTTGAAAATAGCGCGGCATTTTCACTCCTAGGGCAGAGCCACATATAAAATCTAAAATAATATATGACATTTATATGGAAGACTCTGCACCAAATTTTGTCAAAGTTCGAGCATTATCTAACCTTAAACTAAAAGCACCATAACAAAAGAATGTACAGCAGTGCTTCCGGCAAGTTTTATTAGTACTTGAAATTGCCGTGGGCTTCTCCTTTGCATGTGGTATCAAAAGCTATACACCTGGACTTTGATAAGATAACGAAGACTACAGAAATAGAAATAAGATTAACCTTGACACGTAAGCAATAGTATATATAATAGTATATATAATAGTATATAGTATATATTAATAGCGTTTCTTTCAGATTATTAAACAAAATCATTTTCTAGGAAATAAATATATAGTAAATAGTACTTAATATTATTAAGTAACTATTAAAGATGTCTATACCAATAAAAAAAAAAGCCGTTTTTGCTTTCGAGCGACTAAATGCAGTTGAAACATTTCAAAGATTCGTGGACAACATTTTTCAAAAATTATATGAATGATGCCTGATTTTTAAAGACACAATGGAACAAAATTCTTGAAATCTCATACATATATCACTAAATCCTTTTAGATAATGATTTTATAATTTCCGTCCATAACTTTACAATTCTCTAAGGAACATCATACCATCAGAATTGAAATTAGCCTAGATAAGTTATTTCCTTGTACCTTGACGTTTAGTATTTTATAAAATAGATATTCAATAAGTAATGTTAGGTAAAAGTAATGTGCAGCTAAAAAGAATTTTTTGATTTTATGCAAAGAAATGTACAATTAACTTATTAAGACACTGTTATTATTTAAATATAAATTCTTTTAAATTATTTTTGTTATATAAAGAAAAATAAAAAGCTTGTTTATCCTAGTTGCTATGAAAAAAAATTCGCTAAATTACTATTGCACTTAAATCGAAATAAAGTAAATCAAAATATTTAATGACAGACATAAAAAAAGGTGAAAGTTTAAAAGACATTTAAAATTCCATTATTTAGTTAGTACTTTTATTTTACTGCAGATGTAGTCAGATAAAAGGATTTTATATTTTATTGCAGCTTTGGTAAAGCGATGCCATACTTGTCGCATTTTGATTTTGTAATTTTGGATATTAACTGAAGAATTGAAGATCCAGAATTACTCTAAAACATCTTCTATGTAGGCTGTATCACAAAATGACGCAGTTCGAGACACGATCAGACAAGGAGCAGGTCCGTTGGAAATCATCATAGTCAGTGATAGAAATTTCAAATAGTAAAGATAAGATAAAAGAGCCTTTTGCACTGACGTCTTAGATAGTTAAGACGTAGGCAAAAGAAAAGACATCCAGAGGAAAATGCGCTGACAACGTCATTGATTGTACTAAGAAATCATTGACATAGACACAGACATGACACTCAACCGAGACATCTGTAAGAGACCAAGAAGTCACTCAGTGACACAGGCATACGATAGAATTACAACTGATTAGGAGTTTGATGAGGATAGTTTTACACAATTATTATGTATAAGTATAATATGTCTAAAATATGAAGAATAGTATTGAACTGAAAATTGAAAACCAACGAAATGATAACTTTTTACCTACAAACTAGAAGTAATAACGTCGTATTTTTAGGGATAAGGAAATTCATAAAAATAAACCCCTATTTCTCATATTGTAGACATGTTGTTTTCTATTCTAGACATGATTAAACAATCCTGACAGGGAGGCAATGTACTTCTTATGAAAAAATACATTCACAAATATTCAAAAACCTAATCAGAATGACTATTTTCTCATCCTATTCAGACATTTTGGTTTCCTTGATTTAACAAATAGTTGTCTATATCTTTGAGATGAGTTATTATGGTTACTTGCATTATCTACATTAATCGAACTTTTATCCTCATCTTCATTGCCATATTCACAACTTTTCGGCCGTTGTAATCCTCGTACTTCTTCAGATATTTGAAATTTCGAACCGAACCCTGTATTTTGTCCACTGGGGTAGATTGTTGTAGTTCCACGCGCCATGCCTCTTCCGGATGTCTCAGTTATTTCACTTTAACTCAACTCTGCAAGTTTTTGTGACCTAGTATTGAACTCACAACTGTTCGGGTCTCGTCATTGGATCTATCCAACCGTCTTTATCCACTGACACGTTGGTTAGATCCAGTGATTAAACCCGAAGATGTGTGAGTTCAGTACTCGGCTACAGCAGTAGTGAACCATAAACTTGAAGATTTGAGTTAAAGGGAAATAACTGAGACACCCAGAAGAGGCATAGCACGTGGAACTAGAACAATATACCCAGGTAGACGATATAAAGGTTTCGGTTTTAAATTCCAATCACCTGAAGAAGGCCGGAACGTACAACGGCCGAAACGTTGTGAATATGGCAATGAAGATGAGTATAACAGTTTGAATGATGTAAATAATGCAAGTAATAAATAGTTCTAGTTATAGCATAAATGGAAAACCAAATTGATAAGAATGAAACAATTCGTATTTTTTTTTCGGAAAAAATCTCAGACAATCAAAGAATGCATTATACATTTGACATTGAATTATTAGCCATTTGTTTGACTGGGTTCCATTTGAAACATCAAATTGGCGGTAGACATATTACCATATTAACTGACTATTCTACTTCCGGCTTTCAAGAAAATAACCCCCATAAAATCTGATAAACAGCAAAGACACCTGTCTTTTATTTCTGAATATATTCCAAATAAACTCTACATTTGTGGATAGGTAAATGGAGATGACTGTCTTTGTAGATCATCAGCTACATTAAGAGTAAATATATGAGATTTACCTGTCATTTTGAAATAAAGTTTTTTCATGGATAGATTGAAAACCTCGTGTGTAGGCGGAAAGGCGTTTTTATTTATTATGTCATCTTTTTCCCATGTGATAGACACAGAAATCGCGTAAAGCTATTTTGACAATTATCCATAGCGTATCCAGATAATAAAGTTACTCTGGAGCATATCAAATATCGTTATTTGGAGGCCTGAAATAAATTTTAAACGTCTTCTAATGGACAAAAGTGTACTTGGCATGTCGAGAGAGTGAGATTAACCGGCATAAAAATCCCCGTTTGACTTCCAGCTAATCATTTTGAAAGAGTTAATATTAATAGTTTGAGATAGATTATTGCCAGCTGTTTCTTATATGATTATCGATTCTTCCGTTAGCTGTAGTCTAGCATTTACTGAGAGAACTACGAGCTGCAGTGAAAAGACATTTCAGCATTAATTTTGTCGATGACTTTTTGTAGATGAACTGATGTTTATATTTTCAAGTGATTTTATGTAATTACAGACAAGAGAATCTCAATTTGAGAATCAGTGTGCCATTAGTTATCAACTTTAATAGGATTTCATACACGTAGAAAGGCTTATTCTTGTACGATCATTGAAGTTAAGCAACGTCGAGCCTGGTCAGATGGGTGACCGTATGGGAGTACCATGTGCTGTATAGTCTTCGATATTAACTGAAGAATTGAAGATCCAGAACTACTCTAAAACATCTTCTATGTAGGCTGTATCACAAAAAGACGCAGTTCGAGACACGATCAGACAAGAAGTAGGTCCGTTGGAAATCACCATAGTCAGTGATAGAAATTTAAAATAGTAAAGATAAGATAAAAGAGCCTTTTGCACTGACGTCTTAGATAGTTAAGACGTAGGCAAAAGAAAAGACATCCAGAGGAAAACGGGCTGATAAAGTCATTGATTGTACTAAGAAATCATTGACATAGACACAGACATGACACTCAACCGAGACATCTGTAAGAGACCAAGAAGTCACTCAGTGACACAGGCATACGCTAGAATTACAACTGATTAGGAGTTTGATGAGGATAGTTTTACACAATTATTATGTATAAGTATAATATGTCTAAAATATGAAGAATAGTATTGAACTGAAATTTGAAAACCAACGAAATGATAACTTTTTACCTACAGTCTAGAAGTAATGACGTCGTATTTTTAGGGATAATGAAATTCATAAAAATAAACCCCTATTTCTCATATTGTAGACATGTTGTTTTCTATTCTAGACATGATTAAACAATCCTGACAGGGAGGCAATGTACTTCTTATGAAAAAATACATTCACAAATATTCAAAAACCTAATCAGAATGACTATTTTCTCATCCTATTCAGACATTTTGGTTTCCTTGATTTAACAAATAGTTGTCTATATCTTTGAGATGAGGTATTATGGTTACTTGCATTATCTACATTGATCAAACTTTTATCCTCATCTTCATTGTGTTATTCACAACTTTTCGGCCGTTGCAATCCACGGACTTCTTCAGATGTTTGAAATTTCGAACCGAACCATGTATTTCGTCCACTGGGATAGATTGTTTGAGATACATTATTGCCAGCTGTTTCTCATAACATTATCGATTAGAAAGGCTTATTCTAGTACGATTATTGAAGTTAAGCAACATCGAGCCTGGTAAGATGGGTGACCGTATGGGAATACCAGGTCCTGTAATCTTCCATGTGTCTGTAGTGTAATGGATAACAGTTCGGAATTGGAAATTGGAGAGTCAAGTTCCAATTCCAGTCGTGTTCTTTATATCCATTTACGCGCAAATACCCTTAGGAAAAACGTATGAATTTCCCTATTCTTCCCCCCCAGCTATGGATTAATCAGTAGATCATTAGTGTCCCCAACAATTTAAAAATATTTAATGGTTTTAAATGACTTGCAAAAAATTAATAAGCCGTAAAAACAAATCCTCGATTTATAATTACATCTCATCGCCTACAATCTAATGAAGCAATTCAAAGAATAAGATAGAATTTTAAAAATAGCTATAATAAAAAGGAAACAAAACTAGTTAGCGATTTATTAAACCTAGCTTAGATGTGACACAAAGCCGAAAGTATGGCACACTCAGTGATGATCGAAGGCCCAACGAAGTCGAAATCTATCTAGCGAGACAAACTTGCTACACCACGTCAAAGTGCCCAGCAATACTGGTTCGTGTTTTTTTTTCTGGAAACAATTGTGGGAAATAGATTGTCAAACGGGATAATAGCCAAGTAGATTAAAATGTCGGTTGGTGAATTTTCTGGCATCGTCATTGTGAGTTCAATCCCTGCGCCGGGTAGTAGAAGTTGAGATTCGCTGGAAAGAGGGCGAGTAATAACAGCAGTACTAACAAAGAACCAAACGAGATAACATTAGACATAATGAGAATAATCTAGGGTTCATGCAAAATTCCTTGAGGCTTACGCTATTCGACAGACACATGACGAAAACTGGAATTCACATTATAGCAACAAGGATGATGACGATAGTCTGAATTTAATAATTTAAATAAAACTGATTAGACGCCTTACCGATAACTTTTGGAAAGTATAAACTACCAAACAGAGAAAATTTTTTTTGATTTGCTGTCACTTAGGAGTAATACATTAATACTAATCCCAGAATAAAGATTCTAAAAATTCAATTCATGAGACATTTCGTATCTTAGCACAAGAGATGTTAAAAGTAGACACTCGATTTCTCCCTGAAGGGTGTCGTGGCAGCGTTCCCAAATCTTTTGTCCTTAAAGAGTTAATGATTTCTACACACAGTAAGTTGCCTATTAGGCTCCTTACACCGGAACTGTTATGGTAATACAAGAAATGTCAGTGAATTCTATCCCGGAAATCAAGGAAATGTCCTATTAGAATCTGCGAAGCAGTCAAATCTACCTACCATTTCAAATCAAGAATTAGATAAATGCTGTAAATAATAATCATCTCTAGACTCAACAGCAGAAAATGAGAATCTGGATATATGTTTAAAACTTCTAAAAAGACACGCACATGAAGAGGTTTTGCAAGAATAAATTAGATTCTTGTTCACGTAGAGATCTATTTTCGGTATATATCTATAAAAGACTTAAAATGAGATTAAGATTAAAGTAAATAAGAATTATGTTTTAACATTTAAGATACGAAGATGGGTTTGAAAATTCATAAGCTGACTATGAAAGGATGATGTTAGAAGTGTGAAATCTTGCCTGCATTAATTCCAACTCTTCTTATTAAAAACTGCTTTGTTTGTTTCCAGTTAACTGATATCTAACAGTTCAAAGAAGATTTTAAAAATAACGTCTTCTTTTGTAACTGGACACCCTTTAGGATTGCGAGGTTATCTAAAGAAAAAAAGAGTTTAGCCCCCAAAAGATATTCGTGTTAACATGTTTACTAGATTAAGGCATGCTGATAAGGTTTTACCAACAGTACAAATGTGCGCCGTTTAATTTAGAAGGGGGCGGGATAGTCTTGAAGATAACCCAAAGTCTGGACATTCTGAAACTGTCACCACAGAAGAAAACATTGATCGAGTTCACATCGTTGTAATAGATAAGAAGCGATTGACTAAAAATCGACCAGCCAGTGTTATTAGAATATCCCGTAAGAGAGTTGAAAATATCCTGCGCAGTGAGCTTGGCAACTCGAGGGTTTTTGTTCGGTGGGGGTCCTATGCCTTGTGACACCTGAAAAAAATGCACCAGTATGCTTACATCAAGGAAAACCCTGACATTATTTGAGGCACATCCATCTGGTTTCCTTGAACGTTTCATAACCCAGGATGGTTGTTGGCTTCATCGCTTTGAGACGGAGACAAAGAGACAATCTATGCAGTGAAAACACTTCCTCCTCACCTGCACCAAAAAGGCCATGGTCGTTTCATCCGCACGGGAGATAATAGATTGCGTTTTGTAAAAGATGCAAAAGGTATTGTCTTTATTGTCTCTCATCAAAAAAGGTCACATCATCAATGACGAGTATTATGGCAACTTGCTGAGGTAATTACGAAAGGCTATCAAGACCATACGCTCAGAAAAGCTGACGAAAGAGGTCTTGTTTCATCATTACACAAGTCCTTGTTTTAATGGTTGCTCTGTGAGACCCTTACTTTGAACTAATTGATCCCTTTCTCCCGGACTTGACTATCATCCGTTCCTCAACATGCCTGGGGACTAATATCGCAAAGATGATGACGTCATATCTGTTGATGCTGACTTTTTCGACCAACAGTAGGAAAAGTCTTCTTTGAACAATCAGATGTTAATTAACCTGGACAGAAAGAATAGTTATTAATATGAAAAGTTGGAATTACTGCTTGCCAGATTTAAACTGTTCTAGCATCAGTCTTTCATAGTCAGTCTATGAACATTTCAGCACAGCTTCGTACAAGGACAATTTCTTATTTTATTTTCTCTGCTCTAAATGTGATAATGTTTGGTCAATGTTTCATAATTAGTAATTCGCTAAATGAAATTGGGCAAAAACAAATAACAGTTAAATATAACCGTTATTGTTTGCAGTGTGAAAACGGAATATCGATTAAAATTAAGTTTTTTTGTTATCGAAACATTCGGTTAAATTGTTGCGGTTAAACTAAAAAAGAAAGATTAAAATGTTTATTTACAATAGTTGAGTTGTAAAATAAAATTTAGATGTCTGTTGTACATAATAAAAGAGACATTTCTTAGAAAACAATACTGCGTAATAAACTGAAACTTGTAATGCTTTACGATACAAAGAGAAACTGGATTTCTTAATCTTTTCATGGTAGTTTTTTTTCTTTTATTGCAATTATTGTAAATTAAAGTCAGCTTTATTTTTCAAATTTCGCTTTTGTGTACTCTTCTACGACCATTATATATACACTTATTAATCTTAAATATGAATAATAATAAACTTCCCAATCAGAAAACATAATTATATTACAGTGTTAAAAATATTGAACTATTATTTCCACGTTATTAATAAAAATAACAATGTATATTACGCTTAAAATTAATGACATGTTTCTTTCATGCTTGTGGTGTTTGCAAATATTGAATTTAATCTAACCACATTGATGGTCAATGTTAACATATTAGGGTCATTGCATTTCTCTGTGTACTGCAGCTGTAGCATCAGTAGGTGTACCAAAGGGAATGTAACATGCTCGGTTCCATCCCTCTTGAGGATAAATTCGAATTTATACATGTTTCTTCACTAGATTGGTTGCCCTACCAAAACTAAAGAGCGTAGTCTGCACTGATAGATAAACGTAATCAGATGAAAACATGGAGTTGGCCACACCATATGGAGCCTCAATGTTGGCAAATAAGGAAAATATATCATGGAGAAAATAGAAAAATTGCGAATACTATAGAGGAAAAAAGTGGCCGAAATGATAGTCTGGGAGAAGAAAAAGAAAGGAATCGTAAAGAAGCAAAAAACAACAAAAACAAAGATTCACAGCAGATTGAAATTATCTCAATGATTTCTATTGCTTTTGCAATTTACATGCAATATTTCAAAGATTATTGAACTCTAACGATATTTTGAAAAACAAAACAAAAGTACTTATCGCAATGAGGTTAGAAAATTTATTATTATTTCTTTTAAATATTTAAGTTTGAATTACTTTAAACAAAAGAAAAAAATCGTTGGCCAGAATTAATGGTGCAAGGAAAATAATGTTATTGTGCATCGTTTTCCATAATCTTTTATTAAATTAGGCGAAATATCTAGACAGATATATATATATATATATATATATATATATATATATATATATATATATATATATATCCTGTGAATAATCTACAAGTCGGTGCAGATTACTTAGTTTTCATACACATTTTTTCTCATAGCATAAGTTTTCAATTGAATTCCAGTCGGGATTCTGGGAAAGTCAAGCAACTTTTTATAGTCGCGTATCCTGAAACTATTTCTGAAGTAATTTGGAAATGTGTTTTGGATGGCTGCGATGGATAATGCTTCAAGCACACTTCAGCTTCAGATTTCTATCTGACATCGAGTAATCCACACTAATCTCCTTTGTTTTCTTTACGTCATTAAATCTTATCGTTGTTTCGCTTCCTTTTGCGTAGAAACATCCCCAAATCATGAATCTCGTTCGTCCATGTTTTGTTGAAAGGATAAAATTATTTAGCTTGATGCATCCAAAGCAATTTTTTCTTTTTTATACCCGCAAAATACAATTTCTGTCTCATTTCATCATAGTATATTCTTTTAGAATGGGATAGGCGTATCAAAATGCTAATTTTCAAATGCTAAACGAGATTTCTATGACTAGGCTTTGGGAAAGCTAATTTGAGGAGACAGAATATTTATTAGTCTTCTCTATGCAGAGATCTAGTAATAGTATTTCTTGTTTCGTTAGTGGCTCCCAAATTCTTTCAGGGTACCTTAATTAGAATATTTACAACCATTCATAGAAGTTTTCCTTCTACTCAAGCCGAAAGTTTTTATTCTTTCTACTACGTCTATATTTATTTGCAGCAGTATTTATCTCTTCAAATTTAGAATGAGGCTTTGAAAAGAAATTCAAGGTATTATAATGTATATCCTTAATCTATACCCTTTCGGCAATAAATATTAATTTATATTTAATTTACTATTTCATATTCATCATTTATATAAGACAAAATTATGAATTTCCTCTTTAAACTTTCTAGGATCATTAATTTTGGAAACAGTATTTTTATTTTGTTGTAAGGTTGCAAAAATCCCAGGTGAAACAAAATTTTCTTTTTGGTTCACATCTGACTTTTCAGCCCCTATAGCCCACAGGAATCATTTTCCGACTGTACCAACGTGATAGGTCTGATCCAAAATATCTTTACCTGACTTTCCACCAACATCTCATTTTTATACGAATTTCTTGTTGCCCCTGTAATAGTTATAGCTGCAGGCGATTAACTCATTACAACTTCTAGCTCACATTTATGCTATGATAGCTCTCTGATATGAAGTCGAACAATTAATATTGAATTACTTGCTAAGGTCTGCAAACTGAAAGTTGGTTCACTGTGTCGTTCTAGATCAAAAATTCTCAACTTAGGGGTCATGCCCCACCTATGGGTCATGGTAATATTTTGGTGGGGCATGGCTTATGATGTCCACCTTTCGGATTACTATACCAACAGAATAAGGGAGCAATTCGAGAATGAGTTATTAACAGTGAATGTTTTTCTAATGAGCTCAAATTTCATTTTTCATCATTATTTCATGATTAAAATGATCATAGCATATTACAGAATAAACTTTCATTCAAATATTTTATATTTCTACCTCTCAGTTCTCTATTATGATTTGAAACTATTTATATTTAACTGTCTTTTTGTTTTTTAATTTTTTCTCTTTCATGGACGCCATGTTCTTTGGAGGCTTGTTTAGAGACCAAGTTCATGGTCTTTTAAGCTTCCTTCACGTGAATTGCAATAAAATTTGAATATGTAAGAATTAAATATTACAGAAGAAAGTGGAGCATGATCCAAAATCAGTTGGGAAACACCGTTTTAGACATTTTTCTCTCGATACCTTTATTAGTCTACCATTCGTCTATGCACTGAATATTACTGGTGCATCTGGTCTGGTGCATCTGCTATGTAGCGAGAGATTTGTTGCAAATTTGAAAGAAGAATTTGCAATATTATAATCTGGCATCTCAGCTTCAATCTCTTTGCCGCCGCTGTAACGAAGCTTCCTTGAAACTTTTCTATATATATTTTCGTGGTAATTTTTACAATGAGACCTCGATTTTTATCAATTCAAACGCCGTACTAGACTAGCAGCTAAGTCTCAATATTTTACTATTAAAATTGTTTGGTGTAACAATAAGTTCTATGTGAACAGTTACTTCACTTTTAGACCTCTCCTTGTTGAATCCTCTTCCGGCTCCATGCTTCCCAGACAAATTTAATTTTCAAAAATTCAAATACAATATCTTCAGTCTCCTTAAAGCGTGTTCTTCCATAGTCCACTCTCTTTAATAATGTTTTTTTTTCACAAATTCTTTCATCTCAGTAACATCTTGCATCTTAGTGACTTTATCACCTTACATGGGTGAAATGTATCTGTCTATATTTCTGAGATGAGGTATTATGTACACTATTTACGTTAGTCGGACTATTGTCTAACTAATGCATTAGTTAGATCAAGTGACAGGGCCCAAAAGAGTGTGAGTTCAATACCTGGTTAAGGCGGTGGAGAACTTGGAGAGAGGAATTAACAGGAGAGAACTGATAACTGACATCCATTAAATATACGTAGATGATATCCTTTTATCAGTCAAAAATAAGGAAGAAATATATAAACTCCAAAAACACTTCCAAGACCATTTCGTCCTTAAGTTTACATATGAACTTAATACTTTCACATGAAAAATTGTACAATTGTTAGATTGAGATTTGAACAGATGCATCTTAGAAATGATTAAAGATATCTTACTGGAATTTTTCGAGGTTTTTATAACAATTTTGGACTTTACTTTGAGTAAAAAGAATGCACAGTTACTCTCCAAGCTTAACAGAAGAATCGTGATGAAATCGATCATAAACGAAAATGACATGTTCATCATTAATTAATCATAGCTAAAGATTGGAAGCTCATGAAGGATTGAAATAAAGTTCATATATATATATATATATATATATATATATATATATATATATATATATATATATATATATATATTCCAGGATTATTTTCCAACTTATTCAAGATGATCTCGCCCTCTCTAATCTTCTAACTTTCTGTCCTGGTGTAACAAGTTGCCTCACACGTTTTCATTTTCAAGCGCTCTTGTCACTGTCTCTTGGGCTTTGTTCGAAAAACGGTCACCAGTGAATAATTGTCATTTCCAAAGAACTATCAACAGTTAGTGTAATGATCATCACCATCATCATCATTATCATCATCGCTATGAACGGCAAAAGGGCTAAAAGAAAGATGAATTACCATCGGAATGTGTTACCATTTACCGAGAAAATATGACAAGAGAAAGCAATTTCAATTCCACTCATTCATTCTCCTCTCTTCCGTATACGGATGAAGAAATGTAATTTCTTCTTCAAAACCAACGCTAGATAGTAGCGTGGACCTGACAGCAAATTCAGTCTCCTTCACAACGTTACAAATGTCGATATGATTTCACCCGTTTTAAAAATATTTTCCGCGAGTAAAAAGATGACATAGTTTTTTTCACCATTGACTGGCATCGTTCTCTTCTATGTACTAAATCTTTTCAGAATATAGGCGATCACAGCTCTCTACAACACTCTGTCTTGTTGCTCTGGCTCAAATTGGAATAGAAAAATTAGAATATTGAGAAATTTATTGTGAGAGAAATAGATACAAAATCATATCAGTAACAAAGTATTATAGATAGTCGTTTGAAACACAAACACACACACGTAAGTAATTATATGATAGACTCTCCCGTCGTTTTCGACGTATGGGGATCCGACAACCTCATTCAACTATTATGTTTGGGTCGTATGTGACACTTCAGTCCGGCTAGTGACTTGCACACAAGCCCACATATTTATTATTCATATTTCATTATTTTTTGACCAGTTAATAGAGTATTTCAATATATTTGCTCATTTACTATCCATCCTCCTTATTCTGTCATCTATTTACACAAGCTTCGAAGTTCGGTCACTCTATGCCTTACACTGCATCTTTTGCTTTCAATATGTCCTGTCAGTGTCAAATTTTCCAAGCCTTCTTTGCTCATTATTTTAGTTGTCTCTTGTATAATTGTCCTTTCAGTTTCCATTTTCCGTAAAACTTTCTTTTTGATCACATGCTTTGTTAATGCTAGAACCACATCTCTTTTATCCTAAGTCTGTTCTTCATCTGGAAGGAGATTAGCGATTATTCTATACCAGAATGGAGAAGTGATATTACATAGCAGTTCAGCAATCTTTTCTTTATTTTAAAAGAAATAATACGTTCTCTATTTTAACCTGTAGTTATAAAATCCGTAACACATGTTAAACATTCAGAAACTTTCTGCTTTGGAGGATTTCATTTGGTTTCCATCCATTTATAACATACAGATCTATCGCAATTAACTTTCTAGAAAAGACTTGCTAATTTGTTTCGGTTTTCATAAGGAAAAAAAGATGGTATTTAAAAATATATGAATACACATTTAGCGATACCATAATTTTAAATGGAGTCTGAGAAAGATTTACAGCTACGGTCTCTTCACATAAAAGTATCTCTTAGAATTTCCAATAGGAAAAAAAACCTTTATAAATATGTTATAGCAATGAGCGTGAATTTTCTACTGGGAAAATTATACATCTTGATACTATTAGTTTGGTGCAAAAATAATGTCGTTTTCTCACATAGTAACATATGTAAAAAAACGACATTATTTTTGCACCAACCTAATATTAAATGAGGACCACAATAATGGAAATTTTGTCCACATAAATAAAGCATAATATCAGTTTGTCTTTACACACACCTATGTGTGTATATATATATATATATATATATGTTTGTTATTTTCAACCAATTTTTTTATTGTATTTTTCAATTTTCGAATGAGATGTTGTACAAAAAGATCAAAATTGAAGTTAAACTCTTTGAATTTCCTGTTTTTCTTTTTTCTTCGAATGTTTTCCATGTCATAATCAAGAATCGGGTATTGTCAGTGTGCTAGACAGAATTTTGTTGGCTCTGTCCTCGTATTGTTAAAGAAAGGAAAGAACTCACATTAAACAAAATATCTTTCAGCATAGAATCTTAAACAGCTTACAAAATAATTAATATTCGTACAAAATAATAATAATAATAATAATAATAATAATAATAATAATAATAATAATACATTTTTGGCGGCAAAAGCGGCATCAGCCTCTCCTGATAATGTTCTATTATTTAAACATTTAAAGTTACACAATTATTTTGTATTGCATTATATTTTGTAAACAGAATGTTTTTATCCTTCAGGTAAATAAACATAATTTTTACAATTGCATTTTAAATATATTAACAGTAATGGTAAACTCATTTAAGTAAAAATCTTCAAATACATATTAAAAGTAATGATTAATTATTATTTGACGATTCTATAAGACTGATGCCTCCTTGGGTACCCAATATATTTTGCGTTATAATAAATCAAACTTAATTTAGTAAATATCAACAATTCTATATTTAGTTCCTGTCAAATATTCAATAACACACTTCAGACAATATAAATTTGGCATTCCCTTAGCTAAAACTCACCTTTTTTTCTCTAATCGTTCATATTATAAATTCTGACGTGTATTTAATTTCATCTTTTTAATTGCTTCTTATCTCGACCGTTGATCTACACCAGTGAATAGACAGCTTCGATCGGAAATTAAAAGATAAGTTCGCTGAAGCCACGAAACCACGACCCCAGTTGCCTCAGGCGAACTTAATTGAATGAATTTGTTGCTGTAACCGACTCAGCCTCGACGGACTAACGGAAAAAGAAACTTTGAATCGCATCTCTAATTCCACCATCTTTTTCGACGACATATTTACGTTTGGTTTTATATTAGTCATATTAGTAGCACTAGTATTATTTTATTTCATTTTATATTAGATAAAACTATAAACTATTAATAATTACAAATTAAGAGAAAAGTAAATACTAATCAAAATTATTTATCCTTTCGTCGTCTTCTTCTTCTCATTATTATTATTATTATTATTATTATTATTATTATTATTATTATTATTATTATTATTATTATTATTCCTTTGATTTCCCGTATGTACTCATTTGTTTCCAGGTCCCGACCAGAGACATAAGGTTAGAAATGGCACCATGACATTTTCAAATGTGCAGTTAAAAAAAGAAATCACACATATTTTAGATAGACGAAGCCCTTCAAAAGGTATGGACTGTACTAGTGAGAACAATTTTTAAGGTATGGGCTACCAGGAAACCCTTTAGTTAGTCTATTAAAATCTTTTCCTGTCAATCTGAGGGTTCCAACTACAAGAGGAATTGTTGATATCCTCATGTCCCGCATTTTTAAGATCTCGAATTCAAGGTCCTTGTATTCTGACAGCTGTTTGAAGCTCTTCAAAGATAGCTTAAAATCAGCTCGGATTGCCATGTCAATACGAAAAAATATTCTGATCTTGTGATCATTAATCATGATGTTTACGCCATTGGCTTTGGTTTTTCTGTTCTGACTTCATTCTTAAGTCCTTTAAAAATGTTGCACGTCCTATCTCCGTAACCGTGTCAGCGTGGTTTTCATACCAATTTCTTGCCATTCCTTTCCCTAAAATTAACATATTTTCCAATGCAAATATTGGCCCATTTTGTCCTATTACGTGTGAATACCGTGCAACATGATACAAGATAGTCAATTTTTTTCTAGATCCTTATCTAACATATATAACATTTTTCAGTGTGTGTGCTTGGTAATTTCTAGTTAGCAACCATTGGTCCTGTGCAGCAAGAATAAAACCTCCGTTAAAGCTTTTAGCCATGCACTGCGTAGCCACTGATAGGTACGGGGTTTGTCTACATCAGCTTGTTTGGTACGGGCAGAGTATTAACCGTAAAGCAGTTTGTCTTGCCATGTTTTCTGTGCCTGGTCGGTTGCATTTGCTTTTGCTTTCTTTTTTTAAAGTATTTTCAGCCTCGGTCGGTGTATTGTGCTTTACTTTATTTCTTCACCCATTTGAAACTCTATTTTGAACTTATTGGCTTCCGTTATTACTGAATAAATTTTTTTATTACTTTCATCATCCAGTCCTCTTTAGTTTCAAGAAACTTTTTTGTTTTGGCGTCCATTCGCGTAATGTTAGCTATTGTTCAGTTACGGATGCTCAAACTATATCTCATCACATCGACAGCCAAAGTATTTATTGCTGATCTTTTTTTTTTTTTTTTTTTTTTACCGTAAAGCAATACTAATTGGAATCAGCAAGTGATCATTGAAATTGTTTATGCACAAAGTTTATATTCATCAGTTTGCTCGGAACATGGATATCGAAGAATGTCGAAAGCTGCTCTTTCTATTTCGATCCGTGTCGGTAAAAAAATATTTCAAAGCGAAAACTAAGCATTTGCGTATAGCGACGCGTACAAAATTGTCGACTTCTACATTTGAAATATAATAAGAAAACTAATTTTTTTTTCAGCTGATGCTCCAAACCAGTCATCCTGCAGCATTGCCGCTGCAACAACTTAAAAATTAAAAAAAAACAATTAAAAAAAAAAAACTTTCAGCTTCTATCACTTGTTATTAGATAAGTAAAAATGATCGCAACAGGTTGTAATCAGTCAATAACAAAATGTTAGATTGTCTCTGTGAATATGCACCGATAGGGGGCGAGGAAAGTGAAGTTGATAGAAATCAAATGACCCACTGGCAAATGAAATTATATACTACTTTCTCTAAATTCTGAGAAATTTTACTAAAATATAAAAAAAACAAACTTTTCTCTATATCAGACATTGTTTTTTTTCTAGGTACATTTCAAATAATAAGGCGATTTACTATGAAATTATTCACCCATGAAAAAAACGTTTTAAATTTTACAATTATCGAAAATTTGTTTATAATATCCTTTTACCTATGATAAATTACTAAAGTCAACACTAAAGTGACCCAGTGAAATAAATTTGAAATGCAATCTTTCTTATAGAATGTGTTTTGTGTTTTTTAAAAATCCCATATATACGGATTAGCTTTTTATACTGATCGTATTAAAACTGCAAATTGTTTTGATGATGTTTATAATTATTTAAAAGTGGATGATTAATATACAACAATTGGCGCAAAAGGCTATAATTAAGTCTTCAGAATTTATTCGAATACTACTGAATGACTGCTTTTCTATTCTATATATAGCATTTTACTTATTCTAAGAACAGTAGTTTTCTTTAATATTTGCAGTCTTACCAAATTAAATTGTTGAAAAAATACCTGCTTCACTGCTAGGTTCTCAGTAATTTAAGAAATAAGAAATAAGCTATTTTTCAGCTCATGGAAAGAAAAAACTTAAAATACTAGAGAAATCTTTGATATGAGGTGTCATGATTACTTTTATCCTCATCTTCATTGCCATATTCACAACGTTTCGGCCGTTGTACGCTCCAGCCTTCTTCATGTGATTGGAATTTCGAAACGAACCCTTTATTTCGTCTTTGAAGGTAACTACAATAGCAGGATTATAATCACATTAAATTTCAAGAAATAATATCAGTTGCTGGTCATATGAACCAATAAAACAACATAAAATTCTACAATTATTTATTTTCATCTGTAGAACTTCGCAAAATGATCTCAACCAAATCAGGCAAATTAACAGAACAACTAATGCGTTTACCGAATAAAAATTCTATAGACCTCGCTATAAATAAACAACAAATAATACCTTCACATTCGCAATGAAAGGACAAAGAAAGGAAAAAAACAAAACAAAAAACAAAACAAAAAACGAAGGGCTAAAATATGCTGAGCTCATATTTTTTAAGCCGAGACCAGGAAATGTAAACCTTGGTGCAGATGGTTCACGATGTAATCTTTCAAAATAAACCATTTCCCGACCACAGATCTCTGCTCACAATGACGCGGAAAACTAATTGGTCAGCTTGCATTAGCGTCTGGAAGTGGTTGCGTAAGTAGAAGCTACCAATTTCTCAAGTGAACGAAAGTGTTTTACACCAAAATCCTTTAACAATCTCATCTTCCATTGGTGAGAAAATGAAATGTCAAGGACAAGCGAATCGCGAAATTGAAATTCTTTGTGTTCCTAAGGAATTTTATCATTGCTGTTGCCACTTCGCCTTCAGTGGGTTGGGATTTTTAGACAACTTCCATGCAACTGCAAATATTAAATTATTTAAGATGATATTTACACAAATAAAGATAAATTTGATTGTCGTACCATTTAATGACAGAAATCGATAAGAGAAACCAAAAGTGTTAAATCACCTGATGATCATCGAAGTTAAGCAACGTCGTGCCTGATCAGTATCTAGATAAGGGACGGCTTGGCAATATCAGGTGATGTAAGTTTAGATGTTGGGGATGGGAGTGATGGATAATGGAATTGGAATTGGAAATCTGAGAGCCAAATTCCAATTCCAGTCAGGTTCGCTACATTTACTTACGCTTAGACATTTGTGGGAGTGGTATGAATTCCCCTCTTCTTCCCTCATCTATGGTTTAATTAGTATCAGTAAACCATTATTATCTTCCCCTAAATTATTACAATCTAAATATAGTTTCTGGCGTTAAATAACCTACAAAAGGTTGATAAGCCGTAAAAAACAAATCAAAACGAGTTTTTGAAAAAACAAGACAAATTCCTACAAAAAAATTTAAATAAAAACGACCAGAATTTCAGAAACTTCAAAAAGTAGGATGTCTTCTCAAAAGTAGTTAGTTATAAATTCTGACAGTAATTATTAATATTTTACTGATTACTCTTCTCAGAATTGTATTAGGTTGGTGTAAAAATAATGTCGTTTTCTCTCATTATTTTACTATGTGAGAAAACGACATTATTTTTACACCAACCTAATATCACAAAAAAAAAAAAAAGGTCGATCACGACGACTAAATATCAATTTATTTACCTCTCAACGTTTCTACAAATGCCGGTTTTCAATAATAGATTTACATGTTGCTGATGTGCCGAAGACAAAAATAACAACACCTTTCGAGCTGCCAGAATAGAATTAGTTATCTGACAGATTACAAAAGACAAATACATTTGAATTCTTTAATTACGATCCATCACAAAAGTTGCTCGCAAAATCGCTGGTGCTTTGTTCTGTTGAAGACCCTTCCTGTCATCCACTGTTTTTATAACGGAGGGCCGAGTTCGAATTACAGTCAAGTTCACTCCAGACAATGTTATAAAGCCACAAAAGTGGTTAAGCAGAGTGAAATGAAAAGAATCATAATAAAAGAGAATGGGAAAAAAAGAAGATCAGGATTCGAAGAAACAGAAGATGACGATTGAAGTTGAATTTCAATTGACTGGAAAACAAGGAGATGGAAGACGGTTCCACAAAGTGACTGAAGTCGAGATGCCAGGTCAGGACCAATAATATTGTAGTTTCTTCTTTGAATTTTTGTCCTGAATCTCTAAGTACACAGCAGAAGCGCAAGACCAGATGTGACAGCAATATTGAACGAATAGACGAATGGTAGACTTATAAAGGTGTAAGATAGATTCGGACGAGAAAAAATGTACAGAACGACACAGAGGACACTTTTTTTAGGCGCAGACCTAGAAAATGATTTGATATAATCCTTCAAATTCATGTAATTGGAAAACGTTAGTCCGAGAAGCCGCAATAAGTCACTATTCTGAAGGTTAGCATCAGCCATACGGATGGAAAGCAGAAATGTTATTCAAGACGATTAACAGCAGTTTTGTTTTTGAGTCGTTGAAATTATCAAACCACTTCTTGTCACTGCCAACAGATTGCAGGTCATTTTTTATATTACCTGCCAAAACCTATCAGGATTACTATTAAGACAGGAGTATTTAGTTGCGTCATTAACATAAATACTGAGTTGATAACTGATGACATCGGAAAGATCCTTGATGAAAACTAGAAAAAAAATGTATCCAAGAGAAGAGTCCATGCAGCATCCACATTAACATAAAAGGAGTGACTATTTAAGAGAGAGCTTTTATTTCGCTCTTTTATAAGAGACTGAATCCACCTCCCAAATGCGCTAATGAAATATTGGCTTGTATTGAAATAATTATTTTTATAATCCAAGATATATTTCGGTTTTTAATAATCAACAAAGTGTTGATTATACCTACAGAAAGCACATTAATTAAATCAATTTATCTTTACAAGATCCAAACCAAACAAAATATGGAGTACAGCTCCCCTGTACGCAGTTTTGAGTCTCGATTGAGTTCAAAAGCATCTTCGTGGCCTTGTGAATAATGAATTATTACCTACTCTACAACTCTTATATCACATGATGGCCACAGCTAAGATGTGCCATGTGATGTACAACTGGAAATAATCATATCGATTTCCCTTGTATTGAAGAAATTCCATTCGCATAGTTTTTTTTCCAAGAATGGTTAGATTATGAAGCAGGCATTTGAGAGAATGCTTCCGATCCCTATAATATTAAGACCTTCAAGTCTACAGTTAACCGCTATCTTTCCTACATATCCTCAGAAACTGTACTTCTCGTATTTCATCAACCTCATTCAGCAATCCCCTATATTGAGTGGCTCTTGGGTCTTGTATCTAGGGAACAACTAGGAAATGAATATCTCTCTGGAAGAGCGAGATTATTTCCATCCTGGGTATGACGATAAACTACATCTGCGTCCTGGGTATGAAGAGAAACTGCATCCGACACCATGGCCTCTGATCAGGAGGTTTTAAGGAGGGAGGAAACACTTCTTAATTGCTGGTGTTCCCAGGTCCACCCTGACGTAGGGTGGTAGCACCTGTCAGGGTTCCAGCTATGGGCAAAACGTTAACCCCACAAAAAGGTTCAAAACACCATGAAAGTATAAAAATAGGTATTAATACCAGCAATAGTTTTTTAGAAAATTTTTACCGGCAATAGACTTTTGAAAAAAAATTACCAGGAATACAGTTTAGAAAAAAAATATTACCAGCAATACATTTTGGAAAAAATATATTACCAGCAATAAAAATCTTGTCGGCATTAAATAACCTATGGAGGTTGATATGCCTTAAAACAAAATAAACCAAACCAAACAAGATTCTTTTCTAGATATACTATCGAATTCTCTGGTATTAAAAGACCCCTTTAATTGTCTTGTGCAGCATCGTTGTAATGAAACTCAACTAGCTCAACTGCAACCGAAAGTCTTTGAATATCACTTGGTCAATAAAAATAGTTAATATGCTGTTGGTGCAACATTACACCAAGGGATAAATAGGATGTTCATTCTCAAGGAAAGAATTTCACTTTAAACAGAGTTACTAACAGCGTATTTAGCATGGAATCACTTTCGCCACCTACACTGAAGGTTGTCACGTTACTGGCAGAGGCCATAAGCCAGAATTCAGCGCTCTTCACAGATTTAAACCAAGTGAAATCAGAGAATCGCTAACAAAGACACCTGTCCATACTTAATGAGTATAGTTTTGACATAACACATATTTAATACTCAGAATATAGCAACAGATTATATGATTATATATGGCGGATTTTTCACTGGAAGTAGACGCTTTTGATTTGCCAAAAATCATTGAGGGCGTGACTACTGATGAAGAATTCAAAGAGTTTCTAATATATTCAGGGATTCGTCCATTTCTTTTTTTTCTTTTATACCGAAAGGTTTACGGCAATCTATTTTTGATAACCGTCATTTATTTTCTCATTCTGGAAGTGGAATGTTATATTGGCGCGTTCTATTAGAATCTTACTTAAATCGATTGCGCAGTCTGGATTAATCTATAACAGATTCTTATCTAGAATCTTTTTGAATTCTAACCCATATTTAAGTCTCTTAAGTTATCGGTCGTTCAGCTCATATTCAGCCTCAACAATTAATTGAAATTATGACAAAATCACGTGTTGAAGCATTTGTTGATACATTGATTAGATGATCTGCAATTTCCCTACCGTTCGTGACAGATGAAGTTAATTTAAAAGGGAGTTGTATTTAGAACTATCAACACATTTTGGATTGTAAACAACCGCTTACAATCCACTGGAAAATGGTTGATTAGAAATAGTGCAGAGAACAATGAAAACAGTAATTATATCCCGTGAAGTAGTACGGGTTTCAGCATTGCCAAACCTTGGTATGGAAAGTACACATCAGGAATCATGTTTTTCACATTGATTCGCGAACTATTGATAAATCCATTTATAAAATGAAAGCAGATTCACTAAAGAGCAAATGGACTAGGAATTCGTGTAAAAATCGACTACAATTCCAATCAAGGAATTGCCATGTATTTAATAAACATTACGTCTCAAGTAAATTTATTTCTTTTCACAAAGTATGGCTTATTGTAGATTGCATCAGAAGTGCCTAACACGAGTAGGTTGGTTGTTTTTGCTTCGCGGTATATCAACACTTTTATAGGGAATTTAAATAGATTGTACGCAATTTTATCTTATTATTGGTGTTACGAGCCTTACTAATTAACACATAGCTGTGGGAGGAAGACGTGCATTCATATCTTTTACAAGGATATTTGCACGTAAGTGAATAACCAACGAACCCAACCAGAACTGGAACTCGACCTTGCGAATTTAACAATTCCGGGCCATTATACATTACACTATCCGAACATCGAAGCTTACAGCTCCTGATTTTTCCCAAGCGCTCACCCATCTATGTACAGACCAGGCTCTCGATGTTGTATAATAGAGTTTTAAAATTTCAAAATAATAACGGTAACTGCTCAGTCAATAAATGGCGAATACTTCTTTGAAAGCAAACAGCTATTATTATTATTATTGTTATTATTATTATTATATGTACCGTGTCCCTTCAGGACGTGAGTAATTATGTCTCTCAACAATTCCCTGTCTTTTGTAACGCTTAGCAAATTCTGTCATTTCGCTATCTCTCCTAATCCCTGTTCTGTCCCCACTATACATACGATTGTTAATTAAGTCATGCGCTATTTCCTCTGTTTCTCTTGCTTTCAATATGTCCCGCGTGTGTCATATTTTCTAAGCCCACTCTCCTCATTATGTGCTCTAGAAATTTCAACTGCCTTTTTCCCATGTTAAGCATAAGTGTCGAATTTGTTTCCATTCTCTATAAAACTTCATCATTGCTCACATGATCGGTCTGTGGTAATCTTCTGTAGAACCATATTTCTGTTGCTTGAAGTCTCTTCTTCATCTGTAAGGAGATTGCCTCAAATTCACTACCATATAAAAGGACTTGTCTTACGTAACAGTTCGATACTCTTATCTTTATTTCCAACGAGATTTATCTATTTCCTAATATTTTGTTTAACTTGGAAGACACCTTTCGCTATATATTTGCCGTTAAAAAAAACAAAAGTTCTTAGATTCTGTGGTACTTTGGGTTTCAAACACTTCACCCAGTCCAGGACGAGATCTAGTTATTGAAAACAAAGAGAAGAAATTTTCTACTAATCTGACTTATCAGTCGATGCTAAAGTTTCCATCCATCCCAACTGTATTTCTGAAGAAACTTCTGATTTTCTCTCGGCACCACGATTTAGAAGAATGGTTCGCAATGTATTCTCTCGAATCATAGCAGCTGAACTAATATCATTCATCATCGAGTGCTCCGTAATGGTGGCCTTTTGCCAGACGCTATAGTAACAAAATAGATGCACCTTGAATCTACCTCGTTGTCCTGACTGCTGTATCTTTCTTACCCAAATTAATAGACGTTGTACCCAAAATATAAGCTATAATTTCGAAGTCAGATTTTGAAACTTTAGTAAACTTAAATATTTGAAAGTCTGGCGTATCATCATATCTCTACTCATGTGAAATTGTACTCTCTATTGTTAAGCTCATTAAATAAGAATCATACTAAGGAGAATGACCTTGGTGACTACTTTCGCCTTTCTTTCTACCCTTCTCGTATGGCTAAACAACTCACTGATTTTGAGCATCGAGTTTTCGTACTTTTCAAAGAAAAACATCCGGCGTGTGCATTGAGGAAATGTGGTGAAATTCTTTCTCAATGTTTCCGTCATATCAGTCGTCACCAGTTTTCAGCAGTTGTCTCACGTCTTTCTCAATTTACCGCTTTTTTTCTTTTTTTTACTGGGTCCCCCTGTATTACTACAACAACAACGATAATAAGAATGTTGCTTTGGAAAATAAAGTATTGATTGTAAATGCGGGCAGTTAAAATTTAAATTTTATCATTTGCTACATTACTTTTTTTGTTGTTGTGCAAACTGTAAATTCCCTGCTTGCTCACGTCAGGTCAGTCAATATCCATTAAAATAATCATGATGAATCAGTTGGACAGTATTGTCGGGGCATTAGAATATTTTTTATTTCCGACCTACTTTTGTTTAAATCATTCAAAACTCATTTATCATTTGTTAAAGTCAAGCCAATGGTAATTATGGAACAGATGGAATTGCAGAGGATCAACAATTGCTTTTTGGGAAAACAAAACGGATGAAATTTGGCTTCGATAATATTTAACTAATTAAGCCGTAAAATTCAGACGCCGATAAGTCTGGGAAATAAATAAAGACGAACCGATAACCACCATATAGATGCTTATTATTCAGTCCCTGACAGCAAGTCATAAAGCGATTTCTCTGGATGCTACCAGCCAGTATGTGAATTACAAATTGGAGACAACGAAATTAAACTAGGAAGGAAAAATTGAATATCTAGCAAGCTTTTTAACAGAGAACGGAAAGTACAATATCGAAATCTGATGGTTCATTGGGACAGAGAAAGATGCCTTCCAAAAAGCTAAGCAAAGTATTAAGAAACAGAAAAATCTCGTTAGAAACAAATAAAAGTGTACTGAATTGTTATGTAATATTGGTTCTCCTATATGGCAGTGAATGCGGGACAATCTCTTAATATATGAAAAAAGAGACCTGAAGTAACAGAAAGGTGGTTCTACAGAAGGATAATATGGACCGAACATGTGAACAATGACGAAGTTTTACAGAAAATAGAGACGAAATGGACACTTATGCGTAAAATCAGAAAGTTGAAATTTATAGGGCACGTAGTGAAGAAAGCGGGCTTAGAAAATTTGACACTCACAGGGCATACTAAAGACAAGAAAGGCAGATGAATACAGCGCGTAACTTAACTAAGGAACTCGTGTAAATGGTTCACAGAACGGAGATAAGGGAAGATAATAAAAGAAAAATGCGGAGAAAAATTCAGGAGAATAGGGAGTTAAATTCCTATGCTATGTTTCTTAATAAAGTATCTCCTCAAAACTATTCTATGTAAACATTTATCCTGTCAGTTATGTCCCATGCGTGATACACGCTTAGGCAATCATGTATCTTTCATTTCCGTACATCTTTCGATACATAACTCACGAGGCAGATTTTTTCCCGCAGTAGGTTGCCATTTCTTTCTTCCGTAGACTAGTTGCCATCCCAGGCTATAGAACGTAGCCTTTCCTATTTACCTATAGCTGGGTGGAGAAGAAAAGAATTCATACCTTTCTCAGGGGTATTAGCACGTAAACGAATGTAATCGATTCGACTTGAATTCGAACTCTGCTCTCCGATTCCTCAATCCGAGACGCTATCCATTAATCCAACGTCAATATTTATAAATATTCTATTAATCCCTTGATCCCTGCGTTCCTGAAAAATTTTAAACCTTCTGTCTGAGCACCTGAGTCAAAATAATATTTTACGGTAGATATAAAAATAGTTACAAATGTTTACCCACCGTTCAACCGATGGCTGGGTATTGTCATTTTTCTCTACCACCACCGGTAAAGCGGGGGGTCAGGGTTCAAAGGGTTAAAATGCATTAGTAAAATGTCTACAAACTCAATTTGCTTGTAAAATATTTCTTTCTAATACGTTTTACTGCTGATTATTGAAAACTTATTTCATCGTGGAACAGTTTGCAGTATATTATCTCAGCAGTGTTTCCCTTTGAAGTTGCCAGGTGTGCTTTTGAAAGAAGTTTTAATGAATTAGTTTTATTTACTTTCTCGGCAATAACTCAGTGGATACTGAGGTCATCATCGAGCAGCGACAGCCTGTTTCATGCAATCTCCAGGCCATGTGTGTTGTGTTTTGACTCGACTATTTATATATGCTGGTGCGTTTTGCATTAGGGGTAGTAGGGTCTATTGTATCATCCTAATGGTTATTAATTGGCCCCTAAAGGTTATTATTCTCAAAGCCTAGTGAATAGAAATAATTATGGATTCGAATACAGTTGGTTTTTTTTTAACTTTTCACTTATTATTTATTATTGATTACTTTATTATTTGTTGTTGATTATTTCAATTAACCATAATACGCATTCATTGATAATACGCACTCTTAAAATTGTGCTGAAAGTGTGGGAAAATGCTTCTACTCACACATAATACGCACCCGATGTTTGGTCGTTGTTTGGTAATCAAACCCTATAAATTGTCCATCTCCAATTTCATTACGGCCAGAGTTTCCTACTCTTATTAAAAATGGATTTAAACATAGAATAATTTTATTCTAATTTAGTTTTATGATAATTCTTATTCTATTTTACATTTGTAAGTATTTTTAGATAGATATGATTGTATTTGACATCCTTATGGGGTCGCATTCGCCGAATGTTAGTATCAAATTTACGTATGTTTGTGGTGAGTAGTCAACTGAAATCGACCTATGAAACCACATATTTTGTAGCTGTTCATAATACACACCCTTAATTTTGCTTATTATTCTTTTTAGAAAAAATGCGTATTATACATGGGGAATTACGGTACTTATATTTATGCGTTCATTCGTAGTTTGTTAATTTTTTTTTATTATTTACTTGATTTATCTATTTATTTAATTGTATTTTTATTTTATTTATTCAGGGATTCTTTATATTATTTTGACTGTTTAAATTTTTCACTTTGGTTAAAACATATTACTCTTGATATATATATATATATATATATATATATATATATATATATATATATATATCAATCATTGCTTTGTTAAAGTGCCTCAGAAGACGAAAGGCGTCGTCTAAGAATAGTTTTTCCTCTTGTTTTTTATTAATTTTGTTCCCTTACAGATACTATCTGAACATAATTTACACTCACACACACACACACACACACACACACACACACACATATATATATATATATATATATATATATATATATATATATATATATATATATACGTATATATACACATACACAGTCACACACACATACACACACACATTTATATATTTATTCATTTTGTTCCCTTACAGATACTATCTGAACATAATTTACACTCACACACACACACATACACACATATATATATATATATATATATATATATATATATATATATATATATGTATATATATATATATACACATACACAGTCACACACACGCACACACACACACATATATATATATTTATTCATTTTTTTCCCTTACAGATACTATCTGAACATAATTTACACACACACACACACACACACACACACACATATATATATATATATATATATATATATATATACACATACACAGTCACGCACATACACACGCACACACACACACATATATATTTAATCATTTTGTTTCCTTACAGATACTATCTGAACATAATTTACACTCACACACACATATATATATATATATACACATACACAGTCACACACACACGCACACGCACACACACACACACATATATATATATATATATATATATATATATTCATTTTGTTCGCTTACAGATACTATCTGAACATAATTTACACTCACACACACACACACACATATATATATATATATATATATATATATATATATATATATATATATATATAATATATATATATATATATATATATATATATATATATATATATATATATATATATATATATATATACGATAGCCCAAATTAAAACCATTACATGCAATTGTAGCAACGTTAGTTGTGTATATGACAAATTAGCCAGGCATATCCCGCATTATGGTGGTTTTGATTTCAGAGTTTTTCGTCTCCTAGTTTCGTTGCCCTGCTATTTATCCATAATTTTAAGAAAAAGAAGTGTTCATGCCTTTCTCGAAAGTTTGAAACGAAATGCTATTGACTAGGTTGTAATTTGAAATGATCTTGTCAATGTCATTTTTTCGCCGATAGCCGTTACTTTACCGGTTTATCTTTGTTTTTGTTTTTTAAAATATCTGCTAATTGCCAAAAGTCTCCTTAGGAAAGGCAGTTGAATGGTTTCTGGTTTCTTTCTCATTTCTGAATTTCCCTATCAAGATGAAAATGTCATATTACTTTACTAATAGCGATGATGAGATTGTTTATTCTTTATCTTGGAGCATTAGACTAAAGTGCTCAAAGCAGCCTTCTCTTGAGTTTGATCTCAGATTGTCGATCACATTTTCTCCGTTGAAATCTGTTACACCACCACACATCTATAATTTATTCTTATTACAATTAAGCGATTCAAATTTTGATATTGAAATTTTATATGTTAAACAAATAAATATAATATTCATAAAATTGGTAACATGAGAATCGTATTCTTTCATATCATATATATTTTAATATGGTTTCGGAATTTACACAATGTTAAGAAAATAATAAAATCAACGTTTATTATGAAGATATCATTCAACTATAATTTGTAACGTCTCTAGCCGTAGATAAAAGCTGTTTGAAAACTCTGAAAACTATTCTTATTTCTGATACATACACGAATCCATCATGCGCCGAGAAAAGGTCTTCTTAGTCAATGAATCAATAAAAGAAAACCATGATTCTCTACCGAAGCAGGCAGATCGCCTTTTCATGAATAATGCAATAGTCACAATCGGGTCGCCATGGAAGCACTTTTTTCCCCTGGCATTATTATTTCTTTATATTATTTCCAGTATTAAATTGGAAGCAAATTGCATTCTTTCAATTCTGACAATTAACTCATTATTCTTAGTTAATTGCTTTTTTTTTTTTGCTTTGTGATTATTTTTTTTACTGAAAAAATATCTAAAAGTGATTCAGCGCTATTTAATACATATATCTATATTTATTTACCACATATATCTACATTTATATGATTCACACTTAAAAATTTAAAACAAGAAAAGATGACGAAACGTGAATAAAATAGCAAAGATTAATTTTCTACAGATGAATTTGCGCCATCAAAATCATTTTATTTAAATTAGCTAATCTCTTTTGATAATTATATTCTGTACTTGACAAAGACATGTCGAGCTATAGGGATTTTTTTCAAATCCCTTCACCTCAAGTAAGGCAATAAAATTACTATGACCTAAATACTGACAGAGTCAGAGAGAATATGAGATAAAGAAAAAATATTAATATAATATAGAGAGAACAATAAAAGAAAAAAGGAATTAAAAAGAAAGAAGATAATGATTGACATTGCATTGAGAGAAAAAGACAGAGAGAGAGAGAGTGTTATAGAAGTGCAAAAGAAGAAACTCTTAGCATAGAACTTACAGTTACAACTACCCATTAACAACTATAAAATTATGAGACCTAGCTGCCAATCTAGTACTGCGTTTACATTCGTAGGGTCGGCGAACTAAAGCGAAAAGCTCAACCGTTACCTTGAAAATATTTATACACAGCTACTTTACGGCGGTGGAAAATTGAGATGCCAGGTAGTGGTCGATAACATTGCAGATCTTTCTTTGGATTATTTAAATTAGAGAATACATAGCAGAAGTATCAGACTAGATGTGTCAGAAATATTTAATGCATAGACAAATACTAGAGCTGTATAGCTGTAAAATAGATTCTGGCGACAGTGAACCAACCTTTCTAGCAGCAGACCTCGCAATTGACTCAATATAATCTTCCTATTTCATGTCAACAGAAAATGTTAGCCAGAGAAAGCAGAATCCTGGGGTTTAGCATCAGCCCTATCGTAGAAGGCAATTTTTTTTATCCCATAACCCATAGGGTCGTAGGGGCACCATCCCTGTCGTTGTAGGCAATTTATTTTTTGTCCCGTGACGCTTAGGTGCACTATGTGTACTGAAATCGTAGTAGAATTGGTGTTTCTTGGGCAAGATAGCCTTACAGAACCCAACCCACTCAAGGCCAGAGTTTTTCTTCTCCTAGACCTGTTGCCACTCAAGGCTATATTGAACCCAGTCTGTCCTGCTATTTACCCATAGAAAGGGGAGAAGAAGAAGATTCATACCTTGCCCAATTTTATTAGCATGTAAGTGAATGTAATGGATTCGACTAGAATTCTAATTCTACCGTGCCCCCCCCCCAACCAAAAAGAAAGTTTATATCAAGTAATTAAAAGAGAGCAGTTTCATTTCGGAGACGTTAAAATTAACAAGCCATTCCTTGCCCAAGTTAACAAAAAATTGAGGGTCATTTTGGAGATCAGCTACCAATGTTCAGGTTTCGGACCTAAAAATGTGCTTTTTTTTACAGTGGGCATAGTCAACTGAAAACAAACGGTGTCGGTTGCATATTTTTCTTATTCATCTTTAAATTTCCTTAATCCATATTTAAACGGAATATATAGAAGAACAGTTAACATCCTATAAATCTTGTCGTTTTCATTATAAACAACTGCATAATAGCAGATTAGATCAGATGCATGCACAAGCATAGTATTTTTGACACAGAAACATCCATCATATCAATCCCGATTATATAAGTTCATTAATACACAAAAACTTATTTATATAAGGAATACTTGAGTTCATATTGTCTCACTTGTAGTTTCATTATCATATTTAATTTATTATTAATTTCAGATTTGTTTCTTTCATTTTTTTATTTTTTTTATCACAAAGCGATCAGGATAAAAAAAAAACTGTGTAGATTAATGAAAAAAAAAACATTATATCCTATGTAAATAATTTAAAAGCTGAAAAGAAACACAAAACAAAATCAGACATAAAGAATAACATTCGTCCCTATTTCTGAGATGAGGTATTGTAATTATTTACATTATTTACATTGTTCGAACAGTTCTCCTCATCTTTGTTGTCATATTCACAACTTTTCTGTCGTTGTATGCTCAGGGCTTCTTCAGGTGATTGGAATTTCGAAATGAATACTTTAGATTGTAGATTGTCCTAGTTCCACGTGCCATGCCTATTCCGGAAATAATAGACAGAGAACACCACTAGAAAACTTAAGGAATCAGCACATATGCTAGGCCAATAAAATCTCCTGAGCCGGCCAACCATAGAAATGAATACAATATGGCACCCAGTAATAGGGAGTGCTAAAAAAGCAATAATAAGAACGAAATTGCAATATGAGCTCTGCTAAAAATGGTTACTAAGTCCTCAAAATTCAAACGCTAATGTCCACATTGCTGAGTCGATAAAAGAGATGCTTTGATCCAGTGACCCAAAGAGTTTTGAGTTCATAAACTGGCTACTGCAATGAACAAAAACTTGGAGACTAGAGTTAAAAGGAGATAACTTAGATATCCGGAAGAGGCATGGTACATGGAACTAGAACAATCTACCCCGGTGAGCGAAATAAAGGGTTCAGAAATTCCAATCACCTGAAGAAAACCTGAGCGTATAATGGCCAAAACGTCGTGAATATGGCAACAAAGATTAGGACAATAGCCCGAATAATGTAAATAATCAGTTAATATCGACTAGAGAGAGGTTGGATTTCAGGGATCTCTTCAAACGTGGATCACTCCTCACGATGATGTGCGAAAGCCTTTGTTTATTTCCTCACCGATAGGGCACTTGTATAACTTCATGGAATCCGGTTATCCCGCGTGTTCACATGCGAAGCGAAACTGGGCCGAGACCTGTTTATATGTCGGAGGCAGCCAATGATAACAGGTGATGTGTAACTCTGTACCTGGTGCCTATGAGGTCACATTCCGGATACACCCGGCTCCTCAATATGGTGTGAGAATTAAAGCAAAGTTTAAGCACTATAATAGTAGCAGACTTAGTAACTGATTCAATCGAATCGTTCTAATTTAATCGTTGTCAGTAGAAATTATGGGACTAAAAGGTGCAGTGACTTGCTCCACTTGAGGTTAGAATTAGCCATGCTGATGGCAGGTAATAAAAAAGTTCTTTAAAATGATTAATACTGGGTAGTTTCGTTATATGTTCTTGGATGGAAGTTTATGCGAGGGTGAGGTATCTAAAAGGTTTATGCTTACTAAGACACCGTATTCCCCCAGGTCTAACTAGGTTAATTAGTTTTGCTAGTAACTGGTACATAAATGTAAATAATGAGAGTCATATACGAGATTGTATTGGACTGTACAATTAATCCATTATTACAATAAATAATATACTATTTAAATTTGGCTACGGTCCCTTTCGAAATAATCTCATTGAGAAGGAACATAGCAATCCAAGCGTCTATACCCTTCCTAAAAAAAAATCACGGAAGTACGCTGAACGTATGTCGAATTGAGCCAATATGAAACGGACGTTCTGACAAAAGAAAACGCATTCAACGTAAATAATATTTAATAATTCTTTAAAAATCCTCTAGTAAACCTACCGAGTTTCGAATTATCAGACATGGTATGAGTCGCAGAGCGGTTCCAAAGCAACGTAACCGAACATTAAGTTAAAACTGAAGAGAAGATAGGCAAAACCATTTGGCAGACTAACTCAGTAGGATAGGGACCAATAATCAGTTCGCCTTTTTCTTAAATCATAGAATCCCACTCTACCTACAATCGGGGACTTTCCGATACTCACTCGTAAGCCCTCAGATATGATAAACTGATCAAAAAGACGTTAATTTCTTTTTTACTTTTCTCCAATCGAAAAGAGATGTTTATTTGTGAGGCTTTGTAAGAGAAAGACCATCTCAGTTTAAAAGTAATCTGCTCATACTGATGTTCACCTGTAATTTGCTTAATT
Source organism: Acanthosepion lycidas (assembly GCA_963932145.1). Classification (NCBI taxonomy): domain Eukaryota; kingdom Metazoa; phylum Mollusca; class Cephalopoda; order Sepiida; family Sepiidae; genus Acanthosepion; species Acanthosepion lycidas. Next base: position 3,989,945 of record OZ010571.1, read on the forward strand.
TGTGCGTCGAATGTCCTAGGAAGAAAATAAAAAGTGAAACCTTCTTTCAATGTTAGCAAATTAACATTTTTAATGGAAAAAAAGAAGACGAAAAATTCAGAGACGTATCAAGAAATAGGTGACACGATGTCTGTCAATGATTGCATAAAGTAGAAAATCCCGAGGGTGTGTAATATTTGAGTCGTGAAAATCGTCCAGATGTGTGAGTAGTAGTCTTCTGAATTTCCAATTGAACCAATGAAAATAGATCAAGAAGTTTCAGTATCATGTCACATATTCCATTTCCCAAAGGGAAGATTATGAAAAGCATCAAAAATCATTCCTACGAATGAATCAAGATATATTTTTATTATGTTATTGCAGAAAAGAATCCTGGCGCTGATATTCGAGTGTTACCGCCTTATCGCATCCATAGACTTTAATTGCTTACAGAAGACATTTTCTCCTAGCGGTTCTACTGAAGAATACTATGTGCTTATAAATGTAGGGATCAGAATTATTTCCTAGTTGTCGTTATTCTTGTGAAAGCAGACATGTCGCAAAAATGAAAGACTGAACAACTGATAATAATATGAATTGAAATGGTAAAAATAAAAATAAAAATTATTGAAATGTCTTATTTTTTCCACAAAAAAAGACGTCGTGCCTGTTTTATTTTATTTAAACAACAATACAAGAATAATATTCTTTTGTAACCGTCTGGGCTAACGAAGATTTTTTTTTCAAAGTTTTACAAGCAGAAATGCCACTTTGCTGACTATCTAAAAAGTTTCAAATATTACAGTATAAATTTGAAACCAACTATTTTTCAGTATTAGTCATTTTAAAATAAACTGCTAAGCGAAATGAGGCTAGAATGACAATGTACTAAAACTAAAAGGTTGGTACTGGAATATACGACACATGTACGAACCAGCAAAGACGAAGTGGATTACTTGCATTATTTACATTATTTGGATTGTGATTCTCATCTTCATATTCACAACGTTTCGGCCGTTGTACGGTCCGGCTTTCTTCAGGTGATTGGAATTTCGAACCGAGCTCTTTATTTCGCCCACCGGGTTAGATTGTTCTTGTTCCACGTACCATGTCTCTTCCGGATGTCTTAGTTATTTTCCTTTAACTCAACTATTTTTGGTCCACCACTGTTGTGGCCTGGAACCCAGAACTCTTTGGATCTAGGCACTAGATCTACCCAACGTTTTTATCCACTGGTCCATGTGTCTTTGAGGACATATTTGCATGAATTTTTGGAATTTATAGAATGTCTCAGCAACCGATATTTTACCAGTGCTCATATTGCAATTTTTCTGTTATTATTATTTCATTTTTTACCAGTGCTTATATTGCGATATTGTGTTGTTATTCGTTGTTTTTCTCAAGCGATCCTTATTACTGATTCTCTTTATTACTGTCAATCAAAATAAGGATAACAGTCCGAATAATGTAAATAATGCAACTAATCATAATACCTCATCTTAGAGATATAAACAGATACTAACAGGATGTTGCTAAGCAGGGTTATATTGAATATAGAAAGTTTTAACATTCTTTAGTTCAACAAGATACTTTTTGAGATCGCAAGTCCTTTTCATATCTATCTATCTATCTATCTATCTATCTATCTATCTATCTATCTATCTATCTATCTATCTATCTATCTATCTATCTATCTCAGTCCTTTTCATATCTATCTATCTATCTATCTCAGTCTGTACATATCTATCTAAATTCTCGAGGCCTAGATATTTGATGAGTTTTTTTCGAGCGTGTGTTATTGACGATGGAGTTTATCCACTTTCACCTAAAAGTGGATAATTTGGCACGATGGCTATCCCAGCACGACCACCCACCCACCCACACTTCATTTGGCCGGAGAGATTTAAGTTTCATCTCCACCTCCAAATCTAGCGTGACCAGAGTTAGTCCTGCTTTAATATTCTTTGAATGAACGCCACCAGAAAACTTCGCCTGTCGTTTAATGGATGTTTCGTAATTCTAGTCTCTCCCTTTTCGAAAAATTCACTCTTTGTTTTTCTCTTTCACCTTACTAAGTCCATTTAACTTCATTCCTAGTATTTTTTCTTTTGCTCCGTTTAAATTTTCTGTTAATATCTGCCACAGTATATATATATATATATATATATATATATATATATATATATATATGCAACTCCTAAGAGTGTGTCTGTCTCTCTGCTTACCAGTTTTCCACCAACCAACGCGCACATGAAACCAATCAAAATACAAATTAACAAAATCATCAAACCCAACCTAAAAAATAAATTAGACTCCTTGTATAACATCTCCTACACCAACGTGAGGGGGGTCTGCATTTCAACTTTCCAGAAGTGGAACCCCATCTTCTTCGGTCTAAATCAGACCATCTTTTACTTAGTGAAACCGGTATCAACGCTTCATGCGTTCTAGGGAGCTCATAGTCCTCCTATAGCCAAACATGACTACCTGAATCGTCATAGCCACGAACTTGGAGACTACATGAAGGACGGGATTCCCTGTGTCAGGAACGCAAATAACAATAAACCCACTCTCCCATTTACGTGCTTCCGCGTGTTACTTATGCATATTACCTCATTAGTCTTGAAAGACTGTTAGGACTTAAACTCACACCCGATCACAAATGGAACTTCTACATACGATACATTGCTAAGGATACTTGTAAAATGGTCGGCTCTTTGTAACGCTCCAGTAAGTACCTGACTACTCCAGGTATCTTCCACCTTTGTAGGAGCCAGATCAAGCCAAAAATGGAGTAATGTTGTCATATTTATACGGGAGCTGCCCAGACCACACTCTCCCAAAAGTGCTCGGACAAACTATAGACCTTGGTTCCGGCGAGGTAAAACTTTACAGTAAGAATACGCCATATCAATTACATAATAGAACCTCCCACACACATTCCCACCATATTCAATCGGTGAGAAGTAAATTCCACTCGAGCAGCTTCTTCAACGAACTACTAACCCGTGCAACCGACTCCCAATAGGACGTTTCCACGATCATTACAATCTTACCCTATTCAAAGCTAGTCATAACCGTTTTATTCCACTTCTATACACACAAATATCCTCCAAAGGTAGTCATCTACCTCAACTGCTCCCTCCCGGGTCATGTAAAGGGTGAACCTTGCTGTAAAAATAATCTGTCGATCTATCGATCACAGTTCATATATATATATATATATATATATATATATATATATATATATATATATATAAAATCCTGTCCTTATCTATCTATCTATCTAGCTAGCTAGCTATCTAGCTAGCTATCTGTCTCATCCTTTTTTATATCTATATATCTCATGCCGTTCATATCTATCTATCTATCTATCTATCTATCTATCTATCTATCTATCTATCTATCTATCTATCTATCTCATTCTGTTCATATCTATCTCAGTTTGTTCATATGTATGTATGTATGTATCTTTACCTCCTCAACTCAAGCGTCAATCGATATCTATCCTCCTTATCCTAGTAATCTTTATGTTCTTCTTTCTCATCTTACACACATACGCACCTCATTCACAAAAGCTCCCCCCCTTGAATCGCTCTCAAGCTTTGCATTCGATAACATTAAAAAGTAATCATTTGCATCATTCGAAAAGATGTTATTACAAGAAGCCTACTGTTGATAATCTTGCGACGTCATATATAGATTTAATTCGTTCATTGCCTCCTTCTAAAGGCACATGGGATCAAGATCGCCTTAATGTGAACATACGCATCCTGTGGGTAGGGTTAAAGTCGCCAGGACAGCCGATGACATTCTCGTTTTAGCGCAGTGTGGAGCGTGTGGCCTGTAGTTGTTATCTCTAGGGATCAGGATCGTTTTATTGATTCCGTGTCTCGTCTGAAAACGAGAGTCAAGTGAATCCAGCCAAGAGGCCAGGAAACGTAATAATCATCTTGTTATGGTCAATTATCTCATTATCTAAGCTTAGTAGGATGGCATACTTGTCCGATCATCATATTATTCCATTCACGAGGATTATCATATTACATATATATATATATATATATATATATATATATATATATATATATATACAATAGCGTACTAAAAGTCATGGGTTAGCCATATGTCAAGGTAATGATAGGTGGCGCCACCGTTACATACAGTCATGCAAATATCTATATCAGTTGATCTCTGACATTGACTAAGCTGTTTATGCCAACTCCATGTGGGTCAGCTGAATTTGACCTTCGGTATAATACTGGGTTCCTAGCGGATGACTCATTCCAATTTTTAAATTGTGGAAACGTTTGAAATCACTCGATTTGCATTGCCCGATGGAAGGATTTTCTGCCCCCCCGTGAACAGACAGAATAGTGGCCGATCACGGATCCATAATGATCATGACCAGCAGCTACTGGGCAAGAATTGTCTTTGATAAAAGACAAGCAACATACGCTCAAATTATAATTCAGTGCATGACGTACCATACATATCCAGCAGGTCGGTTTGGCGTTGGACAGGGCTCGCCATAGTGCCTTTGTTAATAACACAACATCGAACACATCATCTCGCCTGGGTTTAGGATATCACTAATTGTACTCTAGGGGACTAACAACATGTGGCAAGGTCGGATAAGTCGCGATACACGTTGTTTCCGGTTGATAGTCCAAATGTAGCATAGATTCAATGTCACAATGATGATTCCATAATTGTGTAGAGTTTATTCACGAGACATGTAACGTGTCCACTGTTTCGCTTAAACTTATCACTGACCAGTGACTCTTATATTTCACTGCAACATGTCCATTTGCACCAATTCATGAAGCCCCTGTGATCAACAACCGTGGGTTAGTCGTTCAGGATAGTGCTCCGCGGCATTAGGTTCAAGTTTCCCTGACTGTGTTTGATATGCATTCATAAGACTCCTTACGAACAGGAGTGACCACACCATTCGCTCGATATGAACCTAATCGTGTATTTATGGGAAGTATTGGAGATGTATATTTGCATGCATGAACCTACATCTACAAATGTGGATTGAGCTGTAGGCATCTATCGAGTCAACATCTGTCCAGCTGTCTTTAAACCACTTGTAGAATATCGATGCCACATCACTGGTTTGAGAGCCTATCTTAATTTTTTTGCGTCTCGGTATATATATATATATATATATATATATATATATATATATATATATATATATATATATAGTGTGTGTGTGTGTGTGTGTGTGCGTGTGTTTTAATAACTTTTCGGGGTACAATGTTCGCCTATTCCTAATAGTTTCATGCATTTCAATACAATCATCACAGGTAGTTGGCAACAGTTTTGTTTGTGAAAATGAGCCTTTATAATAAATCGGCTAGCTCAAGGTATTCCTACAGGGCGGGGGAGGCGGGGGAGGCGGGGGAGGCCCAAGAGGTAAAAATATAAATACGGAAGAATCACCATTACCTGGAAAGAAAAGACAAATACAAAAAATGACAAACACCAGAAAAAGTCAAAAAGATGCATGCTTAGAAAATGCTAGATAGTATGGCAAACAATAGAAACCCGCAAAGGAATACAACGCTAAAAGCAAAATGGTGTTCGACAACACCGATTACTTAAAGTCCCCCATATCATTTAAGCAATGTACTAAGGGAGTATGCTACAAAGGTACACCGGATAATTCAGTTATTTAATAACTGAAAATGTTATCATGTATTCTTTGATAATCTTTTTTGTACTATTTATAATCATTATCGTTTTCTTTGTTTATTGTTGGTATTATTATGGAACATCTTTAAATATGAATTAGTTTTTTGAAAACTGAAATGTTGTAGGAAACAAACTATATCGTCAGATCACCGTTTGTTGCATTCAGGTCTTATTTCATTTGCTCTGTAAAATTTTGTAAAAGATTTTAAGTAGCACGGACCTGATAATATAATATTGGTAACTCATTTTGAAGGTCCCTAAGCAATCAATCATATCGAAAGTTCAATGATTATTTGGATCAGAAAAACTATAAAATTAACTAAATTCCAAGGCGTGTAGATCTGGTCGATTAAGAATATAAATATATTATCTTTCTTTAAGATTAGGATTTTCAATTTGCAAAATAGATCTCTTAAGGAAGAAATCTATACTTTGAAAAGTCATCGCAAACAATTTTCAATGATTTGAACCTGAAAGAGAGTTTTCAGTAAATTCACCTCAGAGACTTCGGATCATTTCCAAGTCCAAAACAGTAGCAGTTATCAAACGAAAATAGATTTACATGAAATGCAATTTCCACTGAAAAGAAATAATAAACACATTAACAGATATTTTTCCATCAAGATCAACATTTAATTACAGTTTCGCGTTTGACATGTTGCCAAAATTCAGAAATAATTTATAATAGTAAATACGAAAAATGAAAAGATGTTGAAAATTCTTTTTTGTTACGCCAGGGTTGTTTGATTTTGTGACGAATTTAAATAGAAGAAGGGTATTTTGGAAAAGGTTTATAAAGGTAACAACAATCTCTTTGCTTCTAAACAAAAAAAAAAAAAATCGTAGAAATCATCGTGTCACTCAAACCGGAAATATATCTGGAGATTAAATTTTATGTCAAGCATTCAAGTCGTCATTACCAACTGAAGTAAAGACACTAAAATAAGAAAAACTTAAGAAATTATAATGAAAAGACGCCATTTTTGTCATTTAAGGATAATGATGATTACTCATAGAGAAGTAGTTATTAATTTCATTATTAAAGAAAAACTTATAGAATTCATTTAATAGTTTATAAAAAAGTAAAAATACTATTTATTTGACATTTTGGCAACGCTAAATTCCAATCTTTTGTCGACATCGAAAAAGTAATTTCTCTAAAACATTTTGGAAATGACTTAAAAAAATATTTTTATAATGCTGAATCTTTAATTTCATTTAATCACATTAAACTGACCCTTCCATGTCTTCGCATAAGATATAATTTGTATAAAAAGACAACTGACGACTGGATCATTTGCAATGAAGTAATAGGTTATTACATAGTATAAAATATCAACTGAATCAATGTATTTTACGCACAAATAGATATAAACGCGCACACCAAGGAACATTTGCACTCAGGCGCACACAGACTTATATTTACCCATAATATTAAACTTAATAATGTAAAGCGCTATTGGAGAGTAATTAAACCAGTTCGAAGATTAAATATATTTAGCAAAGAAACTCAATTTTCAAAGATTGCAGTCCTTATCTTTTCCACTTTTTCAAAAGATATTCTGCTCTTACTTTTTCTTCTTTTACGAATAAAGTACGAAGCTTGCAACTGACGTTTTCCAAAATATTTAAATGAGGCAAATTGTCTTAGGTGATGAAAATATTGATTTTTAGAAATATTTGCACCTGTAACAAATTGGAAAATCACTTTAAAACAAAAGATTTATTGTCTGAATATCTTGTTAGTTATTTTGACAATTTTATATTTATTTTCTAAACTAGAATAGAAACTTTAAAAAAAATGACATGGAAAATAGTATCCTTGAAAATCTAAAACATTTGTAAAATAGCGAAAGAGGAAATTATATGACATCGACGGCCATAAAATGGTCTTTTTTTTAACATTTTTTATCATTTTCTGCTCTTAAATTTCGAACTAATTTTCAGCTTGAAAATTTCGTTGAAAAGAAAAGACCCAAGATGTGCATATATTATAAGAAATATATAAATCAATAAATCTAGACGCTATACTGTAAGAAAAAAAGTCAACAGATCTTCTTCTTCTATGTCCTTTCAGGACGTAGGCGATCATGGCTCTCCACAATTTCCTGTTCTTTGTAGCTCTTAATAAATTTTGTCTTTTTGTTATCTCTCCTAAAAGAGAGATGCGTTGTTTTCCTCTGTCTCTCTTGCTTTCAATATGTCGTGTGCGTAGCAAATTTTCCAAGCCCTCTTTCCTCATTATGTACACTAGAAATTATGTTATGTAGAAATTTCAGTTATCTCTTTCTGATGTTAAGTATATGTGTCCTTTTTGTTTCCATTTTCGCTAAACCTTTGTTGTTGCTCACATGTTCAGTTCATAGCATTCTTAGCATCCTTCTGTAGAACCACATTTCTGTTACTTCAAGTCTCTTTGTCATCAGTATTGTTCAGCATACACGGTCACATAGGATGACTGATATTAAGTAACAGTTCAATGCTCTTTTCTTTATTTCTAACGAAATTTTCATGTTTCTTAATACTTTGCTTAGCTTTTAGAAGGCATCTTTCACTATCCTAATGCGTCTTGGGATTTCAATGTCACACATTCTGTCCTCTATTAAAACATTCATTATATCTTGTAATTAGTGTTTAGTCCTTTCTTGTCACTTTCCTTTATTATCTTCTGAGGAAATTCTTAATTTTTTAATGTCAACTGCATATCATATGTTGTTATAATTGTGGCCACCAATAATGGATCTTTGTAAGCCTTCTAATTCTAATTTCTTATTTAAAACGTTCCAGTCGTGTCTCCGACCTTCATCAGGTTATTGTCAACCGGACAAATGCCAGAAAATTTCGATCTGAATCTGCTTTCTTTAATCTACAAGTGTAGATCGTTCTCCTTGCCCTCCAAAATCTTGGGATATATTGTCTAATTATTATTTACTACTTGTCAATTATTTATCGTCACGTTTCCACGGCACTTCCCCGTCCGGGGATCGAACTCACAATTACTGTCACCGGTTCAGGAATCAATGCGTTAATAGAGAACTTGTAGACAAAAATAGTTAATGATGATTTTGTCGCTCATTTCAGGTATACAGGTCTGTTGAAGGAAAATGATAAAGTCGATTCCTTTATATTTCATTAATTTAGCTAGATTCCAAGAAGATCGTCAGAAATCCGTTTTTAACGGTTAAAAGGATATAATTGACGCCATTTTATTGTACCGTGAAATTGCTATTTGATTTTAACTGAAGAGCGCCTCCATAACACTTCCAAAGAAAAGCATATATAAATGAAAACAAACTTCATCGAACAATCCACTTGAATAGCAATATAAAAGAAAACTAATTATTAAGATTCTAATGCATAGGCCTAGAGGTAGAATTAGACCGGAAATAGAGCAAGAGAAAACTAGGTTTTGTTCAAAACACTGGAACAAGAAATACGATTTTTATGATCAGAATGTCTTCAGATATATATATATATATATATATATATATATATATATATATTTAGAAATAATTATACTTTAATTTCATAGGTAAAACAAATGCATTTGATAGGGTACGATATAGGAGCTTCTAGAAATATTCGTAAATCTTGATTTACACGGAAAAGATATTCTGTAACCTGTAAAAGAAACAAAAAATTTACGCTTGCACGTGGGGTGGGGGGGCAATGATTTTAGTAGAAAGAAGACTAGGACAAGGATACTTGTTCTGGCTGGATTTATTTAACCTTTACAGTGTAGTTGTTCTAAGAGGACTTGAAAACTACCATGAATTTTCTCTTTCGCCGAATAAAAACTTAACATACGATACGCAAATGGCAATGTGTTGAAGGCAGATCCAGAGAGAAACTCATACACAAGCTAGTCGTGTAAAATAAGAAGAACGGATTAGGCATGAATGGAAGAAAACAGAATATATTGTTGTCAGTCAAAGAGTTATCCCAAGGGATTAGTGACATATCGACGGGGTAAAGAGCAAGAAAGGGCAGAGATTTAAATATAATGACAACGGGAAATGTGATGCTAATAAGAATAACGAAAGATGCGTTTCAGAAATGAACAAAGTATTAAAAATTGGAAAATGTTCTTGAGGAGCAAAGAAAAAAACTCATAGACTTCTATATATTGTTCAATCTCCTATTCCGCCACTGATGTCGACAGAGATGTAGTTCTACTGACGAATGTTGAAAATGCTATAGACAAAGTATTTGAAAACGAAAAATATTTTGTGGAGAATAGGGAATAAAAAGAAAATCATTCTAACAATCAGAAAGTAACAACACATAATGAGGAAAGGAGGCATAGAGAATTTAACACTCATAAGTCACTTTGAAGACAAGAGAAATAACGAAACTACTTGAAAAGTTTGTTAAATCAATGGTGTACAGTAAGCTTACACACACACACACATACACACACACACACTGAAAAAGAGAGTAAGAGAAAGGGAAAAAGAAAGAGAGAGAATTCGTATATGATCATCATTAGGCATGCCTAAACAACGGTACAATCATGAAGTAAAGCCTAGTCAGTGCATAGATGGGTGACTGCTTAAAAATACCAGGTGTTGTAAACTTGGATGTGCGGATGGTGCAATGGATACTGGCTCGGAATGTTAATCGAACAGCCGAATTTCAGTGACCGTTGGGTTCGTAATATTCACTTACAAATACCCTTGGGAAAGACATGAATCCGCCTCTTCCCCCTCCAGCTATGGGTTAATTAGTAAGACTTGTGTCACTAAAACCATTATTACCTCCATAAAATTTGTAGAATTTAAAATATTTTCTGGCTTTAAATAACCTGCAAAGGGTTGATAAGCCGTAAAAATGAATCAATCAATTACTCAATCTTTATTTCATGCTGTTGATTATGTTGTGAATTTTTATAAAAATAAAATTTGAGTATTTTTTTAGTTGCGTGTTAACAAAATTTTCGTTACGTGTGTGCGCATAGCGCAGTGGCTACCAACGCAGTTTTGGAATCGGCGGTGACGAGTTCAAATTTTGGTTTAGTTCCCCTATGTTCACTTTGGCATAAATACCATTGGGGAAGTAGGAATCAGTCTCTTCCTTTTTCCAAGGCAGACTGGGCTCTTTAGCTTTGGTTGGCAACCAGTTTAGAAGAACCGGTTCGGCTGTCAACTCCACAAAAAAACAAAACAAAACAAAACAAAACAAAAAAACAAAACTCTTACTAGGTGGAGAGGCTGTGGCCTTATTGTTGACTGGAGAGGTTAATAAAACGAAATGCTAGGGAGGAGGGAGCTTGTGAGTATCGTTTTAAATATGATAAACGTATAGGGAATGTATGTGATTAGATTCATCGTAGGTAATTATAATGTCAGGCAAGTTCAGGTAAACTCCATAACAACAATCGTATCTGTCTATATTTCTGAGATGAGGTGTTATGTACATTATTCGGACTATTGTCCTCATCTTTGTCGCCATATTTATTACAACGTTCCGGCCGTTGTGCGCTCTTCAGGTGGTTAGGAATGTCGAACTAAATCCTATATTTCGCTCACTGTTCTAGTTCCATGTTTTAATAGATGTCAGTTACCAATTAACTCCTGTTAATTCCCCTCTGAAAGTTTTCCACTGCCTTAAGCGGGTATTGAACTCACACTCTATGGGTCCTGTCACTGGATCTAACCAATGCCTGTATCCACTGTGCCATGTGTCGTTGAGTATTGTATTATAAACCTAATGTCTTCAGTAACATTTTTTCCAGTGCTCATATTGCAATTTTTGCTGTAATCATAGCATGTTTTTACCAGAGCTCATATTGTAATTTTTGTTGTTATTATCGCTTTTCTCTGACACTCCTTATTACTGGTTCCCATATTGTATTCATTTCTACGCTTGGTCGGCTCAGGAGATTTTTGTGGCCTAGCATATTTGCTGATTCCTTAAGTTTACGAATTTTCCAATGGTGTTCCTTGTCTATGATCTCAACCTGATCCCACAGAGGGCGGTGATCTCCCTTCTCTCTCCATATGTCGTCAGCAACCCCCGATTTTTCCACTTCCCCTTGTGTTTCAGCTTTCTGGTGTTCTTGAAGCATTACCTTAAGGGGGCGGCCTGTCTTGCGTTTATATTTCTTTCCGCAGCTGCACGGGATAGTGTACACACAGTCTTTAATCATGTTCTCCTCTATATGGCGGTCTTACTCGGGAGAGATATCTGCGAAGTGTCGTCCAGCTTTTGAAGGTTGTCCTGATGTAATATGGACCGCAGATCCATTGTATTTTCTCTGATAACCCCTTCACATAAGGCAGGCAGACTGTTTTCTGAGTGTTGTTGTCTTTCTCTTGTACCCGCCTATCCCAGTTTTTGGAGGCTGCCGCCATGTACCCAGGGTAGTTGTTACGCTGTAGGTACCCTACTTACACTGACCAATTCTTTATCTAATGTCTCTGGGTCGCCACTTATGACTTTTGCTCGGTGTTGTAAGCAACGGACGATCCCTTTCTTTACGCTGTATGGATGGTGGGAGCTGAATTGAGGTATTGTCCGGTGAATGTCGGTTTACGGTATATGGATCTCTTGAACCCATGCTCTGTTCGAGATATTAGAACATCCAGGAATAGGAGTGTGTCTTTCTCATATTGTATCGAAGGTCTTATTGAGTTCACATGGTCCATTAGAACCTGAACCTTCTGGGGCCAGAGTATGAAGGTGTCATCTACGTATCTTAACCATATAGTTGGCTTCAGAGATATAGATTCTAATGTCATTTCCTCAAAGTATTCCATGTATATATTCGCCATTGCTGGTGATAATGGCGAGCCCATTGCTAAGCCCTCATCCTGACGAAATATGTGTGATCCCATTCCGAAGTGTGTTTTTTGTGTACAGAAAGTCATCATCTCCATCAGATTATCTATTGGAATACTGGTCTGTTCTCTTAGGGATGAGTCAGAGGCCAATCTGTCTCTGACTACTGAGAGTGCCTCCTCCGTGGGTACCTTGGTGAACAAACGCACCACGTCCAAGCTCATCATCTGTTTTGATAGGATGGGAGCACCTTTGATTATTTCCACGGAGTGGGCGGAGTTTCGAACAAAGGAGACTTTCCGATCAATGGGTCAATTATATCTACAAGGAAGCGAATCAGATGGTGGCACACAGAGCCTTGGCAACTAACAATCGGCCTGAGCGGAATACCGTCTTTGTGAATCTTAGGGAGACTGTATATGTGAGGTAGCTTGGTGTAACGCTGCGATAACTGCCTATACGTCTATACGTGCGAAGCGATCCTTGTTCTTGATTAAAATCTGTGACAGTTTGCCTTCTGTTTTCATAGTAGGATCCTTTTTCACTTTCCTGTAGCTACCATTGAAATGAGGTATTCTAGTTTTCTTGTATAATCTGATTTATCCATCACTACAGTCGCATTGCCTTTGTCAGCCGGTAGTATGATAATGTTTTCGTTCCTCTGTAGAGATCCAATCGCCAGCCTCTCCAGTTTTGTTATGTTAGAACTGGGCGGCTTGACCTTCTCCAAGGACTGTCTCACCTTCCATCTCAGTTCAAGAACACCTCGACTTTGGCAATGATGTCCAAGTATGGCACTCGCCTGATGGTTTTGGCGAAGTTTTGAGACCCTTATTTAATACTGACTCCTCAGCGGTACACAGCTGATATTGGTTGATGTTGACTACTTCTTTCACTGGTGGGTAATGGACCTTGTGCGCCACCTTCTGATCTTTCAATCTATTTAATTTTTATACTTAGCGATATTCGTGCCACTTTTTAGTAGGATTTTTCAATTTGTCTCCATATTTTTGACATATCGGCTCCGTACCGATCCTTCAGTATCTGTCTATATTTCTGAGATGTCGTATTATGTACATTATTTACATTATTCGAAAGCATGGCACAGTGGATAAAGGTGTTAGTTAGATCCAGTGACAGGACCCAAAGAGTGTGAGTTCAATACCCGGTTAAGGCAGTGGAGAACTCTCAAAGGGAAATAACAGGAGATAACTGATATCCATTAAACATGGCACATGGAACTAGAACAGTCTACCCCAGTGAGTGAAATAAAGGGTTCAGTTCGACATTCCAACCAACTGAAGAAGGCCGGAGCGTACAACGGCCGGAACGTTGTAATAAATGTGACGACAAAGATGAGGACAATAATCCGAATAATGTAAATAATGAACAACTATCGTGTATATTTCAATACAGAGTTGCAAAGATTTTTGATAAAATGAATCTTGCCACGTGTTTCTGCTGTTAAATGGACCGCAATTCCTGGCTTTTATAAACGTGATTGCATGATGACCTTTGTGCAGATCAGGTGCAAAAAGTTCTCGTGCCATTATGATACAGCTCCACCACCGCGAATCTATGATACGCCCCCTACTCAACTACATCTAAATTTTCTGTTAATACTCATTCAGGACCAGCGTAAGCGTCTAGTGCTCCCACCCGACTCGCATCTATGATACAGCTCCCGACAAATCTATGATACCTCTTTATTTTCATAGGGTAGTATTAGTATAAAATACAAATTTTATTGTAACCTTATTAGGTATAAGAATGGGCCATATTCAGTATAACAATTCAAATAGGAAATAAAATAAATACAATGTATCTAAATACAAATTAGAGACATGTCATAATAGATTATTCCATCTTAAATAAATCAATAATGTTTCACGGCAACTTTTAACATCAACTTGAGATTTTTCTTGTTAAAAAGTTGTCGAATTTTAATGTGATCAACATTATCAATAAAAATTATTTTCAAACAGCAAAACAAATTCATGGATTTGGACGAAAAAAGGTACCAGATTGATGTCAAAATCTGCGAAAATTTTTTATCCTTTTGTAATCAGTTAGGCTTAGCTTAATTTGTATTACATAAATGAAGGTAGCAAAAAAGCAAATGTTGATAGCGAGGGACACAAAGCACTGCCTGGGACAGCGAATCAGGCTTGTATCCTTGTTCGAGGGTTTCAGGGATAGTACACACCGACCATGTCTCTGGGTAAAAACTATAGAGTTACATTGATTACATAATTCTGTTCGCATATTTTTCTTTTGGTTACGCTTTTTAATTTAATTCCTTTTTCTTTTAAGTAGATGGTGTTGAATTATATTCATTTTGAGAAAGTGATGTTTGAAGTATAAAAAAACGATAAATGATATTGGCTAGAATACAGAGTTTCGAAAACACTCTGAGATAGAAATGAAATTCTGTAAAATCTAAGTGCCATAAAAGGTTCTACAGAAACAATCTGTCGATCAATGAATTTGACCAAAACTTGGCACGACACCACGGTTTAGAAAGGAATATTTAGGTTTTCCTAATTTATGAGCAATGGCATTTCATGACTCTCTCTTAATTGCAGAACTATTTCGGTAAACTCTGTCTGACAGATACGCTGATTTGCGGCAATCTTTATTTCCATAAAAGTCCCCAATGTTATTTTTCACTATGTCTGCCGGTCTGCATCTTAAAGCAAGCCATTTTCTGCAGCCAAAATTCTTTACAACCTTTACACTTTTTCATCATTTCTTCGTTGCATATTGACTACTGCTATTAATAAAATCCATAATATCAGAGATTAAATATTGCTAAAAGAACTTCGATTCTATTCTCGTGGCTTATTCACACCAGGAAATACCAGAAGTATGAATCAAAATCAACATCAATAAGGAAGGCTTCCTTCTAAAATGCACGGATTTTTAGTGAGTGCAGTATTTTCTGGGCTCACTCTAATGGATACTAAAGTAGAGTTTGCACTTTCTCTCACACCAGAACATGAGAGGTGCCGGGTACACAAGAAGATTGACATTCGAGGTGTCATTATAGCACCAAGGTAAAACGTCGAACCATAGATTTATGTCAGTAGTTGCACAAACATATAATCCAGGTCGGCGAATCTGAGGTGATCTCATAGAAGACAACTAAATAAGAGGAAGTATTATATATATATATATATATATATATATATATATATATATAAGATGTGTATAGATTATTCAACCACAATGAAGTTATACTGCCTATATATATATATATATATATATATATATATATATATATATATATATATATATATATAAATGACAACAGGAAAACTGTAGTTATTGCTGGCGCGTTTCGTCTAATGTTGACTTTCTCAAAGCAAAAAACGAAATATATAAATCCTCTTTGGAATTAATCATACGGATTACCAAATAACTTCGTAACATATATATATATATATATATATATATATATATATATATATATGTATGGAGAGAGGGAGGGATGTATATATATATGTATATATATATGTGTGTGTGTGTCTATGTGTGTATGAGTGCATATATATATATATATATATATATATATATATATATATATATATATATATAATTATTTATTTAAAAATATGATTCCAACACGCTACATAAGAGGTCTCATGTTTCAAAACAAGAGCCGAAAACTTCAATATAATTATTTGAATTAAATTGAATTAAAGTAAGCTCTGCTCCATCTTCAAGCGAAATTTTTTTGGGAATAACTTATTTCTGAAATTTACGTGTTTTAATAGCAACATTTACATTTTCAACATTTAATAGCATAACTGTTTTAATAACATAATTTCTTTCTGAAATTTACGTGTTTTAATAGCATATTCATATTAGTTCTTTCCTATTTTCTATATATTTTTACACACACACACACACACACATATATATATATATATATATATGTGTGTGTGTGTGTGTGTGTGTGTGTTACTAAACAATAACATCCCAAATTACCCCATTTGCAAGTATTTTGATGAATCCTTTCATCATCTTCAGGCATGGATATTATTTTTTAATTCCAGATAATTTCAGGTAACTTACATGTCTCGGAAGTTACTTGAAATTATAATTGCAAATGGAATGAACATCTAAACCATTTTACAATTTTTAAAAACAAAGGTCGCGTCATTCAACGAGTCGCTAGTAAGTTAATATTTTATTAAATTACATTAACTTTACTGATTTATTCTTTGTATGACTACTTCTTTATAATATTTATTATACTGCATCATTTATTTAGTATATACATACATACATTTATATATATATATATATATATATATATATATATATATATATATATATATATATGTATACATATATATAAAATGCCATAAAATCTCTTATTCCTGAGAACCCTAAAACAGCAACATTTTACACTGTCCCAAAACTACATAAACTCCCCAATATCCTTTCAGAAAAACACCCTAACACTTTTTTATCCAACCCACATCAAATTACACAATGAAATAATGAAGAGAACATCTATGAAATTTCAAAAACCCTTAAAATCATGCCACCTGGTAGACTCATAATATCAGACATTGGTACCCTCACAGAACTTATATCTGGGTACATAGACAATATCCTAAAACCTTTATTGCCTGACATACCTGGTTATATTAGAGACACTACTGACTTTCTCATCAAATTACAAAACATTAACTTAGTCCACCATGATACAATCCTAGTAACGATGGATGTTTCGTCCCTTTACACAAACATTCCACATGTTGAAGGAGTATCAGCTTGCTATGAATTCCTTAGTAACAAAAAATTACCTAACTACCAAATTACAGATATATGCCAATTAAGAAATTTCATCTTAACACATAATAATTTTAAATTCAACAACAAACACTATTTACAGATTAGTGGCACAGCAATGGGCACGAAAATGGCACCTAGTTATGCTAATATCTTTATGCACATTCTAGAAAGATACTAGACAATTCAGAATATAAACCATCACATTACTTTAGATATATTGATGACATTTTCTTACTATGGACTCATGGATCAGAAAAATTAAAAACCTTTTTCACTTTCTGCAACAATTTCCACGATACAATTAAATTTACCACGGAGCACTCATACACATCCGTCCCTTTCTTAGACGTTATGATAAAATTAAACAAACATACACTTTCTACCAGTCTATACAACAAACCCACAAACCAACATAAATTCCTGCACTTTAACAGCTGTCATCTCTCTAAATTATAAAAGTCTATTGTATACAGCTCATTTCTAAGAATCAAACGCATATGCTCAGACCATTTAGATTTTCTATACAATATTAATAACTTAACAAAACAATTCCTAAAATGTAAATACCCAATAAAAATAATAAAAGAAGCACTAAATAAAACTATCCACATAAATCGTAATACACTTCTCGCATACAAGAAAAATAAAAACAACAATCGGATTCCCATGGTTTTTAACCACAATCAATATTCCCACACACTTATTCACAATTTAAAAAAAGATTACAAGAACCTCCAGTTAGACAAAAAGATCAAAGACATTTTCGATAAAGCACCCATAAATGCAAAGAAACAATCACCTAACCTATCAGCTATCCTCACCTCTACCAAATATCTAAACAATACAAACCAATCAGGAAATTACAAATGTAACAAACCTCGTTGCTTAGTTTGCAAACATTTAATAATAGATAATATATTTTCTGAACCCAACACCAATATCAAGATACACCCACCTAACCTCACCTGCGATAACCATAACGTAATCTATTATTTATTCTGCACCTTATGTCCTAATAGTGGATATATTGGTGAATCTGGAAATATTTTTAGATTTCGCTTCAATAATCATAAACAAACCATACGTCAAAACAAACCTTACTCCCCCATAGCTAAACACTTTAATCAATCAGGACATTCATTAGAAAACTGCAAATGTTTATTGATAGATTCTGATTTTAGTTCCACAACACACGCAGAAAAAAAGAAACATATTGGATTTTAAAATTAAATACTCATAAACTAGGGTTAAATAAAGACTTAAGTATTTAAAATTTTTATAGATATTTCAATAGTTAAGCATTTTTTTTAGATATTGTTAAAAAACTTTTTTTATTTTTCTAAACAACATCTAAAATATTTATTACAGTTAGATTACAGTTAGATTTAAGTTAGGAATATCCGAACAGTGGCGTTCCATATCACGTGACGTCCGCCTATCGCGACGGACGCTACTTGCTAACAAACAGTAATTTTAATTCATTTGTAACAAACAGATATTTCTGATGAAAGATTCAGGGCAATCTGAAATATCAAATATATATATATATAAATAAATTAATACTTTCACAAAATAAAACATTATTATTTTTTTAATTTGCAACTTTTTCTATATATACATATTAAGAAAGTATACGTGGCTTCTCATTATGCTATATATATATATATATGTATGTATGTATATAGGTATCGCACCCGAAGGAAAAATAGTCTTTCACATTTTTGGGGAGTCTGGTATCGAAACAAACGACTGTTATTATAAAGTTGACGTCTTTTACAAAGAAAAACAAATCATTTTGTTCTTTGAATCTCAAGAGCTTTATTCAGGTCTTTTATGCCTCTTTGCGTTGGAATTCTTTCAATGTTTTTCATGATTCAATACACAGCATTCCTTTGAATATAGTTTAATGTCGAAAAATATGAAATTCATTTCGATAGTTCAAAATAAAAAAAAGAATATTAATTCATAGCCTGAAAATCAAGAATAAATGAACTGAAAAGTTAAAGTATCTTTTTATATTCATAAATTACTATTTTTTTCAGTGATAAGTCAAATAAAAAAAAGCATTCTTGTCACTTTCGGTCATCCATTCTATTAATTAGTTGTCCCATGTGATACTCGTAAGTTTTAGTGGGATTTCATCTTCTATTGGTAAAGCAAACGTGGAATTGGATTTAATAATATATAGATATGTGTTTTTATTAAGTTCTTTTCAAGACTATGTTTATGATATAATTCCTAAAGCTCTGCAAGTGAAAAATATTTTATAGAATAATTAAACATCCTATTATTAAATTTTAATGACAAAGGAAACTATAATGGTTTTACGTTTTGACTAAATTCGTTGTGTATTTAATTGCCACGTCATTGTTCAAAACAGATAAAAAAGGATTTCCTCCAAAGATCTTTCAAAAGTAAATTAAAGCAACATAACAAATATCAGTAAAATATACCTGAAGTCTGTTGGCATCAAAACCAAAAGGTGGGCAGCTGTAGTCTTCGAACAATCAACCTGGAGGCAGGCAGTGCAGAAAGGTCTCTTCAAGTTCGAAGTGACATTTGCCCAAAGATTAGAGGTTAAAAGCCAAAAGTCTGACAGAGAAACCAGCATCAAACTTCGTCTGCTAAAGTGTAAGAAAGACTCCATACTTGAATAGGCGCTCCGCCCTTGTCACATCATGTAGAAAACAACTCCATAATCTTCTGAAGCTGATGTATGCTTGACATCAAATAGCAATATATATATATATATATATATATATATATATATATATATATATATATATATATTTCATTGAGGCTATTTTCATTTAATAATTTAGAAAAGTTTTGTCTGCTTATTTTCAATAGGATCTGTTCATATTTTCGGATTATCTTTTTGGAGTCAATATTAAAAGAAGAGAGAAGATTACTGTGTTGATACCTAATATTGTTTAATTCTAAGTACTTTCGACATTAACACAATGACATTTGAATTATATCTCTAAAAATATTTACAACAATATGCTTGCCGACATTCGCAATTTAAAAAAATTCTTGTCGAAAACACACACATACTTTTTCAGACAAATAATAAACTGAAACTAAAAATCCTTGAAGCTAATCTATTCTAAAAAATTGAAACCAAACCATATGAAGACTGCACAGATGTTCTAAAATGTTTAAAATAAACTAAAATATCAAGTTCTATATTAATAGCTTCTCATACTATTTTCTTTCTTTTAGAAAAAAAATTATCACACATCATAATAATTTACCACCCCTAGAGTGTAAACAAACACCAAATAGCACAAAAAATTAGCGGTCCTCACTCCACATGTAAAATTAAAAAATTCAGATGAACGTAGCAATTTTGTGTTCCGAAATAATGAACACTACATTCCTTTTTTCTTAAAAAAAAAAACACCATGAGAATGACATTGTGTTAATGTCGAAAGTACTCGGAATAAAACAATATGTATCAACACTGTAATTTTCTCTCTTCCTTTACTACCAACACCAAAAAGCTCATCCGAGAATATGAAAGGATAGTATTGAAAATCAGCAGAGAAAACTAGTCGTCACTCGGTGTCCCCTTATATATATATATATATATATATATATATATATATATATATATATATATATATATATATGTGTGTGTGTGTGTGTGTGTATTATATAAGTATTATCATAAAAAATTAAAATATACACACTATATACAACGCAAATAATACTTTAGTCAAAGCAAATGCATTAAACTAAAAAAAAATAATAAGATAAACAACGGAAAAATAAAAATAATGAAATGACAAATAAACACAAAATAAAATAAATGAATAGGCAAATAAAGAAATAAAAAATACTACAAATTCAGGCATGAGCACAATTAAATTCCATAATAATAATAATGAGCATGCAATTAACAAAAAAACTTTAAAATAGTTACAAATAACCATAGTCGAATTCTCAAATATGTCTACTCATTAGCCTCTAGAATAACTTGAAATATAACCATTATAGCCTACCCTATAACCATTATGATGATACAATAGACATTATTACACATGATACAACATTGACCAGCATATGTAAATAGTCGAGCCAACAAACAACACACATGGCATGAATATTTAAGCATAAAACAGAGTGTCTCCGCTTGTGTTGACCTCACTTTTGTCATTCATATATATATATATATATATATATATATATATATATATATATATATTTGTAAATATATATATATATATATATATATATATATATATATATATATATATATATATATATATATATACAATTCTTTCCAAGTATATCTTGGAAATTGGAAATTAAAAACAAACAACAAATCACATCAAAAATATCATGGAAAATAAGGAAAAGATCATCAGCCTACAACAATCAATCCAAAACCTGCAAACTTTACTATTATCTTCCTAGACTAAAATAAATTACTAAGTAAACGATCTGTGCTCATCTCAAAATGAAAACATGAAAACAAATTTTTACTACGTTACTTAAAAATCGAAAACTGAAATGAATAAACACAAATAAACAAAATAATAATAAAAAACAAGTAAAATAAATTAACTCAAACAGATAATAAACAAATTAACAAACCACTCCCATTACAATGGACGAAATAGAATGGATAAAAATAAAATACATAAAAATCAAGCAAAAATAATCAACCCAAACAAATAAATAAAGTAAATAATAAACAAATTAACAAACCAATTCCACCAAAATAACCGTCAGTAATAGACTACAACAGCCAATCCAAAAATTGGATGTAAAAATAGCTATAACTGCTATATATCGATAAAAAAATCACTTTGTTATTCAAAAATTGAGAACCAAATAGAATAAAAATATACAAAATAAAAAATAAGTAAATAAATAAAAAACTAATAAAAATTAATCCAAATAAATAAATGAACAAATTAACAAATCGCCCGCTCT
This sequence comes from Acanthosepion lycidas, assembly GCA_963932145.1. Taxonomy (NCBI): domain Eukaryota; kingdom Metazoa; phylum Mollusca; class Cephalopoda; order Sepiida; family Sepiidae; genus Acanthosepion; species Acanthosepion lycidas. The sequence continues at coordinate 4,012,157 of OZ010571.1, forward strand.
AAAATAACCGTTAAAACTAATTAAAAAATAGGCATAAATAAGCAAAAACAAGTAAAAATAATCAATCCAAATAAATAAATTAAAAACTGTCCTCCGCCAAAATAACAGAACATACTAAGGCATCTAAACCTTGGACGAATAAATAACTTTAATTATCTACCCAGACCAAAAAAAAAACTATCAAATAAGCGAGCTAAGCAAATACCCCCCACAATTTTTTTACTACATTAACAACACATCAAAAACCGAAAAGAATAAATAATACAAAATGAAAATGAAAAACAAGTAAAAAAAATTAACACAAATAAATAAACAAGCCACTCCCGTCAAAATAACCCAAATAAATAAACAAGCCTCTCCTACAAAAATAACCGCCAGAATAGATTATGCACAATTCACCACTGACCCATATATATAAATAGTCGAGGAAAAATCCAACATTCGTGGCCTGACGATTGCGTCTAGCATGAAACAGCCTGTCGCCATCTGAGTGTTGACTTCAATGTTCACTTCTATATATATATATATATATATATATATATATATATATATATATATATATATATATATGTATATGTGTGTGTGTGTTATAATTTATTTCACTTGAATCGTAATAACGATCCAATTCATAAGACCTAAAAATACATTGTAGGTCTGACGAACTGGGTCGTTATTACGATTCCAGTGAAATAAGTTGTAACCATGAAATATTAGTGTTTAAGCCTTTATATTATATTCTTGTTCTTTTTATGACATAGTGATAAATTAATAGAACTGCATTCAAACCTTAGAGACCTACCTCGCAAAAATTATAACAAAAAACTCAAAACTGCAGCAAAAGAATGAAAAAATAATTTTAATATCTTCATCAGATGAGTTGATAAAGCCAATACATGACGTAATAATTTGGAATATTATAAAACATTATAACACTTCATTGATGATCAGTCTAAATTTAATACATACATACATACATACATACATATATATATATATATATATATATATATATATATATATATATATATATATATATATATATATGCATATATATATTAGCAGGGAACTATAGGTGTGAATGATTGTTTCTAAAGAAAGTGAACTTTATCTGTAATTTTCATTTGTTTTTTATTAATTTTGGTCAGTCCTTATATTGGTCAAACGGCTTCTTTCAATTTGTTTTTAAGATTCCTGGCTTTCAGAATACCCTCCTTGGTCATATATATATATATATATATATATATATATATATATATATATATATAGTAGTTTCAAAATAATAATATAATTAAAATCTTTTTTTTTCTTATTTCAAAATAATAATATAATTATATCTGGAGAAATTATAAATGAAGGAAGGTTTTATACAAATAAAACATTTTTTCTTGCGTACTTCTAAAACATTTTGACTGAACTAATGTTTGCAAAATCAATTATTTTTTATTTTGGAGGGCATTTTTGAAAATTGTTTCTGATTGACAGACAAATGTCACTGGTTTTTGCAGTGTTATGAGAAAAACAACATTGAAACATTATTGCCTGCATGCGTATTCTGATCATGCCACTAAAAATTCCCACAGGTAAAATTGGATTTTAATTGGCAACAGATGAAATGAGTATGGAAGCACATTTCTTGGAATAATTAGGATTACAAAGCAGGAATTTAGAATTCAACCTGATTCTAAATATTCCTTGAAGAATGTCTCATTTGTGATAATGACATGACGAAATTAAATGTTGTTTTTGCGCATTTAAGAGAATCAGGTTATTTATTTATTTACCGTACCTTAAGAGAAGGGATAATATAAATGTTTAGATAGAGTATTGTCTGTTTCTTTTTTTAGTATTTTGATTCCTCAGGTAACACATGATGAAGATAATGTTCATGTTAATAAACTAAGGGAAATATATGTGATATTGTCATCATTTGTCACTGTTCTCAGTAATTTCTTATTCAATATTCACGATGATGAATCTAAAAGTCCGTAGTCCATGATGGCTGTTGGGTACCATATGGACTTCAGCCGGAACAGCAGTTTGTAGTTTAGGGTAAGATGGCCTGCGTTACATATTCCTCTTTACGTTTGTTTTAAATTCAGAACTGTCCTCCTTCTGTACTAGTTGCATTACGAGAGCAGAAGAGACCAGTCTACCCATTACTTACGCAACCTGATCACCCCTTGATGATAATGAGATTTTCGGTTCTTATGTTAACAGGAGGCAACCACAATACCACGAAAATAAGTCATTTGCCATAACAACGGAGTGTCTGATAAGAAATTTTAGAAGATCAGGTAGCTCATATATTTTTAAATTATTTTATTTTGCTTTAACTTTAGAAATTTTTAGTTTTATTGATTTCAAGATCAGAATGTTTTTCATGCAACAAAAGATTTCTATTGTAATGATAATATAGCGTAGATTATTTATTCAGACTAAAAACAAAGGCAAGATTACTCAAACATTGACGTCATTTCTTGATGGTCATAGTAAACTAATTTAATAATCTCTAACTTGGCAAGAATTCTGGAATGATCTTATTAAAAGACGTCTACTTTTTTTGTTATTATGTAGCAGTAAATAAACAAATATCAGTTAAGATGTAAAACATTTTTATCTAATACCTGAACTTTCAGGTTTCAAGAAATCCACCTTAAAGAAAGTAGATACTTATTCTTATACAAATCGCTCTGTCCTTTCAGGCCATGGTCGATTTGTATTTTTCCTATGTTAAAGGAAGTCACGCATGTATAAGATTGTCGACCAGGTGAGCAAATTGTAGTTCACTTTGCTTAACAAAGTGTGTATTTCGAATTTACCAAGGACATAAAACACCTGTCAAAAATTATGGAATAGACACACTTAGAGGATTTTCACTTAGGTTTTTCATTTAGCAGTGAATAAATTAATAGCAGATAAGATGAAAACTATTTTTAATTAAATGGTGAACATTATGGCTTCATAAAATATATCTTAAACAAACTAGATTAAATTATTTAAATCGATTCTACAATTTTTTGTCAAACCATAAAGAAGACAATATTAGAAAATCATAGTATAATTTGAATTCCTAAACCAAAACTCAGTAGAAGCCTAAATATGCAAAACGGTATATATTTAAAAAAAAGTCTTTACAGACATCATTAAGTTGTTGAGCATGGCTAATTGAAAAGAAACTTTCTTCCAACAAAGTAACTGCGAATTGAAACAATGAAAAAGATCATAAAACTCATTCAAGAAGACAATCGGCAGGGTGTGAGGAGAAAGACATTGGTCGTTCCAAGTTAACTATGTCTAAAATTTGGCGGGATGGTGAAGCAAATAAAATCTCTACTGGCAGAAAATGAAAGACCGTAATGCGCCAGGAGAGAAAACGCAAGGCAATGAGCCGAGAAAATAGAAAATGTACACGAAACCAAATAAAAAATAAATTAGGTCGGAACAGGAATAGGGGTGGGGGGTCTGTGTGTGACAGAACTGTAAAAAATCGGGCAAATGAAATGAAACTTACATACAGAAAAGTCAAACAAACAAAGAAAGAAAGAAAAAGCAATACTAAGTCATACAAAGAAAAAAAATGAGGTTAAAATGGGCTAACGAGAAACAATTATGCTATGTGTACGATTGGATGAAAGTGATATTCAGTGATGAATCAAGAATCTATATTGGCTGAGCCAATGATCTTGGAACTGTTGTCTGGTGTCATTCAAATGAAACATATAAAGTTGCCTGCTTGATAAAAAGATCAAATTTCGAAAGTCATTCATATGGAGTTACATGTCATTTAGATGACAAGGAAAGATGGCAGTCAATTACATCAGCAATCAATGCACATGTGAAATCCTGCATAATTTTCTCATTTCATGAATAGAATAGAAATTGCTTTGGTGATGATGAAGTCATTTTTAGGGACGATAATGCATCTTGTCACAAAATAAAGTGGATTAAATTTTAAAAGCATTTTGTGATGGGAATTAAAAAAGGAAAGAATTGTCTATATGAACGTTTCATCCACAAAGATTTCCTCACACCATTTGTAAAATTTGTAAACATTTTGATCAAGAACATTATTTAACATTTGATGAAATCCATACCTGGAAAAATAAAAGTTGTATCAATGATATAAGAGGAGCAAGTAAATATTAATTCTTTTTTGGTAGATGAATTCCATAATTTATTCCTCACTTGAATTCCGAGACTAAGTGCTCCAATGTGAAAGACATTTTCTTTCTCCTAATGTTTTTGTAATCGAAAGAAAAATTCAACTCCAGCCAAATGTTTTCCCAAGTAAGCAAATCTGCCAACATTATGGCGCAGAAAGAATAAACATAGTCTAAGTTAGCCTTTCAAATCGGGAGTAAATCTATCAAAATGACAAATAATTTCCAATCTGTCACTGAATGAAAATGAACTGTGAACAAATATAGATTGCATCTGCATATTTTACCCATCTTTTTACTTGTGCAAATAACAAACAATTCATGAATGAAGTCAGACTTTTGACGAGAAAGGATTTTATTCTCATTGCAGAAATAAAGTTCTTGGATTCTTTTTAGTAAATTTTGGAAAATCGCAAGGATTTAAAAAAAAAATGAACTTCACTTCACAAATTTGTACCACATACCAACTCGATAATTCTTTCAATGGCTCTATCGTTTGCGCCAAGGCTACATAAGGTTTTGAATTGTTAGTTGTCATTCTCCTAGACTGGCTAGACAGCCTGGTTTTCCTATCGTTTACCCTCTAGCTGGGAATATAAGATAGATTCATGCCTTAGTTTAAAGTATTTGCGTGAAAGTGAATTTCAAGAATTACCTACTTACTTCCTTCTTTTCGACATTTTCCGTGTCTTTTTCAAAATAAAACCCCATTCAATACTATGAAACACTTAAAGGATGCACACTTGATTTAGAGGATGCATCCATTTGTTTTATAAGTAAATAAACAAATAGCAGACAAGTGGCAAAACATTTTTTATTTGATAGCTAAATATTCTAGCTTGATAAAATGTGCCTTAATCAAACGAATAGCTACCCGTCTAGATCCTTTCGTATTAACACAGGTGTACTCCAGGGCTATATTCTTGGTTCTGCTCTGTTTTTAATTTTATTTAATGATCTCATTGATGGGTATCTACGCTGATGACACAATTTACTCCTTCCTCGATAGTAAGGTTAGTCAGCATGACAAGGTCAAAATGACAGCTGAGGCCCAAAACGACACCAGCTCCGTCGTTAACTGGGGCAAAACATGGCTGGTTAATTTTAACACCTCAAAAACTAAACGTCTCTCCATTAATTACCTGAGAGACCTTATACCAGTATGGCTGACTTCCATCAGTATGGCTGATGCTAACCTCCAGGAATGTGATTCGTTTCGCCTTCTCGGACTCACGTTCTCTATTGATATGAAGTGGAAAGACTATATTGAATCCATTGCAAAGTCAGCTGCTAAGAAAATCGGTTCACTATGTCGGGCAAGACAATTTTTCTCTCCAGAATTTATCTTACATATCTATAAGTCTACCATTCGTCCATGCTTAGAACATTGCTGCCAAATATGGTCCGCTGGCTCTGCTATTTATTTTCATAAGATCAAAACAAGAATCAGCAATATTATTAGTCCTGATCTAGCTGCTCGGTTCCTGACAATTTTCCACCGCCCTAAGTTTGCCTCACTATGTCTTTTCTATAAATACTTTTATGGTAATTGTTCCGATGAGCTCTTCGCTATGGTATCTAGACTTTTTAAAAAATTTAAGCACAGCACTAGACTCTCATCAAGGTCTCATCAATTTATAAAGCTGGCTAGATATAGCCGCAAATTCTATGTTATCAGTAGGTTTTGACTTATATCTCGCTTGTGAACCTCCTTTCCGGTGTCATGCTTCTCAACAAACTTTATTCTACAAAAATTTAAATGCAATGGATTTTTCTATGGAACCTAAACATATGGATTTTTCTGTATCTGTCTATATTTCTGAGATGAGGTATTATGTACACTATTTACATTATTCGGGCTATAATCTTCATATTTGTTGCCATATTTATTACAACGTTTCGGTCGCTGTACGCTCCAGCCTTCTTCAGGTTGTTGGAATATCGAACTGAACCTTTTAAGTGCCAGAGAGTGATAATAACAACAAAAATTGCAATATGAGCTCTGGTAAAAACATGTTGTGATATCAAAAAATTGCAATATGAGCACTTGAAAAAAATGATGGCTGGAGACATTAGATTTATAATAACCATAAATTCATACACAGATGTCATCAAGGACATCTGTGGATAAAGGCGTTATTTAGATCCAGTGACAGGACCCAAAGAGTGTGAGTTCAATACCTGGTTAAGGCAGTGGAGAACTTGGAGAAGGGAATTAACAGGAGATAACTGATAACTGGCATCCATTAGACATGGCACGTGGAACTGGAACAGTCTACCCCAGTGAGCGAAATAAAAGATTCAGTTCGACAATCCAAACACCTGAAGAAGGCCGGAGCGAACAACGGCCGAAACGTTGTAATAAATATGGCGACAAAGATGAGTACAATAGTCCGAATAATGTAAATAATAGATTTTTCTATGGAACCTAAACATGGATTTTTCTAATTTAAAGCAATATTATACATGTCTTGGGAAAATTATATCGCTAAGTAAGTTCGTGTCTTTGAGTTCCGTAAGCCATGAGAATTGAAAAGGGCAGCATTTGTACCGAGGATTATTTCGAAAACAAAACTTCGGGCTGGTTTTGAATTCAAAGTTGTTTTTCTTCTTCTAGATTGCTTGCCCCAGAAAGGTTAAAGAACCCAGTCTTCTTTACTATTTACCTGTATTTGAATTCAAAGATTTTCTTCTCCTAGACTGGTTGCCAATTAAGGCAGAAGAATCGTGCCTGTCCTGCAATTTCAACCAAACCGGGAAGAAAATCGATTCATGCCTTTTCCAAATGACAGAATTTGAAAACACACTGATTTCATTTTCCGCACCGATTACCATTATGCATCCCTTACATAACGCTATACTTCTATATAACGCTATACTTCTTTATAACGATACTTATAGATTATACTCCTATATAACGCTATACTTCTTTATGACGATACTCATAGATTATACTCTTATATAACGCTACTCCTATATAACGTTTTATTTCTATATAACGCTATACTCCTATATAACGCTATACTCCTATATAAGGATATTTCTATATAACGCTATACTCCTAGATCCTTTAAACTGAAAACTATAGACACACTCTTTCTGTTGCTCTCGAGTGTTGTGAAGCAAAATCCCCTTGGCAATCAAATACGTTAATAAGGTGAATAGCATTTCAAACATTTTGTGAGTGAAAAGATCACGCGTTTAGGTTATTTTATAAGACGACAAAACTGGCTGACAATCGATTCGGAGTTTAAACAAGAAAGCACCTTTTCTTCTATGAAACAAATATATCGTAAATTCTAGGGATTCCCCTAATTATACTTCAGAATTTTCAGTCTTTTCAAGAACAATTCCAAGAACATTTAGAAATAAATTTAGTCCGAACGTTTTTATCAAAATTATTTTATTTCTTGTGCACGAGCGTCGATCAGGAAATGTGTATCTTCGCCACCCTCTTATTTATCTGTGTGCATTGTCACGTCATTAGTATCGTCGGGTGAATTTAAAATCCAGGTGGCGGGTAGGTGTCAACAGTCAAAAGCCGGGTTACTTAAATGCACAGGTCGCACAACGAATTAACAAAGTTCAACTCTCGCAGTGAAAAATTCTGCCTACTCTGATTCATACAAACCCTTCGTAATAAACGAGTTCGCTTGCCATCCACTATTTATTACTATTTTCAATCAGGCATGCAAATGACCGATAGTATTAAAATGAATATTGTCACGCATGCGTATTGGGACGATAGCAATTGGCCGCTCCTCGCAACATCGGCCATGTTGGATTTACACGCTAAACAGGTACGTG
>OZ010571.1:4025123-4032623 GCA_963932145.1 Acanthosepion lycidas
ACTACTTGATCCCAAATCTACCGATAAACAGAAGAGGAAGGAAAAAACTGACCTTTCAGCAAGACGAAGTCAGTTGCCAGTTTATAGAGACAACTAATTCATACATCAGTGTTTAGTTTTGTCTGTAATGAATTGTCCTGTCTTACCTCCAGATCTCTGCACTGGAGTTGAAACAAAATCTATTAAATACTTTAAAAAAAGACAACATATGTTTATAATTCATAGACACAGTGGGCATAGACAAACATACACACACATGTATAGAGATAGATAGATATTCATTTAATCATGTCTGAATAACAATTTAGGCATGTATTTGTTTATTTTTAATTATATCCTTTCTTAATCACATATAGACTTTGTTATTTCACGATTAAAGAGATCAAGGAAGGTACAATGGTTGTATTCATTCATTTTATTTTCCGTGTACTTTGGATATATTCCAACGTCATCTTCAGGGGTATGATGTCTAAAGTAAATAGTTGTGTGTTCGAAGTAAATTTTTTCCTTTGCATTTAAACTGTTAATAATTCCGGTCACGCGCAAAAGTAAAAATTTACTTCAGACGCTCACATCTTAGCTATCATAACCCTGAAGATCATATTGTGAATTCACCCATTATATATATCACTTTATTCATTATCTATCTATCTATCTATCTATCTATCTATCTATCTATCTATCTATCTATCTATCTATCTATCTCGTCATCAGTTTTTTTTAAATATATTTCATCTTAATAACACGAGGGAAGACCCAAACAGTTGTTAAAACAGACAAAAAACGCAAATCTTGAAAACGATCAAAAAAAAAATTACCAGTTGTTTAAACAACTTAGTCGGATGTTGGAAAAACTTGGAAAACATTATATCATTAATGAACAAAACATGTTTAGGCAAATGAATGAAAAAGTGAAGATTCCGTGTAACGCGTTTCTTTCTTGAGAAGGAATTCATCAGTCTAATGTAATATTTTTGTTGACGGGATTATACAGGGTGAAGCAAAAGTTGTGCACCATAGGAATAATTTATGAAAAGTATAATTACACATAAAAATTTAATTTCTTCGTTATTTCATTGTTATATGCGCTGTTCAAAATGTCCTTCTTTTTCAGAAGACATTTCAATTCTGTCTGCGTTATTCATAAACACGTCAAAGAGTTTCCTCTGTCATTTTACTGCATTCAGATTTAATTCTTTCTTTAAGTTCCTCAATATTTCTTGGACACGTCTGATAAACAACAGATTTCAAATGGTCTCAGAGAAAAAAAAATCAAGGGTGTGCGGCCTGGTAACGTGGGGGGGACACTCAACAGGACCTCTTGGACCTAACCATTAACCCCTTATGGTGGGCGACTTTCGCCTCGTCCGATATATATATAATGAAGGGACGAGTGTTTGGTTATATTTATGAAGCAAGGCGAAACGTAGATGTGTGATCACTACATTTTTAATTTTTATTTTATTTTTAATCGGCAGACGGGTCTGGACACAAATTCTGACAGTCCTTATTAAATTTCCCAAAGTTTTTGTATTTGTTTTTATGTATCGCATATTGTGATCTGCCAAGAAAGGTGAAATGTTGCAAGATTCAGGGAGGGAGAAAATTAACCGTGAATAATTTAGTTATTAGTGTATTTTCTATATAAATTTTCCTTAGTATAATACTTTGCTCTTTTAATTAATTTTAATAATGGCCACACATATATGCACGCACGAACGCACATACACACACAAACACACACACACACACATATATATATATATATATATATATATATATATATATATATATATATATATATAAATATAAAAGTGAACATAGAAATCAACACTTAGAGGCGACAGTCTGTTTCATGCTAGACGCAATCGTCAGGCCACCTGACGATTACATCTAGCATGAAACAGACTGTCGCCTCTAAGTGTTGACTTCTATGTTCACTTTTATATTTACACATGCTCTATCTCTGATATTAAGCACTTTATCCCATAAATATAGCACATCCTAAAACTATATTTCTTTATCTATCTATCTATCTATCTATCTATCTATCTATCTATCTATTGGTTGTATTTGGGCAACACTTTTCGTTTATAGATGTTAGGATAAGCCTCTTAGATACTTTAACGAAATGTTTTCTTGTTTTTAAAACATTTCACCCAAGCCAGACTGGAGTGCCACTATCACGCATGGAGTTACAGAGAGTTAAAGTAAGAGTAAAAGGGGTGTTTGAGGATTTGATGAAGAGAAGGAGATTAATATCAAGGTAACGATTGATATTACATTTAAATTTTTGAAGATTTTAGTTATCAGGGAAGCAGTAAGGGGAAAGGAGGTGCGAGAGAAGAAGCTGTTGGAGTAGAAGAGGCGGTTGCATCTGTTTCGACAGTGAACGGGTGTGAAAAAGATATCAACTTAGTAGCAGGCTTAAATTCATGCAATCAATCAATCAATCAATCTATCTATCTATCTATCTATCTATCTATCTATCTATCTATCTATCTAAGTCTATTCCTTATCTATCTCTCTCTCTTTCTATCTATCTCAGTCTATTCATTATCTACCTCTCTCTATTTCTATCTATCTATCTCAGTCTATTCATTATCTCTCTCTCTATATATATATATCTGTTCATCTATCTGTCCATCTCTCTCTCTCTCTCTATATATATATATATATATTAATTTTTTGCTTAAACGTTATTATTAAGGCATAGTAGATGATTTGTTTGTATTTATTTATTAAACAGTATATTTCTTTCTCTCTCTCTCTCTCTCTATATATATATATATATATATATATATATATATATATATATATATATATCGCACATATAGTGCTAGTGTTAATAAAACAGTATTTAATGTAATATAACTGAGCTACTAAGTATATACTAATAAATATGCATGAAATTCCGAGTCGTATTGTCAGTGTGGAATAATATATATATATATATATATATATATATATATATATATATATATATATATATAACGTCATCAACAGACAGACTGTTTCTTTCACAGCTCATGAGTGTGGCTAGACATCCGGTTGCCTATATATATAAAAGTGAACATAAAAATCAACACTTAGAGGCGACAGTCTGTTTCATGCTATATGCAATCGTCAGGCCTGACGATTGCATATAACATGAAACAGACTGTCACTTCTAAGTGTTGACTTCTATGTTCACTTTTATATTTACACACGCTCTATCTCTGATATTGAGCACTTTATTCCATAAATATAGCACACCTTAAGACTATATTTCTTTATGGTATACTATATTTATGATTTAAAGATATATATATATATATATATATATATATATATATATATATATATATATATATATATATATATATATATATATATGGTATACTATATTTATCGGTTAAAGATGAATATAAAAGTGGACTTTGAAGTCAACACCCACCGGCAACAGACTTTTATATTGAAACGCAATCTTCAGACCTGAACATTGCGTTTGATCATGAAACACGGTTTCAACGCGACGTTTTAACATCAATGTTAATTAATTAATTAATACATCATTCTGTATGCCTGATATTAAGAAATTTACCCATATTAATATACCATACATTAAAACTGTATTTATCTTATATATAGAATTTGTATTTTGAAAAATTAACCATCCCGAATTTTAGAGAAGGGACGACGAAAGGAAGAAGTCGTATAAAATCTGTAAAACGATTATTTGATTACCTATAACCAATTGTTATTCAGGTCGAACATCTGATGCTTTGAACATTCATTTTTCCAATTCCAGCTGTTATAGATTCAAAGCCTCCAAAATCTCTATGACTTTTGATTTCATCATTCTGCCTTGCTAAACAATCAGTTCAGACATTTGTGCATAGATATAAAAGACAATAGTACTAGTTGTTAAAAAAAGTGACACCCGGTTCATATCTAACAGAATTCTATTTTATTTTGGATCAGTTCACCTAAATGAGTGATTAAAGAATGTCATTACAAAACATAAATAAATAAATAAATAAATAACGAACTTGTTTTTTCAGTTGTTGCCGAATTCGAAATCACTAACGAACCTTACACAATCGAATGTAGATTCGTTTTCCCCCATCTGAATGCAGAAATGACTTTTGAACAGAAGTTCAAAAAATATTCCTTCACTTGGTCGGAATTATATTTTCAACATTATTGTAGTGATAATAATTTAAGAATCTATTTACCAAAAGTCTAACATTAGAGCGAAGAAAAACTCGTTCATATATTTTTTACTGTGAGTTTCACGACTGTATCAATGAATAAAGTGGTATATATATATATATATATATATATATATATATATATATATATATATATATATATATATATATATATATATATATATATAATACCTTACACTGTTTATTGTATTGAGCACTTTACGTTTTTTCGTATTTTACTCGATTTGTTTTTTTTTCTTTGGATTAGAAATGATGAAACTGGTCGAATTTTTTTTTTTTTAGCCAACTCGGATGTTTTTAGTATTTTCTGTTTTTCACCAGATACCAATTTGTTTTAATATATTTTTATTTGCAAATTGTAATGTCTGGGTTTTCTTTTTACACAAGTCGAGTATAGACATTAATATTATATATATATATATATATATATATATATATAGATAGATAGATAGATAGATAGATAGATAGATAGATAGATAGATATGAACAGACTGAGATAGATAGATAGATAGATAGATAGATAGATATGAACAGACTGAGATAGATAGATAGATAGATAGATAGATAGATAGATAGATTTTAGTTAAGACTCGTAACATGCAAGCCACAAAGAAGTTTTAAAGAAAATGAAAACTAGAAGAGCACAAGTATTTACAATCAGAAAAAAAAAAGATAATTAGAAAAGAGATTCTTGGAGAGTTTGACTCTCACTGGGCAAGATGCGCAGGATACAGCGAGTAACCCTGCCTAACGAGCATGTGAAAATGGATGGAATAACAGAGACTAGAAGTGCTAGTTAGGGGACAAACATTGATTAGAGAAACACAGAATAGTTGTGGAGAACCATAATCTGTTACATCCTGAAGAGAAAAGACTTTCCAAGTTGGAGCATTCTATAGAGATCGAAGTTACTGTAATTGGTTTACATAACACGTTTTATAGTAAGAGATCATTTCCATATTTCTTATAAATGAAACAAAAGCAATTCTTGATCAACTATTTTCTAAATCTAACACAAATATAAGTTAATGGAGTTTGTGTTATTTTAAAATTGGACCTGTTGTTGAAGTTCAGTGTGCGAATTCTTTTCACTTTGAAACAACGCCAGTATAGTAAAGAGGACATAGATCTTGTTCCATCTAGCCTATAAATGATTCCTAACTTCAGCTTGGAAAAACACAAGCTCACAGGAGCGATACAACCATTGGTTATTGAATTCACAACACCATTGATGGTCTAGTGAAGCTATTCTTCTCTACAGTAGACGCATATTTCGTATATTTTGTGGTAAATCCCACCACGTTTTTCAAGCATTTTAACAATTTCCAGGCGGTGAGGGTAAAAAACAAACAATTTTCAGGCGGTGAGGGTAAAACACAAACAAACAAACAAAAAAAAAAACGCTTTACAACGGGTGTGTCATGAGATGTACTATTTAAGAAATCTTGTTCTGCGCAAGACAAGAAATGGAAAATAGTTTCCATCTTAGAATTCTTACATTTTTGAAATCAAGATAATTTCTGATTTTATTAAAATTGTTTCCAGATTGAAATTTACTAATATGACACAAGAGACCAATCTTAAATCCAATGTTTCATTTTTAACTCAAATTGACAAATTCAGAGAAACAGTTTGACTTCAATATTTACCAAAACGATAAGAACCAGGAATTACGTTCTATTGATTATTAAAATAAATATTTATCTTGAAGCAATTTATCAAGAATTCTGGTGTAAATATTGACGTTTTACGAAAGTGCTTCTATGTAAACGCCATGAAAAAAAAAAAATAATTGTGTTCCGCTTTTCTATATGTTTGTACTAAGAAATCAAGTGAAGCACAAAAAACAAAAAAAACCCGGACATATTGCTGGAAGATAAAATAGAAAAAGAAGCATTAATCCTGGAACCATCTTGGCACTCAGATAGAGCAAAAGGAAGATGGAGAATTTTTTTTTAAGCATTTCACCCCGAGCAAAGTTGGATGTCACATGCACGTAAATGGTCACAGAGAGTGGGAGCGAGGGTAAAGAGGGGGTGATATAGGGAAAAATGAACAGAAAGACGGAGAATAGATTAAGGCTATCAAGGAAGCAAGTAAGAGGAAGGGAGTTCCACAGACAGGAGGTGCGAGACATGAAGCTAATGGTGTAGAAGAGACAGCTACATTTAACCGTTTCGATAGTGAAAGGTTGCGACCGATATGCCAGCCTAGTAGTACGTTTAAATTCATGAAGTCTGGGAACTAGCGAAAGTAGCTCGTCGTAGCAGTTACCGTGAAAGTATTTGTAGAAAAGACAAAGGGAAGCGACGGCACGTCTGTGAGAGAGTGACTGTAAACGAGATGCTAGATCGGGGCTAATCACATTGCATATCCGTTTCTGGATTTTGTCGAGAACCGTAATCCGATAATCCATTGAAGTTTGAACTGGCAAATCATTCAAAATTGAAGAAGGCGAAAATCGTACTTCTTGCGCTTGGTAAGGTGACTGACTGGACAGAGGCATAAATAAAGACGATTTACATGGATTATCCATCGGAACTGATACAGAACGGAAGCCTGTAAGGAACGGCAAAAACAATCCGGGAAATTGATGAACACTTAGAACCAGAGGAAAATTACATGGTACCTATGGTTGCAGGTTGTAGTCCGCTATACATGTAGTAAGTACCAGATATTAAGATTCAGACTTTCAGGGCAACGAGTATTAAACAAAGCAATAGTAAACATAATAATAATAATAATAATAATAATAATAATAATAACGGTGACATAAGGCGACTTTCTAAGACCGAAAGTATGAGGTGCTCAGTGAAGATCAAACTTACTGCTCAGTCGTAATTGTTCTAGCGAGACAAGCTTGCTAACCATCACACCACGCCGAGGTGCTCTCGAAAATTTCGTAAGTATTTGATCAGATGTAATACTTTAATAGGCAATCTACGTATCTCTATCATATAAATTGACAAATGAAAATCGCTTTTCATTCAGACGAAGTATTACGAGAGATAAGGAAGCTTAATATTTCTTAAAATACGGAATAATATAGCCATTGCTAGGATGACATTTTATAAAACTCCTTTCGTAAAATAATTCTATAGTGCAATGAACTCGATCTTTCTTGGATACCTCTCTTGACTAAGATGTCAGCCTCCGTTTTTTTAATAAAACATTAATTTCTCCAGAAAAAGAATTAATCATCCATACGAAAAAAAGTATCTATTATACGAAAGAATTCATCTTAAGAGAAAATTCATCTTTATAACATAAAAATTGTCTTTCTCGA
>OZ010571.1:4035123-4060123 GCA_963932145.1 Acanthosepion lycidas
GTATAAGATATTGGTCAAAGTCATGATTGCCCACACCCTGAAGTGCACGCCACCAAAAAGAAGAAATAACATGAAAACGATAACTATTTAGAATTGAAACAGATTCACGTGTCATACTTTTCTTAGAATGGAATTGTTGGTTTATTCTTATCATAAACTCAAGATTATTAACATATCTTTTATTGATGACAGGATGACAATCGTATTTTATATTGAATATGTTGTCAAGAAAAATAAAATAACATTATCTAAGTGAAATATATCAGAAAATTATAAAATGCTATTCGCCTATTATTTTTAATTCCTTGAGATGAAAATCATGTTAAAATGATCGCGAAATAAAAATCTGTTGAAAGACAAGAAAAGTTTGCGTTTACTTTTTTTGTCACTGAAGTCATATTTTCATAGTGCAAGACTGTTTAATGTGACGTCACTTATGCGCACCGTCACCGGAAGATATCGCCTTTCGCAAAATGTGAGCGCCAACAATAACGAATCAATAAATCTGCTGAGGACAGAACGACCCTACCTGGAGGTTAGACACGAGTAAGAGCTGGTAATGAATGCAACATGAATCGCCGGTGAAAATGTGTACTGGAAAACATGCAAGCGCTATTCGCTTTAGTAGATAAAGCCTAGAACCTTTATCGAATGCTAAAAACATCTCTGAAGCATTAAGAATGGCGTCCGAAACCATGTGATCATTCGAAAATTTCGTAGAATAACGAACAAGTATTTATGCAATGTAAAATCGAATAAATAAATTCTTCAAATAAACTACCCTTAAAAACACCCCCAAAATTGCAAGAAAATGTTCCGAAAAGTTCTAAAGTGTTATATTATACCATTTATTCAGAAACAATGTATTCTGGACAATGAGTGTACGAATATAGAAAGCGGTCCCACAAGGGAACTACTGCTGCAAATCAGAAACAGATAACAATCTTTGTACAGGTAATGGTCACCGAGAACTTGGAGAAAGTAACACTCACAAGGGCAAATAAAAGACAAGAAAAGTAGCAGAGTAAAGGGCGCGTAAGACGTCTAACAATTTTGAGTAAATGAATAGCAAAACATAGATGAGAAATGATGGTCAAAGTGTAAAATTTGTGGAGAGCTATGATCGGCCATGTCCTGAAACACACGTCAAAATAAAAGAATACTTTCAGACAAAATTTGATAAACACAATAAAATGATTTTCCCTTAATGTCAGTTAAACAGCGATAAACCTACTAAACGAGCTTGTGTAGATGGTTGACAGAATAGGGATTAAGAGTTATGGCAAAGTAAGAAAAAAACATTTATCAGAGCTATAAAGACCAGGAAGATGTGGACAGCCATGATTCTTTGCCTTCTATACAGTTTAGAATTTAAGGTTTTCCTTTTCTTAGACGGTTTGCCACCCAAAACTCTCGGGCTTAGACCACAATGTTCTTTAACCTATAGCTAGAAACAGAAGAAATGAATTCTTACTTTTCCCAAGGCGATAGTGCAAAATTCCCTATAATCATTATACTACCCACACACTCTATTACCAATAATGGAACAAATGTTAAACTTCATATTTATTCGGCATCAGCTCTTTCTATTAATGACGAAAACATTTAAAAACCTTCAACATTGCCCTCAGTGGTTTTGTTTCTTAGAAGTGCGTTCACAAGACAGGAGAGAATTAATAATAATAATAATAATAATAATAATAATAATAATAATAATAATAATAATAATAATAATACAATGATTGGTAATTATAAATTATCAAGCACACATACTGAAAAAATTGTGTTAGTCCAAAATGCAGATTCTGTGATAAATATCATAAAAAACAATTGACCATCTTGTATCGTGTTGCACAGTATTGTCACCCACTAAATATAAAACTCGGCATGACAGAGTGGATCAAGACCTACATTCTAAAATTTGCAACCCTTACGGAAAGGAAACTGCAAGAAATTCGTATGAACATCACCCAGACCCGGTTACGGAGATAGCAGATGTAACAATTTGATGGGACTTTACAATACACACAGACAGAACAATCAGAGCTAATCGCGTGACATCGTGACATTGTGACCGCAAAGCCAAAATGTGCCTCATATTGATAATGCAGCCCCTGCAGACTGCAATATATCTTTGAAGATCCCCAAAAAAAGATTATCAAAATACAAGGACCTTGAAATGGAAATCTGAAAAATTTAGCGCATCAATTGTAATTAGCGGCCTCGGATTGATTGGAAAAGAATGCAATAGACTCATTGATGGAATCCCTGGTAGCCCATGCCTTAAGTAAATACAAAAAATTGTTTTCACAGGTGCAGCCCACACCTTACAAAGGGCTTTAACTATGTAAAATATGTGCGACAGTTTTTTTCAAAACTGCTCAATAGAAAATATAATGGTGCCATTTTTAACCATAAGTCTCTAGTTGGCACTTGGAATAAAATGAATGTACACCAGAAACCAAAAGAAATAAATCAATAATAATAATAATGTACAAATGAAAATGTGTCTTCCATTTAAAAAACATACAAATCTGTAGGACGTCGAGAGTCCAATATATCACTCAAGTCAAATTTATCGTAAATAAGCAGAGATGGCAAAGAAGGGAAAAGTTGGATAACATCTCGAAGTTGAAAGAAAACTATAGAACATAACCGTAAATGTGGGACCCATCATCATTGGAGCACTTAGAAGAGAACCAAAAGGCATCGTCGTAATTTTGGAAGCGGGAAGAATTGAAGAAACAATGGAAACGCTCTTCATGATAGAGATGCTAAAAAAAAAGCCGAAATATTAAGATTTGATGTCATTCAGTCTCCAACGATGAACACCAGGTGTGAACATGCAACTCTTATAACAATAGCAACAACAACAGCAACAGCAATATAATAATAATAATAATAATAATAATAATAATAATAATAATAATAATAATATACACGTTTATCTTGGGTAATTAAAAGATGCTACATAAATATCCCGTTCAGTATTCGGAATGTCCCCTAGGCACAAAAGCACTAGGTATCTCTGTTCTTAAGGAGCATGAGTCATCAAAGACGAGTCTTTCCTTTTTTTTTTAATTTAAAGGATGAGGCAGCTAAGGCGACTCAGGCACAACATTTAGACAGGCAAAGAAATACACTAAATTGTAGAACGTTTGCATGAACCGGGTTACTCAATTTGATGGAATATTTTAGATACAAGAGTAAGCACTGCTTTTATCATAAACTGTCACTATTTCACGCTCATTTGGCTGTGATGTCGCTGCTACTAATAATAAGGAGCCATGAATATATGGGGAAGTGATTTGCTGAGAAATATAAAAACTAATGCCATATGCATGGATTAAAATTTATCTAAGAGCATAAAAAACAAATTTTTAGTTTTTGAAATTTAAACGGATTAGCGGATCAAGACCAGAGGACCAGATCGAGTTATTTGGAAAGAAGAAGAACAGCTTTCAAATAAAGGATGTCACTCTCCCAGATGAGAACATAAAATAAAATTAAAAGTAAGAAAAGGGTAGAGAATATCTACACTGATGCAGTTTTAGCGATCATAATTCGTGTAAGAATATATGAAGCGTTTGACAGACGAAAAATATTATGGAAAATGTTGTCTTATCTAAAATTATGTGTGTGCATGGAATTGGCCCGAAGAATCTTGCAAAGAAGATGAAAGATGAATTACTATCCACATGACAGTATTAGTAACAGTGATACTAGTCTATTGAAGAGATTTGTTGTTACATGAGCCCCTATAAAAAACCAAAAAAACTATCAGTAAATATATCTTCAGCACCAATAAAAACCCATCAGAACGAGTATAAAAAATCTCGATGAATATAAATACATAGACTAATATAATTATTAAAAAAGCCAAAATAGACAAGTCATTACGAGTAAAGAATCAAATTACATTAACCAGAAGATAAAAATGATATTGTAAATTAAAGTAAGGGAAAATATCGCGCGGCGTAGAAACGGCAGTTGTTTAAGCTTTTTAGAAGTACAGACAAATAGGATAAAACCAATCATAGCTGTCCTGCATAAGGAATACAAAAGATGGTATTAATTTGAACATTAAAACTAGAATAGATCAGATCAAAGAAAAGATATTATACTTGGTTTTCCAGAAGATGAGGTAACTGGATATAAAATATGAGGTACCTGGATATAAAATATGAGGTAACTGAATATAAATTATAATGTACCTGAATATAAAATATGAAGTTCTTGAATATAATACATGAGGTAACTTAATATAAAATATGAGTTACCTGAATATAAATTATGAGGTACCTGGATATAAAATATGAAGTTCTTGAATATAAGATATGAGGTACCTTAATATAAAATATGTGGTACCTGAATATAAATTATGAGGTACCTGGATATATATGAAGTTCTTGAATATAACATATGAGGTACCTTTATATAAAATATGATATATCTGAATATAAGATATGAGGTACCTGGATATAAAATATGAGGTACCTGAATATAATGTATGAGGTACATTAATATAAAATATGAGGTAGCTGGATATAAAATATGAAGTTCTTGAATATAATATATAAGGTACCTGAATATAAAAAGAGAAATAAAAACTGGAAAAATGTCTGGACATGCACAAAGAACTGAAAAGAAAATTATAGAATATGTACGTGAAATTTGTATTAATATTAAGTTTGGCCCAAACTTGAAAACATTTACCAAAAGCCTGAAAGACTGAGCAAATTAGCAAGAATTCTGAGACGAATACAATAATATTGACTCGACTTGCAATCACTTGATACCCAACAAGTAATATGAAATAGTTCTTGTAGGAAAACTTGATATTGCTAATGGAATTGTTCACTATATATTGGCACTTGATGCATTTAAACTATTGCGATATAGAAAGTTTTCTTCATGTATTTACCTTCTCTTTCTTGATCTTCTAATCCTAAGGACAAGGGCTTATCCCGCCTTGCCTCATGCCACTGTTGTTTCAGATAACATTTGTCAATACAATTAAATGGCAACTTTTTTTTCGTGACGTTAGAGATTAGTCTCACCAGTAAAACAATGGCTGTCAGTGAAGCTGTGTCCGAATGACCGAAGCTTTTAGACCGAGTGAAATAATATCAATAGGCCATCGGACAAATAGTTTTCTTTTGTCTTCAGCTCAGAAAATGTGTCTAGATAAGAGGCGTGTAAAAGATTGGCTAAAAACGCGGTACCGTTAGTAATAGATATTGAATTTAGCTTAGTCTGGCAGGAAAACGAATATGAGAAAAGGTAAATTAGAAAGATAGTGCTGCGCCAATCTCTCAAGTGAAGCTTCTGAATTTAAAATTCTGACATTTTTTATCTTTCAGTCATAAGCCAGGCTATGTGTGTTAAGTTAGTAATCGTACATTTCCTGCATAAATCATGTTTTCCTTTGATGCCGTTTATATCTAGTCTCGAACCTGAACCATTGAGAATGGTCCGGCATACGCAATCATTGGAATCGTGAAGCAAACGATATTGATTTGTTTTAATCAGATAAATACATCAAAATTTATCTTTTAATCTATTAATGCGATCTAAGTTTACCAAGTGATTTTTGACGACTTGAAACTGAAAAAAAAAGTTTAAATAAGTGCAAATAGTATAACAGCGATTTGGAAAGGGAAATCAGCGACCCGAGTTCAATTTTCAGTTTGGTAAGTTACATTCACTTTCTCACAAATACCTTTGGCATGAATCCATTGCTTCTTGTCCAGAACTATGCGTTCAATAGGGAGACAAACTGCGTAATCGAACCATAGTTATCATCAGTCTACGAGACGGAAAACATTAAATCCCAAACCATTTAGTGTAATAATAATCGCCCTCAGTCTTGAGACTCGAGAAAGACACACATCCCCATGCAGGCTGGGTCGTTCTTGGGCCTGTATAAATTCACATTGACTTAAAACTTTAAGATATATGAATGGCAAAATCTTCTACAAGACTGGCAGAGCGTCCTCTCCTAAATGAAAACTTATTTAAAGAAAATTACGTCAGCAGTTGCCTGATATTTAATAATATTTTTTCTAAATGGGAGTATTTTTCTGATTAAAAAATAGCGCTCAAATCAATAGTAGGCGTAAGATAAAGTTTAACACACTGAAATAAAATCTCTTGTACGTTGAGACATTTGTCATTAAAATGTTCTTACGGCTTTGCGGACCAGAATTTAAGAGGGTCTTCCACGTCTGTTGCAGGAACGCTGACGTCAAAACCAGAGAGAAAAAAATTCTGACGTGAGGAATGCAAGATCTGGCAACCATCAATTTATCGTGTTATCGCTTTTGAGCTCTTCTTCAAAATGCACAGTTGCCTGAAAGAATCTGTTGACTAGATTTGATAACCCTGAGAGATGAAGTTCTTCTAGGGGATCTTTGTATCTCTTTTATTGAATCCCGTCTTTTTGATCGCCAATTACGGTTCATTGAATAGTTACAGAGTTAGACGTATTTCACCCTTGTTACATGACATGCCCAGCGTTAGCGAACCAAATGTACGGAATTATGTAAAATTATTCGTTTCGTATCTTTTCCATTATATCGCTTCTTATTTGTTACTTGCAGATGTTAGGAAAAAAATATCATCATTTAACATCCTATAGAAATACCAAAACGACATGCAATTTGTCTATGTAATCCATTTGGTAATTTTTCTTAGGCCATTTTATTTTAATTTTAACATCTATAAACCATGGATGATGTTTGTATTTAGAAACATAATTTGTAATTAATTAATAGGTTTAAGCGTCTTTCACGCGGCAAAGTGAATTATTTAATTATATTTTAAATCGATGGAATACCAAGTTGCCAACACTGAAGAAATGAAGAAAACATAAAATGAATTGCTGTTTTTATATGAAGAATTCTTTGTAAAGCTTATAGAATTGATCATTAAACATTTGCGCCAATTTTATTTGTACTTATACTGCTGCTAATGTTAATATTATAAGGCGTATTACATGTTATATGTTTACATTAATTTTAATTATATGAATTCTTAATTGGAGTTGATTAAAAACGCTTAATAAGGGAGTAAAATGCAAATATCACTGTTTTTTTTTATTTCCTAGAATGTTGCCATTGGCCAGCTGATGTTGACATCTCTCAAATCACTTGGAATGACCAATATCAGATTTTCTGATGCTTGAAGTTTTTTTCACAGTTTCGTATAAATGAGATTGTTGAAATATAAATGTCTTATTAAGTTAAGATAATAATTTTTTCGTAGAGCATTAAATCATCAATTTTATTTGAATAATTTATTTGTAAATTACCCACCAAATATTAGGTTGTTCGTAAAGTAATTATATTTTACCAAAAAGGATTTAAAACCAAAGTCAGTTAAATTTATTTAAATAGTACGGTGTTTGGAAAGTAATTAGATTTTTCAGAAAGAAAATAAAGACACATTTAAGTTAAAGCTCTTTAAATAATATTCATAAAATATGTCATCAGTTTCATTTTCAATGACTGCTGCCCAGCGGGTAGGCAAATGTTCGACTTCACAATTAATACAATCTGGATTCTATCCCCGAAAAATCATTAAAAATCTTATTCTTTGTTTTCGAATGTTCTGTAATTTATGAAGTGTTTTGGTGATACAAACAAATAAAAATCTGTACGTGCTATTCCATCGAGTTAGCATCCCTGGTTAAAAGACTGCTACAAATAGTGGATCGTCGCGTTCGATTCGGAACTTAGGAATAATGAAATGGCTTGTTAAAGAGTTGCATTAAACAGAAAATCAGGAAAGATGTAATAATAATAATAATAATAATAATAATAATAATAATAATAATAAGAAGAAGAAGAAGAAGAAGAAGAAGTAGTAGGGCAAGAACCTGGTATGAACATCACCTAGACCCGGTACTCGGAAAGGCACTCTTAGCAATGCTATCTGGTTTTGCAATACACACAGAGCAATCAAAACTAATCGCGCAGTCATCGTGATCAAAGACCACAAAAACATAATGTATTTTCTTATTAACATGGCAGTCTCTGCATATCTTAGTAGATCTTAAAAAACTATCAAAATACGATGTTCTTGAAGTGGAAACCCAAAAATAGTAGCATATGAGGGCATCACTAATTCCAGTTGTAGTTTGAAACCTTGGAGTGAAAAAATATGCGCAATATACAGCGATATTTTTCGGAAAATAAATTCATAATTGTTTAACAAATGAAAAATTTTTGATGAAATTTTGAGCCACCTAACCATCCTTATACGTGAAAAATCATCATATATCCTATTATTTGTGTGTGCGTGTATATTTGGTTATGTGTGTGTGAGTGTGTGTGTGTGTGTAAGAAGTTGCGGAAAAGTTTTCGGCCCGACTTGCCAAATTCTCAATAGTTGATCAAACATCAGAATTTATTTTAGAGTTCCTTCTTTATCCGGCGGAGTAATTTTTTAGCAATATATATATATATATATATATATATATATATATATATATATATATATATATATAGTATAAAAAAGGACAGATATATAAAATCATAAAACTATAATTGAAACTTCTAGGGCACATAATAATGGAAGCTGGCTTGGAAAATTCGGCACTCACTGGACATTCTGATGACAAGTGAGAAAGAGTGAATCAGCGTATGAACTACATAACGACATTCTGTAAATACGTGACAGAAGAGATAGATAACGAAAATGAAGGAAATTGTGGAGAGCCATTATTGCTAACGTCCTAAAAGGACGTGGAAAGCAGAATATATATGCTTTCCATTTCTGATGATCAACGGTAGTCAATCACTGTTGTTGTTCATGACATCAGAGTGAAAGAGATTCCTGATTTCGTGACAGTGAATAGAAAGTGTTTCTTTGAAGTACTGACCTTAAAAACCGACTTCTTAAAAAAAGGATCGCTCGTTTTGGTCCTGTGATCCACTGTATTTGAAAGCCCCCAAACTGTGGGGAAATCAATGACACTGCTGAGTGAAAAACGACTCTCATGCACGACTATAAGAGGCTGCGCAACAACTCTGAAAAACAACCACTGCTCCTCCTGCAATTTGGCCGGCAACATCGTAGACTACTCATGACTATCACCAAGGCACACACACACAAAAAAAAATAAAATAAAATAAATAAATGAAATATTATTCAAGTATTTTTATAATTTTATTTCAAATTACATTTCTGCGTTTTGAATAAATATAAAAAGTTGAATTAATTGCATTTATAAGTAAAATACAATTATTTACCGTATTGTCTGAGATAACGCATTCTACCTACTATCAGTATGACTGATGCTAACCTCCAGATGAGTGACTCTTTTCGCATTCTCAGAACAACGCTTTCCTTTACCATGAAGCGTAAAGATTATATCAGATCAATTGCTAGATCTTCTGCTTGGAAATTTGGTTCTTTCTGCTGTTCTAGACAATTTTTCTCGCCGGAATCTATCTTATATATTTACAAGTCTACTATTCGTCCATGCTTTGAATATTGCTACTACATATGGTCTAGTGCTCCTGCTATATATTTAGAGATCCTTGATAAATCTGAAATGCCATAAGTCCTGACCTCAGTTTACTTTCTCATCGCCGTAATGTAGCATCCCTGCGGATTTTCTATAAATATTTTCCTGGTAATTGTCTGATGAATTTCCCTCTAAGCCACCCTAGAGTTTATGAATTTAAGCGCAGCACGAGATTCGTGTCAAGATCTCGTATTTTTACAATTGAAATGACACAATGTAACTGAGAGAGTTTATTTTGCTAACTGCTTCTCTCAAACTTTTCGCTATTTTCCGGCTTTTTGTTACCCAATTCAGTTTTATCTTCAAAAATTTAAATGCAAAGCCAACGATTTTTCTTAAATTTACACTCAGTAACCCCCTGCGTGTTAGTAGCTTTGATGCCTTGTGTTTTTTTAAAAATGTATTTTCTGTATTATTCGTTACATATTAGTGACTGTTTATTAAAAGAAAGAAAGACCTCTCAAGATGATATACGAATTATGCAGAAACAGTAGACTAATTTTAACTGTTACAATAGTCTTTTGATTGCAGGTTGTCTCCCCTTGGATGTTAAGTTATTTTGAATGAGTTCGAAGGATGGCAGAAAGAAGGAGGGAGAAGGAGAAGAAGATATAAATGGGTTGTCCTTTTCTAGTGGCAAGCAGCCAACATGATTTTTTATGGTCGTTGAAGAAACAGTGGAGAATAAAAAAAAAAAACAAAAAAAAACGCTGCTTTCCGTTAGTTTGCAGAAAAGGGGCAACACCAATGATAAGCATATTAAGAGAATCGCTGTTCTTTTCGTCCTTTAAAAATTACAGAATTGAAATTAAGGGAAAAAACGGCACTGCTATTGAGCATACCTTAAATGCTAACTGATTAGTAAAAATGGAATGGTGGTGATTTTATTTCAACTAATACCGAACGCTTTCGTGAATTGTCGTTACAAATTTTGACAATTTTTTCATTTTAGTTTTTCTGGACATAAGTTTTGTCAGGCTAAACTCAATATCTCAAATGAACAAATTAACTCGGCGTTGATTTGGACGTCCAACTTGAAGCTAAGCAGGCAATTGATATTTTTCTCTTAATTTCCGCTATGGGGTTTTTATCATTATTGACATGATCTAAAGTTGTACTAATGTTGCCGTCCTTGCTGTTATCACAATGTGTTGTGGCGTCCTCCCTCCAATGAGTCGATTGTGGATTCTTCCACTGTGTATAAGACTGGTTGGAGATTAAGTCACGGGGAGAAAATGTAACCACGGACTCTCGTGCAATACTCTTCTGTTCAAACTGCTATTTCTCTGCAAACTCTTCTTTTTTTTTATTCCGTAACCATTTATTTCGTCACAACACAAAATTTCGCTCATTTTGTTTCCTTACTTTCTTCAGGTCCCTATCGATCTTTATTTCCTTCAAGTAATTTCGAACTGGACCTTATTTATCCAATTCTTCCGTTGACAAAATAGCTTAGTGGGTTAGTGGTTCGGGAATATTGTCGCATAATCATTGTGAGTTAAATCTCTGGGTCGGGCAGTGCAGGCAGAGACCCAGTAGAAACAAGACTAACAATAACTGAGCAGTAAAAAAAAAAAGATAGGATATCTCTAGACATGGACAGCGGAAAAAGAACAATCTAGACCTCTAGATTAAATAAAGGGTTCGGTTTGAAGGTTGTCTGGATCGATAGACACCTGAAGTCCGGAGGACACATCTATCGAAACGTTCTAATAACAACAAAGATGAAGATATTGATAACAGTTCGAATATAAATAATGTAAATAAAGCAAGTACTACAGTTGTGTTCACTTGCTTTTGAACAGCATGGGAAAAATAACTTGCAAATATTAACTTAATGTAAGCAGATACTACGAAGAAGACTGGAAAGTGATTTTATGAGCTGAGGCAGTCGGAGAGCGACATTAATTCTGGACATAATGCACAGATACTAATGGGATTCTAGACAAGAAGGAAGGAGAGCAAGATTTTGATCCTAAGTGCACAGTTACTATACAGAGCCTAGATAAAAAGCCATGGGAGCAACAGTTTGATCTTTAGTACAGGGCTCAATTGCCACAGTGATTCCAAAAAAGGCCGGGGCCATATTTTGATCAAACGTAGAGTACACAGATACCACACTGATACTTGATAAAAGAAGCGGATACAACATTTTGATCCTTGACACAGTGCACAGTTACTCACTGGTCCTAGACAAAAAGCCACAAGAGAAACAGTTTGATCCTATGGAGATTAAACAGATATTATGATGTGAAGCGTAATTGTTGATCTCTAAATAAATAATCACATCATTTTGACGGGTAATATGCAAGATTTATATAATTACCACACTGTCCAAACAAAGCTATCAATTTTTTTCTGCAATTTTTCCTCAAGATTTACCGAGTTTTCTACCCAAAATAATTTGTTGTCAAATATTTTCCATTCAGCCATTTTTCTTTCACTTTTCTTCTTTTCTTCTTATTTTCTTTCTCTTCTTTTTTTTTCTAATTCCATCAATATTTACGCCCCCTTCAGTTTTCTTGCTTTTTTTTCTCTCTCTCTCTATCTCTCTTTCTCTCTCTTCATTTGTCTCTTTCATTCTCTTCATCCATCTTTGCTCAATCTTTCTCTATTACTTTTCTCCTTTCCCTTTTCGTGGGTTCCCGTGTACTATTTACGATGTGACAGGAAGACTATTCCCTGGATAATATCTTGAAAAGGAATTAGCTAATTATTGAATGTGAAATGAGAAGAAAATTAAAACTTAAACAAGAGCATCCAACATTCTTTTCTATTATTACGTCGAAACAGACTCGCCACGAAAGACGCCATTGCACTCTTACTGAAAGTTTCTTGTTGGGCTTGATCTTCGTAAAATCTAATTCCATCGCAATTTAACGGAATGTAACCCACTTATTGCTGGTTCGATTTGAAGCTGTCTAATTACTTCAACAATTATTATATTATCAAACAGCTTCGATTAGCGATTAAACTACACAACCAAAATCATGAACCGACACTTCTAATTACTATCAATCACATTGTTTGACGCTATTTAATCGAAAACCATCACTTCGAAGATGTAATACGATGACCATTTAACGAGAAAGTAGAATTTCGTTCACAGTCACGGAAATAAATCAACATGACACCATCTGCTATTAAACTGACTTTAAATATTCTCTGTATAATGGACAAGAGGAAAAAACTTACGACAAACATATCAAAAGAGCAACATTTATCGTGCTACTGTTGTTCCATTCTCCAAAAAATATTTTTTAAATTCTTTGTTGTACCAACAATTTTTCTAGCCAATATATTTCCAATTTTAAAACGGATAAATTTTGTATTATTCCCGATTCCTTTTTCAAAGGGAAGTGATCACGTGTTACTCATTGTTTTGGTGTAAACACTCATCCATTGGATGTCCCATGATGCAACTGGCTGGGATTTAATCTCTTTCACTATTTCTTGTATATTACTGTTTTATTTTTTGTCACTTTTTTTTCTCCTTTTTATTAAAAACCTATTCAAAATGAATAGTTACTGCCTAGATAAACCAATTCCATATATATTGGAATGGCATCCTCAAGAATATCTGCTTTTATGGCCTTATGCTAAAAGATAAGTTTATTAATTATTCGAAGATTGCATAAAAAAGCGATCAATTTTATTTACTTACAAAAATTATGTTGACAATATATTTTCTCCCTCTAATTAAGAAATAAAAAATGCTTTTAATTTATTATCAATGGCTAAAACAGAGAATATTTTAAAAGAGAATCATGTGTGAAGGCTTTTAAAATAAAAATAAATCTATAAATCAATCGAAAATCAATAAAGTTTTCTGGTACCATTTAATCATTAAAAACAAATCAGTTTTTTTTATTATTTTCTCTGATCAAGTGAAAAACTTTTTTCGGGAAATTATTTTCCGCTACAAAAAAAATCATAAACAGATGATTTCAAAGAAAAATGCCCTTTTAAACAAGAGTTTTCTCAGAAAATCTCTAAAACTTTTCCTTTAAAGATGTTAATAAACTTACTATTAAAGTTAGATTAAATTTAGTGAAAGTTAATTTAAAAACCGCTTATATATATATATATATATATATATATATATATATATATATATATATATATATAGGGAGAGCTCAATGTAGATTACAGAGAATAATAATAATAATAAAGAAGGAAATTTTAATTATTTATTTCGATTATAATTTATATCGTGAAATATTCATCTCTTAAGATTGAAATCTTTTTAGTAAATTGAGGGAGTACACCGGAGTACTGCCTCCATTTACTAAGTAGACTTCGATCTGAAGAGATGAACATTTTGGTAAACACAAGTTAACACTGTTCTTCTACTTACATTGGCACTCTGTCGTAGTTGACCAATATTTAAATGATTTTGATCCACATCGAGTAACGTTTGCTGTAGTAAGCCAATTACATATTAGGTTGGTGCAAACATAATGACGTAATAATGTCGTTTTTTGACGTTAAAAAATACGTCATAAAACGACATTATTACGTCATTATTTTTTGCACCAACCTAATATTTTATTAGAAAGGTTCCCCACCGTAGAGTAAACGTTAGGTGGTTAATTTCGACGACCAATACTAATGCAATTTGTTCAATCCGCACTAGAAGCCCTGCTAATAGTTTTGTGTTGATTTCTGCTTCCTTTAGTGACTATCAATAGAGAATTATTGATTATAGATTAATTAATTATTATCATGGAGTTGTTTGATGACATATATGTTATCGTTACACTCCTTACTACATGTCGCAGCAAGGACTCTGGTTGAGAGATTGAAGGTTTTGAGGTACGTCTCTTAATTGCTGTTGCCTGGGCCACGCTGACCCGGGGTGGTAGCACCTGATAGGTCCCAGTTATGGGGAAATAGTGAACTCTTAAACAAAACATTATGAAAACACATTTTTATTGTAAAAAGACCAGCAATGCGTTTTTATATAAAAATGACCACTAGATATTTATCGTAAAATGACCAGGAATGCATTTTACATTAAAATGACCAACAGTACATATTTATAGTAAAATGTCCAACAATATATTTTATCTGTAGTTGAAGGCAGGCAGTTGCGTTTAAAATTTATTAATTGAAGGTATGAAATTGTGTTAAATAATTCAGATTTCAACATTAAATAACCCACAGGGTTGTTGATACGCCGCTAAAGAAAAACAGCCAATCAACCAGAGCGAAATCATTACAAGGTTCATTAGAACTTTCAACAATTAAGATACCGCTCTATGTGTGAACTTCTCGAGGATTATCTTATTGTTTCCAAAAAGATGATAATTAGTTGGTATATAAAAATTCATGACCTCATTTTTCATAACGAGATTTTTCGCGACCTCATGTATTAACCAACTACACTGAAAATATATCCGTTGTCACTGCACTAGTCACAATGGCACTGCACGCGCGTTTTATTATCGCAACGCTTGCATGACGCATCACGTTAAAGACTGGACGTTTATGAAACAGCATATGAACTGAAATTTCATGGGTTTGAATTTAATTTTCGTCACCCCAGCATTTCGCTTCGCCTCTCCATTTGGAGTCGTGACACATAGTTTAAAAAAGCGTTGCTCCAGATGAAACAGTCATTTTCAATGAAAACTGTGAACTTTACAGATTAAAGCAGCCAAACTAAATCTCAGAAATTCACAAATGTACTTAATGTAGACGTAATGATATTTCCTGTGCTAATTGGTAACACGAGGCTTATTTTTTAATACATAGCATTATATCTTATTCAACTACGTATTTCATCAATTACTTTCGGCTAGTGTGTATGCGTGTATGCACGCTCGCAGTTTCGCACCCGTCATCCGAAACATGAACCTTACATTCTCGCCTACGGTGTCTGATATCTGCATCATCATTCCGAGTGGGTGTTTATATATGTCCCTGCAATACGATTCTTTCCGACATTTGCTACCTATGCGCAGCTGTGTCGAACATGTATTTTGCTTCAGAACCCGGTTGTCATGAGGTCGTCAGTCAGATAAATCTGGCTTCCTAGGTTCTTTGAAGGATACAGAGGGCAAAGTCTATTCTGGAATTATCTAGGATGGCACAGATATGATATGATAATTGCCACTTCTGCCACAAGAAGTTTATTTATTCAAAGTTGAGCTGAGCGGCCATGAACCTAAGTAAGACTTTGCAAACCATTCTCGCACCTGCATACCTTTTTACTTATGGATGTTTATACATCTGCCTCCCACGTATGCCATCTAGATACAGCTACATCGATCGTGTGTTCACATGTTGGGGCGGCTACTGATATAGGTTGAATCGTGGATCCTACTTTAAGTAAAATAGGAGTGACCTCTACATAGCCGTGAGCTGCCGAGACCAAATAACTCCCGGCTCCTGGCCGTAACGACAAGACCCAAATCAATATATATATATATATCATTACATTTGGGGGCGGTTTTGCTGCAGGAATTGCAGAGTTGCAAAACAGCCGAGGTTCCAGTCTGAATTCCTGGCTCAGATTTTATCTTTATAGCTCTTTCTTTGTGCGGATATGTTTGCAATGTTTTAAAACAGGTATTTCCTCCCTCCTATAGTAAATCTAGCAGCATGGTCCGGCGTTGCAAAAATCGTACGACTCATACAGCAATCGCTATCACTTGACTTAAAATATTTCCTTGCCTTTAAAGGGGTGCCCTTTCCCGTGCTCATGTTGCTACATGCCTTACTTCTTGCCTATCTCACACTGCGAATTTTTTCTAAGCTTTATACTAAACATTAAATCTATTACGAAAAAAGAACTAAACAAAATGAACACAAAACGATCATCTTTAGAAAGGGACTCATAACTGGAAAAACCAAATAAAAAAAGAATGTTAACAACAAATACATTTTCACACCCAACCCAGTTCTGCGGAATCAGAATCAACATTGAGTTTAAGCAAGCGAATGAGCCAAGTGGAGTAAAGTGCAATGCAGATTTAAATTTTTCCCACTTGTGACGAATGGAGCTATCGAATTTTTTGCATGCTAGCATGCTAGTTAACATTCGTGTCAGTTAGCTGTTGGCTCTCACGCTGGCCAATAGAATCTTCCTGCCTATTCGTGGCAGACAGCAATAGGATCTCACTCTGGCCAGTAGAAAATGGCCGCAAACTACATGAAAACTGCCGTAGAAGCATTAAAAAATCGATTATTTCCACTATCGATGGGAGTTGGGAAATGCAAGGTCGGTCTTGGCCTTCCCGCTTACTTGGAGCATGTGCATCTAAATTTTGGTGCAAATCCGTCGAAAATTGCGGCCGTGCATTCGTTACGCGCGTGCGCACGAACACACACACACACACACACACACATATCCTGCCTTTTATAGATAGAGATCGGTATTTTAATCTGATATCTTTTATTCGGATTTTTTAGAAAAGGTTTTGTAAGTAATATACATTGATACTTTATATCGTATTTCCTGTCTTTATTACAAACATTAGGAAGATGCATCCTCCGGCCTTCCTTGTTTATATGTTATCGGTAAACTAACAGGAGTATCAAACGAATCTCTTTTGATGGACGCGGGTATACTGTTGTTCTTCACATTTGATGTTTTTGCTACAAAATGTCGGAAACAGTAGAGCAGCGAGAATAGTACAAGGTGTTTCAAAAAGAATACGCCAAAATCATCACGTGATGTGTCAAAAACGAACAAAATTACAAACCTCAAGCATGAACACATGTGTTGTATATACATTCAAGTTTCATTTCATGTTTTATAAGTGCTCAATGTGGCCACCACCGGCAGCGCGGACAGCATCACGCCGATATGAGAATTCCCCCTAAACACGCCTCAGCATGTCACGGCCCACCGTGTTGATTGCAGCTGTTATTCGATCTTTCAGTCATCGATACTTGCTGGAAGTGCTGGAACATAAACTTGGTCTTTAACATACCCCCCCACAAGAAAAAGTCACACACAGTGAGGTCTGGGGATCTGGCAGGCCAAGCACAGAGAGCAAGGTCTTTAGCACCTCTCCTCCCAATCCAACGCTGAGGCACGTTTTTATTCAGATAAGCTCTAACCCCGAGATGCCAATGGGGTGGTGCTCCATCTTGCTAAAAAATGAAGTCATTCGAATCTGCTTGCAGTAAAGTGAATA
This sequence comes from Acanthosepion lycidas, assembly GCA_963932145.1. Classification (NCBI taxonomy): domain Eukaryota; kingdom Metazoa; phylum Mollusca; class Cephalopoda; order Sepiida; family Sepiidae; genus Acanthosepion; species Acanthosepion lycidas. The sequence goes on from OZ010571.1 coordinate 4,052,803, forward strand.
GCCAGTTTGGGAGCATTTCGACATAGGTTTGTCCTGTAACGGTGTTTCCTTCAAAGAAAAAGGGACCATAGACCTCGTCTTGAGACACAGCACAGAAGATATTCACTTTAGGGGAATCTCTTTCATGCTCAACAGTTTCATGTGGGTGCTCTGTTCCCCAAATGCGCACATTGTGACGATTGACTGTGCCTCTCAAATGGAAATTCGCTTCGTCACTAAAAACTAAACGTGAAACGGGAGAGTTTCATCACCTTCCTCCATTTCCAGCATTGACTCACAGAATGTCCTCCGCATCACCTTGTCATCATTAGTATGTGCTTGGACAAGGCTTAGTTTGTATGGTTTCATGTGTAATCGTCTCTTTAACACACGCCAGACAGTAGTATGAGGGATGGCAAGCTGAAGACTTGCTCGACGTACGGACTTACGTGGGCTGCTCTCAAATGCATCATGAATCCTCTCCACTTGCTCTTCTGTAACACGTGGTCTTCCAGGACTCTTTCCTTTGCACAGACACCCACTCTCTTTAAACTGTCTAACCCACCGTCGAATGCTCTCACGATGGGGCGGATCAATGGCGAACTCTGTTCTGAAAGCACGCTGCACCGTGAAAATTGCGTTTGTTTTCGCGAACTCAAGCATGCAAAACGCCTTCTGCTGAGGAGTCGCCATTTTGATTGATCTTCCCACAATTCAGCTGCACCGGAAGTTATACTAACGACAACGGTGAAACTGACACCCAATCAAATTTTGATAACTACTCTATCAAATAACCACTGATTCAGTCCACTACAATGCTATAGGTCTGAAAAAACAGCGTAATGATTTTGGCGTATTCTTTTTGAAACACCCTGCATTATAAAAAAAAATAAAAAGTGGATAAATGAAACTCTGTGTGTCATAAAACATCCATTGATAACTTCAGAATTGATTCCAGTAGAGAACTATTTATTTATTTTTTTTTTTTTTTTTGCTCGGGATTTTACTTTCATAATGTATGCCTTCCGGTAGAATATAACTCTCTCAAGTAACACCAGCCAATATTTATAGAGGCAACACTACTTCCGATCTAAGAATACACGTCATTCAATTGGTATAGAGTTCAGACAATCAATCGATTGCCAACAATTAGTGTTTCATTCATTTTACTGGACTCTGAATATAGGTAAGTAGGTTTCTAATTTTTATAATTTTAAATTTTATATGAAAGACAGAAAAAGGGAAAAATAAGATATTTTGGTAATTAATAAATTGATTACCGTTGAAAACGAGATCAAATTTATGTCTAGTTATTAAAAATAGAAAAATGTAATATCAGCCCGCCTCTAAGGCAGAGATTACTGAACAATTTTCTCACAGATTGAAATAACAGAAATGTGGTTCTCGGTGGGTGGGGTGAGAATCCAACGAACGGAACATATGAGTAACTAGAAGTTTTTTAAAGTGAAACTAAAATGGTTGCTAATACTTAGAATTACAATAAGACATTTCTCGAACACATCATGAGGAAAGTGTGTCTGTGAAATTTAACACTCACAGAACATATTGAAGACAAAGGGGACAGAAGGAAATAGTTTGTAATCTACGTAAAGAGCTTGTGTAAATGGATGGCAGGAGAGGGATTGGAAAAATAACGAAAGTATAAGCCTTACTAAAAGCTAAAAACGTTAAGAATTTGTGGAAAGATATGATCGTCGACGTCCAGAAGGGGCTCGGTACATGGAAGAAGAATTGATTCAACAATATTTTCTAGTCGACAATAATGGACTAACATAAAAGTAAGAAGATATTCATTTGACTTTGGCAACAAGCTTTACAGGAAACTTTACAGGATAATAAGACCTAAGTTACATGGTAAACGTTTTAAAAGTCCGCTCCTGTGTAAACAGATAAGATTCCGTTTGTTGGACAATCCATTTTATCAAGCAAAATGAACGTACATGCAGTCGCCATTTTGATCGATCGGTTGTTGAGGAGCGACAGGCCTTTGAACGATGTCTAAAATAAAGAATTGCACCAACTTGACATCTAGCATTGTAATTTATGACTACATCAAATCGGATCATGGATTGTAATTAATTAAAAAATAAAATAAAATAAGCAATAAATGACCTGCAGTCAATTCTTGAAATGATTTTTGCAGAGAACTGAAGAAACCGTGTAAAGCTATTTCATTTTAACAAGAATTTTTTTTTATTATTTTGAATAAAAACGGAAAACTGTAAAACAATATTCAAGTTAGAATTCTCAGAATTATTAGGCTATCGTTGCCATATAAATCAAGATTTTGTAGCATTTGAAGCAGAACTTTCCGCAATATTTTATCAAATGCTTTTGAGTTAGAATATATGGATACAAGTCTCTCTGCATTTTTATTACATGCCGTAAACGCATTCTCATCATAAAATGATATTTTCTGGTCCTATTTCCGGTCTAAACCTTCTGCGTGCTCTATACATTAGTATCCTAATAAGTTGGCACATGAAGTTGAGTTTCCGATTTAGTTAAATTAATTTACACCTAACTTCTTTCACATCGCTATGAATATACACTATTTGATGTCTTCCTGAATTTTTGCCAATGTCATATATTAATAATTTTATTTGTATAATCTTACCAATACCTAAACTCATCTTAGGCTAAAAACATCTTTATTACAATCGCATTTGCTATTTATCATATTCTTGTTCATGTCTACCATGCTGATATTCTGTATTGTTCCTCTCTGTAAACTTCTCATTGAGACTTTCATCTTTTGCTTGCTTGCATCTATTTCCCAATGTCTTTGTGTAACACAGAGTATTCTCCTTATTTTATCAGCTGACTCTTTTTCATTGGCTTGAGAAGTTTTTGTTGTTGTTTGTTTTTTATTGGATATCATTTCGTAGTGCTTCTATTGAGCTGTTCAACTTTTAGCTATCTGTTATTCCTAAGTTTAACTATATCAAGATGTTTGTCTGCAAATTGAATCGTTCTGGAGTTTGTGATATTGTCGTTATGGAGGTAATTTCGGTTTCTTTAATTTTGGTAATTTAATCCTTAGTTTACATGACTAGGAGGCAATGTCACCCAAAGTTGGGCGTCTGGGTGTTTGGCTGCTCTTGAAACCAGGTGTTGGCTATTACGTTGGCGTTCTTCGCTAGGCTTTAATTGACCCATTATACTCGACGTTCGTTGCGCGATCCAAGTCCATACTTGCCGAATATCGTAAATAAATAAAATACAGACGGTTGAGACCGTAACTATGCTGATGATAATGGTAATATTAACCGTTTCCTTATAAGGAAACTTTCTGTATTCATTGACCGAACAGTGGATCACATTAAAAACAAGAAAGTCTTTATATTGCAAAAATTATCACATATATCATCTTTATCACTTGGGGAAGGATGTAGAATGAGTCGGCAGAAACATTATGAGGGCCAGATTGTAGATTCGATGAAAAGATTAAATCATCAGTTTAAATGGCATCATAACTGGAAATGTCACTAACGTTAACAAATTTTGTAAGTATTTCGGCAAAAACGAAGCTAGAAAATTTTTCAAAAGGAACCCAATCAATATCAATTGATTGGGTTCTCTTTGTTCTCTGTAAAATCTTAGGCTTTAGCCCCAAAATAGAAAGAACAGTTTCATAAGAATTGTTTTTCTTCTCTTTTTCTCTCTCTCCTTTTCTGTCAGCATGTACGGTGAGTTAATAATAAAACTATCAGACAAGACCAATATTATCAGTGGGCATAGCAACAAAATCAGACGTTATGAAGATTAAAATTTTCATAGCAGGTTCACAATGAAGATAGAGAAGCTGTCCGAAAATGCTGCCAAAAAAAAAAAAAAAAAAAAAAAAAAACAGCAAACAGAGCGTCACGTAATTTTGACAAAACGAAAGCATGTCAGTATAATTGGTTCAGTGAATCTAAATCCTCTCAATACAGTCGACACAAAGATTCGAAGGCCTTTCATTAAAATCATCCAAACCAGTCCAAAGCCCCTCTAAGTATAATCATCCTAATCCATCCCAAACCTATCAGTACAATCGTCCCAAAGAATCCCATTCTTCTCAATTCAATTTTCACAACCAATCTAATGTCTGTCAGTATAAAAGTTTCTCAGTACACTCTTCCACTAAATGTTCCCCTGTTTTATTTTAGCTCTGTCATCATAAGCTGATCTTTTGTTCAGCTTCACTCGTCCTTCTTGTTCAGTTTCTGTTAACTGCCGAAACGGTGATATTCATGTCAACAGTTCTCTTTCTTAATGATGGAAATCTGCTATCCTTATTCTGAGTCTAAAAGAACACTATTTTATTTATTCTTCGAGTTGGCTGATGTTTTTTTTTAATTCCAATTGGAGACTGATTACTTCTAATTACGTCTGACGGTTATCGGCACCGAAATGGAAACATCGAGTAAGTTCAAGTTCTGTACTGTTGCTTTTACTTTCACTTTCACCAAAAACATGGTTCCCTTCTTCCCCCAACTATAGGTTAAATAGCAGCGTATAGTGAGCCGTCTAAACGTCGTTATTGCTAATCAGTCGAGTAGAAGGCAATTGTGAATCTAAAATCATAGAGAGTGCAACGTGAAACCAATTCAGTCTCTTTCCCAAAATATAGTAATTTGACGATAACCAAAGAAAATACTATGTAGTGCCAGGATCCTCAATGTTCTGAAGAAAAAAGTCTACCGGGCAAGGTTTTCTTTAGTTTCATAAATCGAATTAAATGAATCTATTTTGTTTCTTAACGGATCTAAATAATAATATAGATATTTAGCAATTGCTAAGGAGAGACGAATTGCAGTATCAAATGAATGGGAAGCGATCTCCGAAAATTGTCTCAATTCCTTTGTTATAATAAACCAAATTTAAATCCATAAGACAAAACAATTATATACGAGATTTTTTCTTTTGAAAGTTCTCCCCCTCCCACCAGAAAGCATCTTTCGCTTAAATTCTGATGTTGGGTCATTTAGTTAAAGTCTGTGAAGAGTGTCAAATCGAAAACTTTTCGACACCCCATCGTATAAATCAGAAATTAGCAAAAGTCGTATTGTTTTTGACTATGCAAATAGCAACATTCAACTCCAGAAGTTCAATCGATCCCCGACATGTATTGATTCTTTTTGACCCCCAAATTGTTATCGCTGCCTTGACTTGTCCCATCGAATCTAAGGGATCGATATCGACAAATTTGGAACCCTCTTCTTTCGAAACAGTTACTTCAAGAAATATTTGTTCTGGGCTGATATTCTTCTCGCAGTGGGGCATTTTGTTTTCGGATTTCTTTTTACTTGTCCCCCGAATTCTATTTATTTATTTTCTTTGTCTTTTGTTACAGTTTGTTTACATTCAATGATAGTTTTTCTTGACTTTGTCTTTTCCTAGTCAAGGACATCTTCAATGTTAATGGATCTTCTTCCATCTTTTTTTCTCGCCTCAAATTGATTCTACGAACATAGTTTCCGGAATATAGGGCCTTACAGATATCATTATAACTATATGGCTTATCTATCTTATCCAGTTCAGTAAGAGTTCAGAGTGTCTTTCTATTGATATGACTGATCATCGTTTTATTATATTTCTGTATTTTAGTTTTGAAATTATCTATGACTCTTCTGTTTTTGTTACCGCCTTATTTATTTTTTCTTTTATTTCCGCTCAGACTTTCATAATATCAGAAGATAATGAACCGTCTAGACTTGGTTGCTAATCAGTCGAGTAAGAGAACAGTTGTGAATTTAAAATCATAGAGAATAAAACATGAACACATTTCACTCACTCTATCAATATATCAGTATAGTTTGCAGATACCAACAGAAAAGACTGTGTAGGTTTCACACCCCCAATGTTCTGAAGGGACATTTTCTTTTAAAAAAATCTACAGAGTAAGGTTTTTTAGTTTCATTATTTCGAGTCGAATGCATGTATTTTAATTCTTGGTGGATCGAAATAAAATTATTAATATTTAAAGATCTTTAAACAGTCTTTTAAAATGGTAAGACTATTTTTATTCTATGTCTATTGCATCGATACTCCCTTATTGAGTTTCTGTTTTTCTTTTACCATATATTTGAATCCGAATTCCAGTCCAATATATCTTCTAAATATTATTTATTCTGAAGCTCCGACTTCAGTTTCTGTCTCATTCCTCTACTTCAGGTGATTGAATTATTTTGATGGACTTCTTTTCTCTCTGTATTGTTTTTGACAAAATATAATTAAACAGAATCAACGCTTTGGGGAACATAAGAGAGACTCGTGAGGTAAACAGAGAAAGTTTATTTATTTTTGTTATTGATCTGGTCTAAGGATTTTTTCCCCAACATTCATAACTATTCTGCAGTTCTACATAGAAACGGCAATTATTAGCTTCACCAGTGGAAATGATAGCAAAGTAAAAATCTAGCATCGTTAAAATAACTATCAGTAGTGAATAGGTTGTCGGTTGATTTCGTTTAGCGACATATCAACACCTCTGTGGGTTATTTAATACCGAAATCTAAATATTTTGAACACAATTGTAAGTCGTCAACTACTGAGAAAATGTATTGTTGGTCATTTTGTTACAAAATGAACAGCTAGCCTGTCTATATTTTTGAAAGGATGCATTACGCAATTTACTCTCCAAGTTCTCCACTGCCTTAATTGAACTCACACTCTTTTGTTCTTGTCACTGGATCTAACCAACGACTTTATCCACTGTGCTATGTGTCATTGAAGATATTAAATTTATAATACCCAGAAATTCATACACAGTGGTGAACTTGGCGATCACTGATAATTGACATCCATTAAACATGGCACGTGGAACTAGAACAGTCTACCCCAGTGAGCGAAATAAAGGGTTCAGCCATTTCAACCATCTGAAGAAGGCCTGAGCGTACAACGGCCGAAACTTTGTGATAAATATGGCTACAAAAATGAGGACAATAGTTCGAATAATGTAAATAGTGAACTGCTAGTCATTTTACTATAAATAGGTATTGTTTTTAATGTTTTTATATAAGAATATATTTTTGGTATTTTTACTATAAATATATATTTTTATATTTTCATAGTGTTTTGCTATTTGGTGGGGGTGGTCACTATTTATTTATACCTAGGACCCTAAAAGGTGAACTTGGGTACAATAGCAATTAAGAGGTGGTTTCATGCTCCTCAAAAGATTCAATCTCCCAATCAGAGGCTTTGTTGCCGGAGGTAGTTTAGTGCATAAGACATACTTTCTTTTTATGCTTTTACGCATCTTGTTTATGTACACCTGCACACATACAGCTGCATACTTAGATTGAAAATAATGTTGGCCCTCTATTCTCAAAAT
>OZ010571.1:4065123-4087623 GCA_963932145.1 Acanthosepion lycidas
GTAAACAAATGACGTCACACATTATGAAATGGAAGAGTCCGTCAATTATTTTAAGACATTTTTTTTATGTTTATACGTTTTTTTTAGATACTAATAGTTAAGTAAATGCTCTTTTTATAATAAACTGTATTAACGACATTTACCATATATATATATATATATATATATATATATATATATATATATATATATATATATATATATATATATCCAAGTACAAGATAAGAACAAATGGAGTATAATTCCTCTGTCCGTAGTATTTAATTTAAAAAAAAAGAGTTCAATGCAGAGTATAGCTTAATAATAATAATAATAAAATTAATAGCCTAAGCCTTAAGGTTAAATCCCTACTAATGTTAAGCAGGTAGATTTCCTTGATGTTACGTTAGATCCTGTTAATGATGCATTCCAAAGGTCAATGCCAACCCAATATATATTCACCCAAACTCTAACTATTCTCTATCTGTAATCAAACATATACCCTCATCTATAGAATATAGGATCAGCAATATCTCTTGTAACAAAATCTTTAATAAATACAGTAGTGTTTATAATACTGCCTTAAAAATAATAGTTCCAGCCGTACAGCAATCAAGTATAGAAACATAGTAATAACAATCGACGAAAAAAGAATAGGAATATAAAAATCATTTGGTATAGACCCCATTTCACCAAATGGTTAGTACTAAATTAGACCAGAAGTTCCTTCATGTAATTGATAAGCATTTTTCCAGAAATAATCCACTCAGAATAATATCTAACAAAAAAACACTAAAACTATGCTATAGCTGCACCGATTATCTGGAAAAATGGAATTGCAGAAATTCAAACGATTGCCCATTGCAAAACACATGTCTGATCAACTTTCTTCTTTACCTATGCACTATTCCTAGAATAGAAAATTTTACCGTTGAAAAATTTTATATAGGGAGTACTAAGAATTCTTTTAAAACTAAGTGGTACCAACACATTCTATATTTTACCAATAGCACTTATAAAAATGGAAATCTCTTTCCAAATATTTCTGGAATTTAAAAGATGTTAATAAAACTCCTACGGTAAAATGGAAAGTTTTAAAAAAACTAGAACTTGTAAATCTTTAAATTACCCTTGTTTCTTATGAGTACAAGAGAAATTTGAAATTATTAGATTTGCTGATAAAAAATATCTATTAAACCAAAAAAGAGAATTAACAGTAAATTGTATGCATAGTTTACATTTCTCTTTGCAAAATGTTTAAACTTCGAGTTTGGTATTTACTATTTCATATTGTTATAATTAGTAAGTAAATTGTGGTGCACTTTCTATGAGTGATTGTTTTATTTTATTTATTTAGATTTAATACAACTACGTATTGGTGTCTAGTCGGTATTATTAACATTTTATATGGATGGTCTACATTTTTTCAATTTTAAATTGTTTAATTGTGTTCACTGGTTTCTTAAAGAAGCCTTTTAATTATCAACTACAAAATCTATGTTACAAATATTTATCCTGTATCTTCCTACCTCTCCCTTAAGCTTTTAATGGAAAATTGAACAACTTATATTTGTTAACAATTATGATACAATGTTGACACTGGCTTCGATTTCATGTCTGCTAAAAATGACTCTGTCTAGAATTCTATTTCAGGGTGCATATCTAAATTCCTTTTTTTACGTTAATTCTGAATTTAACCTAGGCCTGACATCTAATTGGTTAATCAGGTTAAACCCACAAGCCTTATGTTAATTCTGATCTTGTTTTCTCATCTTCTTTTTAGAAAAAAGAGTGGGTATTTTGCTTCTGAAATTAAATTTACTCACTAGATATTTGCCATCGCCTGAAGAGATACAACTTAGTGCCGAAACATGAAAGCTATTGCGTAGTGATTTTTAGCATTTAAAAAAAAAAATTCTTAGCGATTCACCCTTGAAAATGATCTCGAATGGAATTGAAAACACTTGGGAAAATAACGATGAAAATAAAATAAAAGAAAAAATACGGCGCCTTCCATATATATATATATACATGATTGAATGAATATATACTGACCATCTGTGTATGGTCAGTATATCTTCATTCAAGCATGTTTGGTTGAATAATCTGGACATATTATGTCTATTTATTTTTATTGTGATCTCCCTAATATCGACTTGTTTATGTTGATATTAAATTCATTATGGAAGGCGCCGTAGTCTTTTTTCTTTTCTTTAATTTTCTTTTTCATTTTCCCAAATACTTTCAGTCTAATTTGAGATCATTTTCAGGGTGAATTGCTAAGACAAAAAATTAATGTAACTGATAATTCTATTTTTTCTAGAACGCTCTCTGTTATAATTGTTTTAAAATTAACTGTTATAGCTACAGCATTTTGAATGTCTTTGATCTAAGGGATGTAACTTAATCTGTATGATTGTAATATATTCGATTTTGTTCAAAAAACTTTTTAAAAAAGATTAAAATTTAAAGATTAAAATTTAAATATTAAAATTTAGGCCGATACATCTCCAGAAAATGTATCAGTGGCAAATAAGGCGTCGTTGTAAAGAAAAATTATTTTTAACAACTCAAAACAGGGGAATAAAGATAAAAAAAAAACACATTTTCCTGGTTTGGCGTAGAATTTGCGACAGATTCCCGAAAAGGGATATTTTATGTTTTAATTCTCTATGTAGACGCAGGGCCGGACATTGTATATTAATAACAACAGACTCCAAGTTCGTGCCCCGTGCAAGATAGAGAAGAAATTCGGAGAATAGTCCGTCCACCAAGCAACAGAATTCAATAAATGCTCGCCAATAGCGGAGTCGTGAGCCTGTGAACACTCGGATGTCACAGGCTCATGCCCAGAAACTGATGGGCGATCATAACCTCTAAACGCTCGATAGTATTACCCACATAACCGATCTGAGACACCGACACTTATATTAGTAAAAAAACTAGACTCTGCTGATGGGCTAACAAGACATCCTTGCGGCTAGAGGTAAAAGCCCTTTTGGTAAAAAAAAAATATTCCAGACCAATACGGCATTGAAACACCGTTTGATAGAAGATATTTTCTCGGCGTATACTTGACTCAGGGTACCAGTCCACGGTAGTCTAACATATACAGGACACTTAGGGGTACCAAATACTTTAACTGCATTGAACTTAACAATTTTACGTTTAATGGTAGTTGTGATAACACATTTGGGGTAGCCACATGTCAAAAACAGTTGTTTATTATTCTAAATCTCGGGGTAAAACCTGCGATTAGAACACAAAATTATATCATGACCGCATAAAACCTTCTTTTTTTTCTCTGAGGTTGTCTTTGTTGAATTGGAGATGGCTACCAAGTCTGACTCCTTCAGATTTAACAATTGTATATACCAACTTAGAGATGGAGTTGCGATGGCCCTGTGTATACAGTGAGAATTAAAACGTGTTAACCCCTTTTCGGGGAATCTGTCGCAAATTCTATGCTAAACTATGAAAATATATATTTTTGTCCATGTTTCCTCCCCGTGTTTTATCTATGATTTTAAACACAGTTATTGAAAATAGTTTTTCTTTTCAACTACTTCTATCTGTTGAAAATTCAATTTTCTTCTATGTGTCAAAAATTCAATTTTCTTCTACGTGTTGACAAGAGAGTCCAGGTTATTCTGCTATTTAATCCATATTTGGAGGGAAGCAGAAGTCATGTTTTTTTCCACCGACGATATTAGCACGAAATGAACAAAACAGGATCTGGAATCTGAACTCTTTTACGCATCATACAACCAGTCTGAGAAGGGAGAACTCTTAATTTTCTCGAAAATTCACAAATAATAAAGAAAGGAGGTATTTGGAGAATATCTGTTACATCCTGAAGGGGGCGCTGTTAAGAAGGTCACAGATTATAAGAAACAAATGGCAAGAAGATTGGATTACAGAAGACTTATCTGAAAAAAATTTTAAAAACATAACTTTATATACAGAAATTAAACAGTATCCGAATTCTGTTTTATTGTCAAATAGCTAGAGCCACTGTTTTTATGAGATTATAAAAAGAACCAACAATGTCGTCTTTCTTTTCTGATATTTATTTCAAAACACCGGTTGTATTTCCGTGATTTTCACAACAAACATTAATGTTTAACAGTTTTCTATGACAGCTTTTGGTTAGCTCTTCACTTTAATTGTCTTCTAAAATATTGAGACTTAGTCTTAAATAAAACGGGGACTTCTATTTGAACCTCGTACAGCCAGTTTAAAATTCATTCAGTGTTGGATAGTAGCGATGTTTCAAGCAAGGAAGATTTTTAATTCGACTGTAGCAAACATTGACGTCGATCTGTTTAATATTACACTGCAATGTTTGCGTTGTGTGGCAAAAAGCCAAACGCTGAGCATTTCTTCCTAGCACAGAGAATGGTGCACAGAATCTTACAGGCAATCGGTTGAGGATTTCATTTCTATGCTGATGGAGAAAATTGTTGCAATTGCATTGATTTGCTCTTGTTTGGTCGAAGGGACGCGCGTCCAACGAATTCGTTTCATATCGCGTTACAACACGCTGCTTAGCTGCATTCGAGTCTTACTTTCACTCTTGCATGAAATGGAAAAAGAAAGCATAGGAAGTAATGAAGAAAGCTGGATTCAACATCATTTCCATTTGTATCTTACTTTTACCCTCAACCACTCAAAAGCATAAGAAAGCAAATCAATAAGTTCATAGCCTAATAAAGAAATAAAAGCTTTTATTACATAGCAAAATGTTCGTTTTCTATATGAACCCCTTTCTTGATAATGCACTTAATTTAATGGTGAATCTATCTATCTATCTATCTATCTATCTATCTATCTATAAAAATATATATATATATAACTTTAGATTCACCATTAAATTAAGTGCAGATTATATATATATATATATATATATATATATATATATATGAAAATATATAGAAAATAGGAAAGAACTGGTTAGGTAAATAATCCAAAGTTCTTTAGTATTTTTGTTATTATTTTAAAAAAATAGTACTCGATACAAAAGTAGAGCATAAATATAATTATTTATTTAAAAATATAATTATTTATTTAAATAATTATATTGAATTATATAATTATATTATATATAATATTTATTCAAATAATTATATTGAAGTTTTCGGCTCTTGTTTTGAAACATGAGACCTCTTATGTTGGAATCATATTTTTAAATAAATAATTATATATATATATATATATATATATATATATATATATATATATATATATATATAACTTTATTTTCAAAAAACCTTGTTCTAACCAACAACTAGATCTACGGTACAGTCCATTATAAAGATGTTTAAACATTTTGGCACGACAGAGAATATGCCTGGGCGTGGAAGAAAACCCAAATTGACACCGAGAACTCCACGAAAACTTTGTCGCGAGGGTACGAAACTCAAGAGTGGTTTTGAAAGACATCGCCAAAAGTCTGGATACGGTGGGTATCAGCGTAATTACTTGTACAATACAACGTTCTTTAAATAGATATGGGTTGTATGTAAACTGACTACGACGAACCCCTCTTGACAAAACATGCCACATTATACCTCGGTTTAATTTTGCCAAAACATTCTTGAAAAAAGAAAGTTGTTTTTAGGAACAAGTACTATGGAGTGATGAAGCAAAACTTGGGGTTTTCGGATATAATGTTGTACAGAAAATTTCGCACAAGACAGGTGAGAATTTCCTTCCAAAGAACACAGTGGCGACATTAAAACATACAGGCGAATCGATGATGTTTTGCTGTTGTTTCGGCTCAAAGGGGACTGGACAATTGCTTGCAATAAGGGGAATAATGAAATCTGCAACTCTCAGCGCAAAATCTTCATCTATGTCATCGATTTACGTTCTATCAAGATAATGATCCCAAACATACGTCTAAATCAGTGATGGCGTGAATTCAGAAAAAAAGATTACAATTCTGTCATGGCCTTCAATGAGTCCTGACATGAATCCCTTTGAAAATCTATGGCAAGAATTGAAATTTCAAATAAATCGTCGGTCACCAAAAATCATTCAGGAATTAGAACGTGTAACCATTGAAAAATGGAAGAAAATCCCAGAAAAAATTAATACTGTGAAAATTGTTCATTTTTTCTATTTTTCAAACTGCACAAATAATTTTGACTTTTTCTATTTTGCATTATTCGCCTGTCAGATTTGTTGTATTTTATCCATTGTTCTGAAAACTGAGTTTATATTCATTTTTTGTGCTTATTAACATATAAAATATAGCATTAGATTCTGAGAAATTGATAAAAAATATTCAAAATTGAACGAATAATTTCGTCGTTGACTGTATATATGTAATGTGGGTGTGTGTGTATTAATTTTCCTACAGTGATTCTGATCCACGACACATCACCCAAATTCTACACTGACCTTCGTCAAAAGATTCGATCCCTATATAAATAATAATTTTTACAGGTACTGTACTTGTTGAAGGCTCATATACATACCTACACAATATTGTACCGTCCATTTTTTTTAATACAGTTCTGTTCAAAATATCAAGGAAACGTAGAGAAAATCATTTGAAAAAACTGATAATTTATTGAAATTAGTTGTTTTGCATTGAAACGTACACTTAAAACATATTTAAAATAATTAAAACCTTTTTCAGATAAATATTCACATGAGAATGTATATTTTCTTAGATGTATACACTTTTAAGATTACGAATGTTCTCTAATTGCAAAAATATTTATTATATTTACTGTGCTCCTATTTTTAAATTTGTTATCCATCTGGCAAATATATTCTTCATAAGACATTTTCATTATTATTTACTTATGTACAGATGTCGACTTTCACGACTTGAAGAATCATGGCGCTTATAATTTTTCAACTTCTAAATTTAAAATAGTTAAATAAAAGGGAACAATATAATATAACCGTAAGGCAGGGAAGATTATTCTGAATTAAGGAGTATAGATTACCAAATAAGCACCGTACCGTGGAGGAAGATTTTTGGTGAAGAAAATATTTTAATCGTACCGACACTTGTATATACAAGTACGGACAAATACCGACCTAAGTAAGAATAAATTTATTGACAGATTTAAAATAAAGAAAGAAATATAATTAGCATAGAGGGAAAACCCGGAAACACATTCTTGATTATTAAATTATGATTTATTAAATATATTTTCTTACGGATTTTATGATGAACGATTGGTTTCCTTTTCCTTCTTCTCCATTCCATTATATCTACGCCCTACGCCCTGTCGGTTGGGTTCATAAATATACAAACTGTATCCCTGTGTCGAGAAGTAAGCCCTTCCAAAATATGGCCACCTTTTTACTGCATTTACGCCTAACTTTATATATATATATATATATATATATATATATATATATATATATATATATATATATATATATATATATATTCAGTTTATATTAAATCCCTAATTTATTTGTGAAGTATTACTATTAAACGTTAAAATCTGTGTTTTTTTAAATTACCCAAACATTAAGTTATACCACCCCTCTCCTTCCATGAAAACCCTACGTCCATCTCTTATGTCTTTACTTCCCCACCTCTTTTTTCTTTTTTTCCCATTTCCGAGTTGACCGATTAAATAGGTCAATATCTGATCCTTACCCCCGCTAGGCCTCAATATTAAGTATTGTAATAAAAATACATTTTAAAACTCTCCCTTCCCTCTCTAACTTCGAACATGTCTCTCACACTATCCCTCACTTCCCTCTATGTCACCTTATATAGGCTTAATACTGCCTTTCAAAAGTGTAAATTTTAAATTCATTTTTTCACCCTTAAAGGTGAAGTCTGAAGATTCAGAGAAAAATAAAATCTATGGTGAAATAAATTATAACACTGGAACCTTAAAGTGATATGTTTTTTCTTTAAATTATATATATATATATATATATATATATATATATTATCCAATAAAATTCTGTCACATGGAAATGTTGATATATCGTAAAACAAACCACATCAATATGGCTTCAGTTGGTCATTGTATTTTCTGAATTTTTCAAATATTTTTTTAGAACAATTTCATTGTCCTTCTTATTTTCGTTATAAGTTTTTAGTTGTTGTGTCCTCCAGACATTTTGTTGTTTAAATTCCTGAAGTGAGTTGTTGTTTTAGTCAAAGATTTTTTTGCTTACCTTTTTTCTTTTGTTTAGTTTGTACCAAACGATTGTGAAGAGACCAGGACAAATAAGGAGACTGTCACCTCTCCCCAATGTTTACCACAAGGAGAGAAAACTATATGTAGTTTCTTTTTAATTCAGGTTTCTCGCAAGCAAGCCAGACATTTTAGCTGACATCGAATCTAAATAGTGATTATTTATTTTTTTTAAATTCACTGTTAACCCAAGAATGGTCGGATTGATATATTTCTTTGAATTAAAAAAAAAGTTTAAAACTTTTAATTTTTCTATGAAATAAACTTTTGCGAATTCAACTTAGTTGAAACTTTAAAATGATCGCTTAAGTTTCTGCTCAGCAACATGTATTCACACATCACTTAAGGTCTAACCTAATGCCAGTGCATATATGCGGGTTTTAGATGAACAACCTCAGCCGTGACGAAGACATTTCATCTAGGGTATGGCAAACTGATATAAAATCAAATTGATTGATAGAGCCTATTAGCTATCTTAATGGTCATCTACCTAAGAGAAGGAAATTTAGCAAAGTTTATCATATATGACAATAAAAAAAATGTTACGTCAAAGTGACGGCTTTTTTTTACTTGACACCGCTATTACTGCAGCCACCCTCAGTATTTTCCCTGTTTTAAAAAAATATTTTTAGAATTGTAATAAAACCCAATAAGAGACACGGAAGAGTAGTGGTTAGCGTCTCAGATAGATTTCAAATTCCAGTAGAATCACTTACGTGCTAGTACCTTTTTAGAAGTATTAATCCTCTTTTTGTCCCCTAATCTATGGGTAAAAAGCAGAACAAACTGGGCTCTGTACCCTTAGATGGCAACTGGTCTAGGAGAAGGACAACTCTGAATTGAAAACCTGCGGAGGGTCGTTTGGGGATCTTGTGGAACGTAGTGCAACAGGTCACTGTAT
This sequence comes from Acanthosepion lycidas, assembly GCA_963932145.1. Taxonomy (NCBI): domain Eukaryota; kingdom Metazoa; phylum Mollusca; class Cephalopoda; order Sepiida; family Sepiidae; genus Acanthosepion; species Acanthosepion lycidas. The sequence continues at coordinate 4,074,187 of OZ010571.1, forward strand.
TTGACTCTTCAAAAGGTGTGGTTGGTTCTGCACAAAGCCTTCACCACTATAATCAAATCATATATGCTGGTGTCTGGGCTGTTGATTCCTAGGAACTGAGCTGCTTGACCCTCATACGTCAAATACAAGGGGAGAGACCATCAATAAAACCCAAATATATGAAACTGGATTTGTACATTCTATCTCTCCAGAATTTAGAACAAGGGTATTAATCTATATTCTTGTAAATAAACAGACTAATAAATAATATTTGCCATTTTGTCATCAATTCTCCAGAAAAATGTATAGATCCAGATGATCGTAGCCTATCTTAGTGAATTTATGTGGCGAAAGCAAATGAAAGAAATGCTTGGAAATGCATTATTTCAAATATTATAATTAGACCTATTCATCGTCATGCGTTTGTTTAATTTTTTTTGTTTACAGATATTTTCATAAATTTACGAATAACACAATTGTTTTCAACATTAATTCTTTGAACTGCTATGTAATATCAGTCCTCGAATATGGAAGTAAATGCTGGACAATCTCATTTTTTATGAAGAACATACTTTATGTTACAGAAATATGGTTGTATATTGTAAATGCGGAGAATACCATGGACTGAACATGGAACGATGAAGTTTTAGAGCAACGATGAAGTTTTAGAGAAAATGGAAACAAAAAGGACAATTATACTTGACATCAAAAAGACAGTTGGAATTTCTCAGGCACATGATGAAGAAAGAAGGCTCGAAAAATTTAGTACTCACATGGCATACTGAAGACAAGAAGGACAAAAGAAAATAGTGCATAAGCCCTGCCTAACGATCACGAGCAAATTGATGGTGGGTCAGCGTTTATGAGGGACGACAAAAGGTCAAAATTTACTGAAAGCTACAAAGATATAGTGAAGAGCCATTATCGCCAAAGCAATTATTTTTTTACCAGGACTCGTCAATTTTTTGCTTTTATCATTCCATGTTTTTACCAGAGCTCATATTGGTTGCTGAAGACATTAGGTTTATAATAACCAGAAATTCATACACAGATGTCCTTAAGGACACATGGCACAGCGGATAAAGGCGTTGGTTAGATCCAGTGACAGGACCCAAAGAGTATACCTGGTTAAGGCAGTGGAGAACATGGAGAGGGGGAATTAACAGGAGATATCTGATAACTGACATCCATTAAATATGGCACGTGGAACTATAACTGTCTACCCCAGTGAGTGAAATAAAGGGTTCAGTTCGACATTCCAACCACCTGAAGAAGGCCGAAACGTTGTAATAAATATGGCGACAAAGATGAGAACAATAGTCCGAATAATGTAAATAGTGTACATAATACCTCATCCCAGGAATATAGACAGATACTGAAGTAAACAGTGGTTAATAATTTTGTTGTCAATTCTCGAAAAGAGAATGTAGAAATTGTATATTTTCATAAATAAAGGTTTATTAAAATGGTAAAGATAATTTTTTAAGACAATAAAATATGCTGAAAGTTTATGGAGTTATAACTTAAATAGGTATGTCATCCAAAGCACTAAATTCGTTCAGAAATATCTATACTGTCAGTTGTATATGGCCGCTTTCTCAGATCAATGATTAAAAATGTCTTCCAGCGGATGAAACTTGAGGGTCTTAATGGTGGACTGTCCTTTTTCGAAAAGTAAGGCAAACAAAGAACTCTACCAAATAACAAAATCTACATCAGTTGACAAATTCCAATAACAGCAACAACTAAAACGGATATCACATGCAACCGGAAGTGAAAATAATAACATAAGCAAGGTGTTGACATTCAACCTTTGGCCTATCACTCCTGGAAAGAGCAATAACAATTACTGGACTGGAGAAATCTGTTATACTGAAAAATTATTTTCATAGAAAGATTTTATAAATTTCAATGTCAATGAATAATGGTTGTTTTCTTATAGGGAAACGGCTATTATTACCATTACCATTGTATATAACACACACAAGCCTATAAAATATGCCTATAAATTCGTACGGAAAAGTAAATCTGTAATTGTAATATTTGTTTGCATTTTTTTTTTTCATATTTTGATCTTATTTTGATTTGTAATAAGAATTTCAGATCTTACAATTAAATATATTTAATTCTGAGTTCCTCGGCATTCTTAGGTATTAAAAACGTATATTTACTCTTTATATCCAACCCCAACCATTTGAAAGAAGTGAGATTTGCAGCAGAGTTTTTAAGGCTTTATATGGCAGAAATACAATATTTTATTTAATATTGGCTCTTAATTTACTTAAACGATTTCACGACATTTAGTTCCGTATGTACATTTTTAGTTTTTCATCAACAATTATCGGTACTGATCTTGAATCGTAGACTTTAATCCTATTTCAAGTCAGCCGAAAGAATTTTTGGTCTTAGACGAATTTGGTGATTCGGTAAATAATAGTATAATGTTTAGTATATTATATTTCAAGAAGCCTTATTAGAAATACCGAATATTTACTGTTTTTTCTTTTTATCTCGAAATAAGGTAACATTAACAGAAACTTTTTTCTTAAAGAAATAGTTAAATAATCAACGAAAATGTATCATAATGAAGTAAAAAGAAATAATTCTTTCTAAGCAAATAGGATTGTTTACTATTTTTCAGTTCCTCTAAAAAACACTTTTCCCTTAATATTTTTTATCTACTCTAAAAGACGCTAAAATAGCAAAACGGAAAAATGCAAAAAAACATCAATGCAATAATTAAACTGGACGCGGAAATAAATATATTGAAGTAGAATTTTCTGTATTCTAAAAGAATATTTTCACTCAAAAGTGTATTGATATTTTTAATGGAAAATATTTTACAAATGTTCTGGCGAGATCGATATTAATAAAACTTTCTTATTTGTAATAGATAATTTTTTTATCCATTTTTTTCTTGTACAAAGCTATCAGGAATTTTGTTGCTCGCACTCTGTCGGCTTTTTGCAAAAGATTCAAAACGCTTTTGAATCTCAAACAGGATAATTTTCTCCACATCGAAATATTTCCATTTAAATGAGTCAAAGGTTAAAAACTACAAGCAACAATTTATTCAGATAAACATTATATGAAACTAAATATTTATGGACAGAGAAAAAGAGATGAAGCGACAACTTTGATAATACTCGGAATTACATTTTGTTCGAATAATATTAAACTGAAAAATTGTTTGATGCATAAAAATGAAACTAACCTTACACGCACTGACGTTAACATACCCGTATATATATATATATATATATATATATATATATATATATATATATATATATATATATATTGACTAAACAGCAAAATTGGCCAAATCGTGTAACAGAAAAATTGACCAATTGTTAGATTAAGCTTTGGACCATTGTCTCTCAGAAATGATCAAAGATATCTTACTGGAATTCTCTAAGGTTTTTTATAAGACTATTGGACTCTACTTTGAACAATAAGAACGTTTTTAGCTCGAATTTGAAATAATGATTCCTCTTGCTGTTGTGACCTCCTGCTCCAGTTTTCCTCTCTACTCTTCCCTCTTTTCTTAAACTTATTCATCGTTCGTGAATGGAGTTTGAAGATGGAAGCCAGAGTATGAATGTTGGTACCATTATTGAAGGGCTGGATGGTCCTTTTCCTTTCACCATTGCTCAGTTGGAAAGACAGAGTAGGGCTGACACAAAATGATTTTCAACTGTTCTTTTTCTGAGCTGAATAACTCAAAGTGTTTTTCAGTTAATCTAACGGCAAATGTAGTCAAGGTGGCTAAAAGTCTTAATTGAAAACAAGTAAAAAAAGAAACTCAATTTGTTTCGTGTTTTTTTTTTGTTTTTTTTTTAGATATTAAACATTTTGTGGGTTGTAGAATTATCCCATGCTGTTACACGATTATATTAGGTCGGTGCAAAATTATTGTCGTTTTCTCACATATTAACATATGTGAGAAAACGACATTATTTTTGCACCAACCTAATATATATATATATATATATATATATATATATATATATATATATATATATGATTGTCCAAATTGTGTAACAGCATGGGATAATTGTCTAAGCCACAAAATGTTTACTGTCTAAAAAAACAAAAAAACAAAAAAAAACAAAACACTAAACTAATTTGGTTTCTTTTTGGATGCGTCAAGGTGCTGAACTGACCGCCATTCTCCTTCATCTGCCTGTTGGTTTCTTGGTGTGCTCATGATATGTGGTGTCTTGGACGTTTTAGCCTGTTGGAGCCAATCTATCTCGAGGTTAAACCACAACCAATCTCCTCAACCTAGTTGGCTCGGCTTGGTCGTGAGCACGTGGCCATTATAGTCAATCTGCGGAATCGTTCAGCCCTGGCAGGTGATCTGCTTCGAGGAGGTCCTTCTCCCAGTGGTGCCGTGTTAATATCACCCCGCCCCTCAGGTGTGCTCACCAACTGAAACGGTTTACCGGGAATGGCAACTTGGAGCCACCACGTGAGAGATTTTCGAGATGGTTGCGGAGTAGTGATGCCCGTCCACCAGAATATCTATCTATCTATCTATCTATCTATCTATCTATCTATCTATAATCTCAACATTGATAAAATAGGCAATGACATATGCTCAATACAAAGTAGGGCCTATAAAACATTAGATAAATGAATGATAAAGAATTAAGTTTCATCATCAAAATGAAATATCGTAAGACAAAATTCGTTCTTTATCCAGGTTTTAATAAAGATGGAACCTGGTCTGATTATCCTTCATCTTAAGGCTGAAACCAGTTGCCTCGGGTTTTTTTTTTATTCTTCATTTATCACCTGAAGAAGGCCGGAGAAAACGTTATATATACGTATATATAAATTTGATAGAAGACTACCTAATATTATTTGTACATTTTTTAACTCTCTCAGAGGCGAGTGCTCAATATCAGAGATAGAGTATTTAAAGATGTTGAGAGTGCAGACAAAGGAATCAAGAAAATACGATGACTGTTTGACGCCATAATGAGATATTCACACCAAGTGCAACTACGCTTTTAGCTGGCTGTATATATAGGTCTCTGGGATATTAAGAGAAGGCCTTTCTAGTTCTTTTGTTAAGGACTTAATACTCAGCTTTATTTATTGTAATGATCTCCAGAATATTTATTTATATATTTCTTTATATTTCTTCCATTATTCTTTTATATATTTCACTTTTTGATCAGTTTTATGTTTTTCTCTCGTCTATTGTCATTTCGTTCTAAGTTGTGATATATATATATATATATATATATATATATATATATATATATATATATATATAAGTATTACCAGTTTGTGACTGATAGGAATAATTCCAAGGAGGATATAAATCTTTGGTATAATTTATATCGTGAACACCGAAATGTTCATCTCTTCAGATCAGATCAGATCAGATCAGATCAGATCAGATCGAATTCTCCTTAGCAAATGGAGACAATACACCGGACGGATATATTAGATTGATACGGGAGAAGAAGAGCAAGAGAGAAGAGATTAAATATAGGGAGTGTAGGAAAAGAAAGGGTTAAGGATGTAATGTCTGTGTAGTAATGAGCTTAAACTGGTTGGTCCGCCCGAGAAGTTTTCCTTTAAATTTTGGGACTTTTATATTGGGTTATACTTTAAATTCGCTGATATAGTTTGTTGTTTTAAGCAGGACAAACCCATTCGATTCCAAATTAGTTAGTCTAATGAAACAATACAAATAATAAGTAGAAACTACAGTAATAATAACTATATATATATATATATATATATACATACACACACACACACATATATATATATATATATATATATATATATATATATATATATATATATATATATATATACGATGAAGTTATGCTATATTTACGGGGTAAAGTGCTCAATATCAGGGATAGAGCGGATGCAAATATAAAAGTGGGCAATGAAGTCAACACTCAGATTCGATAATCTGTAAACGTCATGTCTGATGATTGCATTTAGCATGAAACATATATATATATATATATATATGATAAAAAATAAATTTTAAGTTATGCTTTATTTATAAGTGAAAGTGGTCAATATCAGGGATAGAACGTCTATATATATATATAAATGCATACTGTAGTTTACACTGAGTAGGGACATGTTGTTTCCTGCTTAAATAAAATCTATACAGACACAAATATTTAAGTAAATGCTCCTTTTATAATTAACAGTATTAACAACATTTACATCTGAAAAATTTTGATAGAAAATATGTGGCCTCTAACAGGAAACGAACCTGTATCCTAAACGGAACCGTCATATAGCTAAACTGAATATTATCACGTCAGGATATTAAAATATTTATATTTATATAAAAGAGTGAAAATACACATTCGGGATCTGCAGTGTTTAAGATAAGAATATGAAAACAATTTTTGAAAATTATGATCATTATTTTTTGTCAATGTGTGCTTATGTAGAAAAGGTCTGATATTCTATGTAACAGTTGATCGATACATTCTGAAAAGTGAAGAATTTCGCTTGTCTGTAAACTCGTGCTAGATCATAAAGCAGAAATAATATCCATCCCAAGTATAAAACAACAACAATAACAAAAATACAGGAAAATTAAAACTTACCAGTATCTACAATTTTTCTCATCAAATCAACAGAATCGTAACGGACCATTTATAGCACGATGATATCGATTTAAACGTCGCCATGAATGGATAAATAAGCCGGGTTCAAATTTCAGCGGAGTTCGTTATATTCATTTTTGAGCAAATACCCTTAGGAAAGGTTTGAATTTACTTCCTCCATCCACGTTAATAGTACAAATCGTATCTGAAAAAAATCATTTTATTCGATCTACGTTGTTAACAAATATTTAATTCATGCAAAACCGCTACGTAAATGCATTCATGTTTCACTGCATATCGCATCTCATCAGACATTGGCAAATGATGGTTATTACAATTTTTCAATTTTTTTACCACCGCCTGATGAGATGCGATGTTATCCATCGAAACATGAATGCATTTATGTAGCGGTTTTACATATGTTCGAATGTAATATCCTATAATAAAGAATTATCGCTCTACTATTGTATTGAGCCCTATTTTTAAATTAATATTATGAACGCTTAAACTTATATTTGATTCGTTCTTATTTCATATATAGTTCTTAAAACTGGACCTTTTCAAAATATTTTAGCTAATCAACTGACATACTCCCGATATACTGATGACACTATTATATATCACTTGAAAACTATTTTACCTGACCGTGTACATAAACCAAACAACGTCGAACATATTTGAATTACTTACAAAACAAACAATAATTTACGTCTCCAGATATCATGTTACACTGTATTGACATTGTCCTAAAAGTAAATGTCCATCGCAAATTAACTAATTCCTATTCACACCATAGCACCAATAAAAAATAAAATAAATAAATTCCTGAGCAATCATCGCATGATTATTCAAGAGGAATCAGAATGCGTAGGCCTTAATGAAGATAAGGAATACATTGAAAATATTTTTAGGAATTTAAATGAAAGATTATACGAACAAAAATGATATATTTCATAAACCCACAATGTTGCTCACCCTAATGAGTTTGACCCCCACCTCAGTCAGACGCATATCTTATGACATAAACGGAAACATAACTTTAGACTGATGAGGTCATAAAGAACGAAACACTTTAAACGAGAGAAAAATTACACTTTGACTGATTTTTCTAAAACTGTTCATTATATAGACAAATTTATATATCGTTTTCCCACATATATACATATATATATATATATATATATATATATATATTTATATATATATATATATATGTGTGTGTGTGTGTGTGCGCGTGATAGAAATTAGGAGGATTTGAGATATTTACAATTAAGTAATTCATCGAGTCTAGAAGAAACCTCAATAGAATACAGAAAGCAATGGACGACCGTTTCGTCCTATATTTGGGACTCACCAGCAATGTGTATCAACTACCGAGAATTGAAACCCGGACAATTATGTTATCAGGCAAACGTCATACTAACTGTTGATGGAGAGGTAGCAAATCAGGCTCGATATAGCGCCGCTCGATCACATATTCCGCGGTGGAACTCATCCGAGTTTCTCTTTAACCATAGGACTGTGCTCCCTCCAGCCACGACTACTATCACCAAGCCGCTCCATCCAGAGCATTAGAAGCCAGGTCAAGCAAGGCTATACAAGTAATATATATATATATATATATATGATGTTTTCTGTCGTTGGAAAATGCGTGAGAATCATAGCACGTGTTGTCGATGGTTGTATTAGCAAAAAGTCTGGAGCCATTGAAACCGAAGATTGTTTTGAGCGTCCCGGCCAAGATGACGACAATTGATCACGACAAATTATACACTCATTCTCAGTAACTGTAACTAAACTAATCCCCACTAAACCATAGCTGCAGTATAAGCCACATACTTGCTAATCGGCCTAGACGGGTGTACTGGGAAAGAGGTAACCGACCATATTTATATATATATATATATATATATATATATATATATATATATATATATATATATATATATATATATATATATATATATATAGTTTTAAGGTATGTGATATTTATGAGTGAAAAGTGCTCAATATCAGTGACAGAATAGCGAGAGTCTATTGCTTAAGCGTAATCTTCAGACTATATATATATATATATATATATATATATATATATATATACATATATATGTGTGTGTGTGTGTGTCTCTGAGTGTGTAATTGTAGATAGCTTAAGTGTTAAGTGCTTAAAAAAGTTATTGGCGGACAAAGTTCAATCATTGTCTGGGATAGTTTGTGCTGAATTCCCACTTGTTCTTGAGAATCGTTTGAATCCTCTTTTACACACTAACTTACGAATAAATTATTGCCGATCAGTCTATGATAAAGACAAATATGAATATAATTAAGAATTCAATGAGAAGTCATTCTATTAACTTTCCCAGGAATTTGGCAGTACACAGTAAATCGATATTAAATAAAATGCAATCTGCTGAGAAGTTGGTCGCCAATATCATGAACAGCACTTTTTTAAATTCATTATCAGATTTTCTATTGGTCTGCAGTTTTACTTATTTAGCTATAGTTATTATTCATTGTAATATTTTCATCTCTATTCGAAATGTTCTTTCGTATTTAAATTCAAATCTTTATTCTCAGGTTTCTTGACATTATTCTCTTGTTTCCTTTTTTCTTTGCTTTATTTTCATCTCCCTTTTTCTTTGTTCGATTTCTTAACTTCTCTTCACTCCACCATCCCTGTAGTTACCATTCCTTGTTCTCCAGTCGCCAGTTCTTTACTTTTAATAATTTCTTGTTCGATCTCGATTTCCAGTATAAAGTAGATTCGATACCTTAATACGAATGAACAATGGCGACAGAGACTGTTTTTCTAATTAGCATCCTTCAGAAAACAGGAACAAGTAAGATTTATCCACAACATTTTTTTTTTAACAAACTTGGTTAAGTCTGCCATAAGAGTAAACATGGAGCAGCAATTTCAATAAGATTTTTGTTTCACCAATTTTTCAAGAAGAGAGAATGCCACGTCGTCAACAAAGGAAGAGTCCAAGAGGTAAACTTCGAATTGGAGACCCCAACATCAAGCAAGGACGAATATTTAAATATCTGGGAAGTGCTTAAACAGAGGATCGAAAATATGACATCGAAATATGAAGGAGACTTAAAATAGTGAAAGATCCCTACGACAAGCTAAGTAAAGTATTAATACGCATGAAAATTTACAAACAAAGAAAAAATTGTTGAACTGTTATTTAATATCAATCCTCTTCCATAGCAGCGTATGTTAGACAATCTTGTCCCAGATGAAGAAGAGACACGAGGTAACGGTGTTGTGATATGATAGAATGATACAACGGGTACTATGGACTATTTATGTGAGTAACGAGGAAGTTTTTTATAAAAAGAGAAGCAAAAAGATGCTTATAATCATAAAGACACAATTGAAATTCCCCCGACAAATAACGAGGAAAGAGAGCTTGGAGAATTTGATGCTCACATATTGAAGCACGAGGAACGGGGGGGTGAACAACAAGTAACCTTCCTAATGGGTTTATATAAATGAAGGCCAGAACAGAAACTAGGTGGGATGTTGAAAAGATAAAACTAAAAGCTACAGATCATAGTAAGTTTTGGAGAGTCATGATCGTCTAATTCATGAAGAGATAGAGACCATAGAAATAATAAAAAAAACAAAAAAAAAAAACAAAAACAAGAAGAACGCGAAGAAGAGGAGGCAGAGGAAGAAAAGGAAGACGAACAAGAAGAATAATCTTACGATAGGAAAAATAGAATTCAAAATTTCCACCATTTCATATAACAACCAGAACCGTTAATGGTAGATATGGGGGATTTTTATTTACTTAGTTTCATTTGAGATTATATAACATATACTATTATATACATAATATATATACACACATATATATATATATATATATATATATATATATATATATATATATATATATATATATATATATATATATATATATTCTAAAGAGCCAGAAACAATCAACCTTGATTTATTACTCGCTTGGATTTTTTATCGTTGGACTAAAAATTAAGGCACTCTACGATTTCATTGGCCCTGTTCGGATGCTTCTTGTTTTTTTCTTTTTTTCCAATTTTTTTTCCTCAGGTACCAATTTGTGCTAAACGAGTTTTTTTCCAACCGAATATTACTATTAGTATAATAATGTTTTTTTTCCTATAGAAGGACTTCTCCGGACAAGAGTAATGTTTTTTTATTAAATTAATTATATACGTACAGGAGGAGGAGGAACAGGCGTTGATGTAAACACAATCGTTGGTTTTTAATCATGAATAAGGAAACGCGTTGTATAAGATTTTTTTCACTTTTACATTCAATTGCCTAATTGTTTTGATATATACAAATTTATATATCATATAAATATATATAAATATATATCATGCCTCATTTACTCACACACACACACACACATACATACACATACACATTGGTCAAGCATCTCACGTAGTGTTTTCTTTCAAATAAAAAAATATGGCTTTCGCTTCTCGATGTCAAATTCTGATGTAATAACGATTATTACAGAAAGAGTCTGTCAAGCATCAGACAAGAATGACGGAGCTGAAGCTGTTCCTTTGCTCATCTCGCTCTTCTTCATAACATGGAAGGTTATGGTATTTCTGGATGAATTTATGATATTATTCAGTCTTACTTATCAAATCGCTAAATAAAAGTTTCCCTAAACGGCTACTTTTCTAGGTCTTTCAGCATTAATGCAGGTACCCCACCCCTAGGGCTCTATCCTTAACTCTAGATTCTTCCCAATTTTCATAAATAACCTTCCTGATGTCTTCAGTTCTCAACTCAATATCTATGCTGATGACACAGCTATTTACTCCGCTTTTAATAGTAAGTGTAATCGGTTCGATCACATCAAATTGAAAACTGATCTAAAAATGATCTACAGTCTGTTCTTAAATGGAACAAAGAGTAGCTTGTTAAATTTAACGCCTCCAAAACGAAACTGTTCTCTATCTGAAAGACACCTTTTGACCTTCCATCAGCATGGCTGTTGCTAACCTCCGGGAGAGGGACTTGTTCCACCTTCTCGGGCTAACGCTTATTCACTGTCATGAAGTGGAAAGAATATATTGAATCAATAGCTAGCTCTTCTGGTAGGAAAGTTGGTTCACTGTGTCATGATAAACAATTTTTCTCTCCAGAATCCATCTCACATACTTATAGATATAACATTCGTCCATGCTTTAAATATTGCTGCCACATATGTTGAAAAAAAGCTGTAGATTTGTTGCTAACCTGACTCTATAACCATATTAAATGTGATATTCAATGTCACTTTGGGTACACGCTATCAAATAAGTTTGTTGCAGCTTGCAGTAAGCCAGTGGATCAGTGTATCCACTGAGAATCGAATTCACTATATTTTGGAATTACATTGCAAGAACAACTTACTAACTTCAGCTTTGCCCAAAGAAAAGGTTTCTTTAATAAACGTTCCTTTTCTTGGTCTATTTTAACCGCATGCAGGGTCTGTCCATTAGCAACGCTGCCTGCTTCCACTTAATGTGAGCTTGGAACATCTTCAGTTCAGTTGGAATATAATTAAGGGTAGCTTTGACATATAGAGTCTCTGAAATGAGCAGTCCTTGTCGGTCGAGCACGCGTAAATATGGGCTCTTCTCTAAACGGAAGAGACATTAATGCAATATAACGATTTTTCTCACTGTTCTATTTATATGTAGTTTTGTCTTGCATTCGAGTGTGTCCGTTACCTACGCGGCCATATTAAAGCAAGCCTCCGGAATTAATGTCTGATTACGGAAACAGTTTAAAATATAGAAGTGTCGAATATATCTAATAAATTATATTTCTTTTTTTCTCATTCAATGTGAAGATAGATACAGACATATGTTAAATTTATAAAAAAATAATCCTTTTTTTTAAAATCAGATACATCTTCTTCTACGTGTTGTGCGCCTTCAGGATGTTGACGCTCACGACTCTCCACAATTTCCTGTCCTTTGTAGCTCTTAATAAATTTAGTCTTTTACTTATCTCTCCTAAACCTTGTTCTACCATCCATTTACTCAAGCTCACTAAATAGGTTATGCGTTTTTTCTTCTGTTCCTCTTGCCTTCACTCTGTCCTGTGAGTATCAAATTATCCAAGCCTTCTTTCCTCGCAATTTCAACTGTTTTTTTTTCTGATGTTAAATATATGGTCTTTTTTGTTTTCATTTTCTCTAAACCTTCGTCGTTGTTTACATGTTCCATGATATTCTCAGTATCCTTCTGTAGACCTATATTTCAGTTATTTCAAGTTTCCTCTTCATCTGTGATGACACTGTCGAGCATTCACTGCCATATGGAATGAATGATATTACATAATAGTTCAGTGCTATTTTCTTTGTTTCTAGCGAACGCTTCCTGTTTCATAATATGTTTTATACATTTTGACAGCCATCTTTTGCAATCCCAATACGCCTATATATTTCGGTGTTGCAGTTTTCGTCTTCTGTTAAAGTATTTCCCAGATATTCATTTTGTTATCTCCAATTTATAATTTTCATGTTCGGCTGTCTCTTTTGCTAGCAACCATGCAATCTGTTTTCTTGCAATTCATGCATAGTCCTTTCTTCTCGCTTCTCTTCACTTATCTTCTGAAGAAATTATTGTAGTTTTCTTTCTGCATTTGCTATTAACACTGGGTAACCTGCATATCTGATGTTGTTAAGACTGTTTCCTCCGTTAATGAATCCTAATAAGCCTTATAATTCTTTTAGAATCACCTCATTATATATGTTAAATACGAGAGGACAGATAATTGTCTTACACTCCTTTTCTATTATATATTTATTGAATTCTTTTCTATCCGAAATAAATGAAAATAATATCGGTTATTAGAGTT
>OZ010571.1:4092623-4265123 GCA_963932145.1 Acanthosepion lycidas
CAGAGACTCACTTAGATTGGTTTAATCGGCCTGCTAAGTGATAACGATGCTCTTTGCAAAACCTGTCACCATATAGCGCACGTTCGGCTGTGACGCATGTACCTGGTATTCTCATTCGCTAGTATCACGTTATGTCTATTTCATGCATTAATAATAATAATAATAATAATAATAACAATAACAATAATAATAATAATAATAATAATAATAATAATTGCAACTTCTACGGGAAGAAACTGAAAGAAACTGGTATGAACACCATCCAGATACAGTTACGGAGATAGGACCTGTTACAATTCCTACACAATACACACTGACAGAATAATCAAAGCCAACCGCCCAGATATTGTCATTAGAGACCACAAACAAAAAATGAGTCCTTATTGATATGGCACTCCCTGAAGACTGCAATGTATCTTTAAAGGATCTTCAAAAAGCTATCAAAATACAAGGACCTTGAAATCGAAATCTCAAAAATGTGGCACATGGGAACATCAACAATCCATGTTGTAGTTGGAGCCCTAGGATTGGTTGGAAAAGATTCCAGTAGACTAATTGAAGGGATTCCTGGAAGTTCATGCCTCAAAGAGATACAAAAAATTGTTCTGACAAGTACAGCCCACACTTTACGAAGGGCTTTATCTATGTAATTTTTTTTTTTTGTCAGTGGAAAGTGTCATGATGCCATTTCTAACCTTCGGTCCCTGTAAAGAATGTGTAAAAGCCAGAAATAATCTATAAAATATCACAAAACGATAGGAAATAAGAAAAACCAGAAGCATGAAGAATTCTTGGTTTTTCTGACTGCAAGTGAAACCGTTTCAAAGAGGAATAGAATATTGGACATATAGAACAGATGCGCAACATTCCCTGGGACAATCCATAGCTTTGAAGACCCAGATACTTAGGAGATGCGTTTAGAACACCGAATATGGAGAAAGAAAATTATTAAAAAAAAGATCTATCTACATTACTTAAATAGAAAATAATATTCATATCTTTCTTATTATTATCACAAGGTTTTGACCATTCTGTTCTCCAGACTTCTCCAGATGTTTGCCAGTCCAACTGAACTGAACCCTTTATTTCAACTACAGAAATAGATTGTTCTCGTTCACGCATGTAAATCATGAAAATTCCTGTTCCCATAAATTCAGTACAAGAGAAATGTCTAAATATCGGATGACACAATCGAATGAAACATCAGGAAATCTTTAATCATGACAAAATCTACGAAACGAACAATGAACAGCAAGAATAAATGACATAAACCACAACCATTTTATCTAATGAAGGATAACACAGGAGACAGTCACACAAAGGACCGCAGCACTACATTCATTCCTTTATTAGCAATGTTCTGTAAGAATAAGATTGACTTTTACAGTCAGGTAAAATAAAGAATGAACAGAGGAAATTGGAGAAAAGAAAGAAACTTGTTGAGTAGACGAGAGGAAAGTAGAAAAAGGCAACAGAACAGTAGACTGATTGTTGAACTTGGAAAATAACTTGCCGAAAACCGAAGAAAATAAAATTGAAAAACGAAAAATAGCTATCTAATGAGGTTTTCAGCTATACATGTATAGATTAGCGCATCATTTGAGAAAGTGCTTCATGGAAGAAAATATCCCATAATGAAGGAAGTCGGGAAGAACGAGCATAATCTAAAAGAAGGCACTCAAGTAATTAAAGACATATAACATGCTTGCCTATAATTATCAAAATTGATTTAAAACTGGTTCGAGAGATTTACAGTCGTACATATAGATACTAGCTTAACAATTAAGAAAACACTTTGTAGAAGCAAAACTGCAAAAAGGGAGGAAATAGAAGAATCTATAAACAACAAATGAATTCCTTTAATGTTGGCGAATCTAAAATGAACGTCTAGCAGAATAAATCTACAACACGTAGAGGACTTGTTCCTGAAGAACAGAAAAGAATCCCAAAACCTTACTATTTTTCAGTAAAAATAGAATGAAAGAAGAAAAAAGTAGTAGCACCTAGTCGCAGTATACATAGATTACAGAGATGCTTTTTATATGGCCTCAAATCATAAATATTAAAATAATTGAAAATGTTAAACTTTTCAAAACAGGTGGCGAATTTAATAACAGCAACTTTAAAAATTATAGATTTTACTGCTGGATGGCAGTGACTCGTCGAAAGTATAAAAGGTTAATTTGATGAAATACTCTGTTTCCAATATCATAGCAATGGTATAGCTCAATCATACCTTTAAAAAGTTTCATGAAGGGCACAGATTTACAAAATACTGGAAGGTTGAATGTTTGCCAAATATATAAAAAAAAATCTTAATAGAAACCGTTAATACATTACGTTGAAGTTTGCAATGTGCAATTTGCACTGCTAGAGATACAATGGAAAACAGACGAGAAAATTACGTATCGAAAATAAAATATCTAAGAATATTGGAAATAGAATCAGAAAGAGATGAAAATAAGTTTCTTCTATAAAGTAAGGAGAAATCTTTTAATAAACGAAGTCAGTATTTCTTTATTAGAAAGGATACAGGAAGTGGCCTAATTGTGTTGTAATTAGAAACCATTTGAATCTGTACAAATGACGATCATTCGATTCAACATTACACCTTTATGTATTGTCTATATATATATATATAACTTAAATATGCTTCTTGTCGTTTGAACAAATTTATGACGACAACAGAACAATTTTATAAAGGCCAAGTTTAACAAGAAAGAGGAAAATAAATACACCGTGGATACAAAGATGAGAATTGCCAATCGTGTCATACACTAAACTGGCTGAGAAAGAATAACAATAGAAGCATAACTTGTTTGGAACCGAGATCCATTGGGAACTGTTCAAAAAACCATAATTTGTCCATACCAACCCCGTAGCATTTGTACAAATTAGAATCCGTCTTTGACAACAATAAAATATTAATAAAAATAGAATTGAATAAAAACAAAATAACATTCTATGTTATTTTGACTTCCAGACAGAATTCCCTTCCTTGGTCTAAAAGATAACGTATCAATGACTATCACGATCTTTGGAAAGCACAGTTTGAACCTGAAAAAGGTTGAAATACTAGATAAATATTGGAGTCTTGCTAGTGATTAAAACTAAGAAATGTAAATGTGACTATTGTACCTATAAATTATTTGTGTATTTGGTATTGCCCTGAAGACGCTTGGAAAAATATTGGATGAATTTATAACTCATAGGCAAAGAACGATTCTACTTTTATAATTAGTGATATTGATATGCATTGAAATTTCAGCTATCCGTGACCTTTGACTTTTGTGGCCTTTTCTCAAATTCCCTTGTTTATTTAGCTTGCGTGTCAACCAATGATCATGTTAAAAACACAAAATTCCTCAGATTTCATTTCAACTGAAATTTTCCCTTACTTCCAACTCGGTCTTAAACTCTTTGGTTTCAACGGCGTCATTCGTCCCATATATTAAGATTATATCGAACAAAAACTAGCGCCATTAATTTTTAAGGATAGATGTGCGGGTAAAGGAAAGTTAAAATGAAATTTGTGTAGTTACATATTTTTACCTCTTGACTGTTCGAAAAGAATAAAAATAGAAGACATTTTATTAAAGGGAATACATCCGTAAGCAGTGCCAACACAGGGTCTTTCTAACTTTGGTAAATGCGAAACTTAGAACGATAGGTCGAAGGAAAAAGGAGTCCATGACTGTACCAAATACTCGAAAGTACAGAGCTGGCACTCACCAATTTTATATGAAAATGGTAATGGCGGTAAGGCTGGGAGTATTTGTTTCCTTTACTATTAGGTTGGTGCAAAAATAATGACGTTTTTTGACGTATTTTTTAACGTCAAAAAAATTCATTATTTTTGCACCAACCTAATATCTGTCTATATTTCTGAGATGAGGTATTATGTACATTATTTATATTATTCGGACTATTGTCCGAATCTTTGTCGCCATATTTATTACAACGTTTCGGCCGTTGTACGCTCCGGCCTTCTTAAGGTGGTTGGAATGGTGGTTCGAACTTAACCCTTTATTTCGCTCACTGGGGTAGACTGTTCTAGTTCCATGTTTAATGGATGTCAGTTATCAGTTATCTACTCTGAAAGTTATCCGGATATTGAACTCACACTCTTTGGGTCCTGTCACTGGATCTTAACCAACGCCTTTATCTACTGTGCCATGTGTCCTTGGGGATATCTGTATATGAATTTCTGGATATTATAAACCTAATGTCTTCAGCAACCATTTTTATCAGTGCTCATATTGCAATTTTTTTGCTGTTATCAATTCATGTTTTTACCAAGGCTCATATTGCAATTTCTGTTGTTATTATCGCTTTTCTCTGGCACTCCTTGTTACTGGTTCCCATATTGTATGCATTTCTATTCTTGGTCATAGACCGCTCCATCAGGGATGAGTTTGAAATAACAGACATATAACATCACTGGAAAATACGAAAACTTAAGGAATTAGTACATATGCTAGGACACAAAAATATCCTGAGCCGAACAAACATAGAAATGAATACAATATAGGAACCAGTAATAAGAAGTTTTAGAGAAAACCAATGAATAACAACACAAAATTGCAATATAAGCTCTGGAAAAAATATGAATACCAATAACGGAAAAATTGCAATATGAGCACTGGTAAAGACGGTTGCTAAGATATTAGCTTTATAAGTCCCAGAAATTCATACACAGATGGGCACTTGGCTCAGGGGATAAAAGCGTTGGTTAGATCGAGTGACTAGATTCAAAGAGTTGTGAGTTCAATACCAGGTTACAGTAATAGTGAACTAAGATATCCAGAAGAGGCGTGACACATGGAACTAGAAAAATCTACCCCGAAATAAAGTGTTCCGTTCGAAATCACCAGAAGAAGGCCAGGAGCGTACAACGGCTGAAACGTTGTGAATATAGCAATGAAGATGGTGATAACAGTTCGAATAATGTAAATAGTTATTTATTTGTGATTCTGGAACATATGAGATTCTGATGGAGAATAGTTTTTTTTTTATCACCTACATGGTTCATTGCTTGAAGCCATTCTGAATCATTAATCTGATGATGCTATTTAAGAACATGACTCAAATTTCTTGAGTACATATTTTGCTCCTGCAGCATTTTACGGTGGTTCAGAAAATTACTCCTGGCACCAAACTATTCTATTTTCAATTTCTTTATCTCTTGGACTCGTTTGTATTCTAAGTGTTTATTATTTATTAATTCAACATTTAGAATTTCCCTGATGGATTCAGGATAAGTGTCATTCCTGATGCAGATGATTGTTTCCGTTGTGAAAGAGTTTATCTTTATCGTGGTTCCTACTTTTTGGAACACTCGCTATAAGAAAGATGGTATGATACAAGAAGGTGGAACTGTAAAATAGACAAGACTCATAAGTGAAGATATCGCGTAACTGCATGTGACAAATGGAACAAGCGATAAAACGAAGACAAATAAGAAATATCACCATGAAAAAAAATATGATTGCATAGAGGGCATCTGAAAAGGGAAACAAAGTACCTTATTAATTGATAAAAGGGGGAATTATAATAAAGCATAAATAAACAGAAAATATGTCACCGTTTTATAGAAAAAGACAAAACAGTAAACATCCTAAATATATGCAGCAAAGTGACTCAAAAGAAATACAAGAAGAGTCCCAAGAGTGTAGGATCAGTCATACACTGTGAACTGTACAGATGATTTGGGTTGACACCAGATAACCATATGACGTCAACCCAATCCAGAAGGATTACAAGAAAATAAAAATAAAAAAGGTAATTTGGCATTGTGTCCTCCAGACCGACATTAGGGCTATCCAGGCGGGAATAACCAGGACTTATGAGAGAACTTGGTAGACACCCCTGTAACATAGAGTTAAGACAAATAAAAGTAAAAATTTGAAAAAATACCAGAGTCTTTGACGTGAAATTCGTGAATGCTATGTTTTGAAGTCTTGTCCATACTATATATACAGTGCATACGGAAGTAAAAACTATGGAATGCAGTTGGATGAATTCGTCATTCAAGAAAAAAAATGAGACTGTATGAGATGTAAACAATCAATGTGACAATAATAATAATAATAATAATAATAATAATAATAATAATAATAATAATAATAAGTTTTTCTCTTAGATTAATTGTCTGGAAAAAGGATAAGACAAGTTGCTAATGCTATTCAAAAAGTGTTTATCAATCTCTAAGAAGTCATGGCAGGTAAAAGAATTCGACAAGTTTCTAGATATGTTATCTTACTAATAGAATTAATGACAGGGTAAGAGAATTAGACAATTTTGCTGAAGCAAATATAATGCTACGATTAGAGAATTAAGCAAGTTTCAATGATGCTAAACATAAGAGAAAACGAAAAATGTATTCCATTTATCAATTACTTTCTAACATGTTCTTGATGTAATTGTATAAGAAGCGAATTATACGACTTCCTCAAATAACTTATGTTATATTGTGGATAGCACTAGATTAAAGACAGAAGCATAGGGTTGCATGTGAAGGCCTTTATTTACAAGAGATGGCTATTAAAAAATCTACGAGGACTGGAATTTGGTTGACTACCTGGAAATATTAGAGAGGTAGAGTAGGAATTTAGTTGAGTTCATCTATGAGACAATGTCCTTAAATCAAACATGGGGGACATAATTTACGGTTCTGGTCACTGTCAAAGTTTTTTCACGGGCCGTCCAGAACAGTTCTACCTGAATTTGACTTATCAGGGGTGAGTAAAGTTTGTGCAATAGACAGTGGTGGAGCAAATGAAGTTGGTAATAGACAGTTTGTTACTTACGGCTGATGGGATTTGAGTGACTCTTTCGAACATTCTGAGATCTGGTTATACACCGTCTTATAAGAATGGTATATCCGATGTGAATACAACTAACTTTTCAGGATTAAGCTTGCGCTTTCTTTCACTGGTGCTCTGAAGGAACTCATTGAGCGATTAGTCGTGGTTGCTATTATCTTCTTTAAAAAGATAGACAATTTTGTCCTTGGTAATAGAGAGAACGTTCATGATGGCCACATAATTTTCAAATATGACTGACTGGAACTCATCCGGGTCAGTCTTTACTCTCGTTTGGAATCTATTAGACATATACCTAGATACATAGATAAATGATGTCATCTCCCTCACTTCATCTGAAAATATCCAGACTAGACATGCATTTTAGTGAACCATTGTGCACAGTGTAGTCTAGAAGGTGGGATTGCAAAAGAGGGCGAGAGTGTAGCTTTATGCAGGTTTTTCGGGCCCCTAGGCATGACCCATTTTTCTTTGTGACACACGCATATGAATTTTCCCATGAGTTTGTGCCTGTTTACTGTGTTTAAGATGTCTTGATATACAAGGGAATCAAGCTAAATCTTGAGTTTGTTCTTTAGCGCTATAGGGACCCGTTGGGGGTGGATACTGTTGGGTCCACATTTATTGCCTGATCTCCTAGCAGACATTAAGTGCCGTTAAAAAACTTCAGAAAATGGGTGCCCTTGCTTTGAGGTTTCCTTTCAGGATTGTTCTTGGTGTTGAGATAGGTTTTTCTTTTGTGCTACAAATGGCCTCATACTTGCATTTCAATGGCTCTTCGTAAGATCCGCCATGATCGCCAAGTTAAGTGTTACTAGACCCAACCTTCTATAGGTCCGTACCTTGGTTTAACATGGAATGTTACAACAGTGAACACGCAATGGTATCTCAACTCCAAGGAATCATGCTCTTGTAGACTCAATCATTGAATCTCCAAATGCAAACAGTCGTACTGTCTTATCTTTGAGTGGTACAATTTTGAATTGTTTAAACACACTTCAGGGTAGCAGGTTCTATTAGTTCAAGTGTCAATCTATTTCTATTTGGGCTGTTTTGCCGCCTATTTTTTATTTTGACACAGGTTTCTGTTGCACCTGAAGGTACACTATGGCCATTTTGGTTTTATACAGGTATGTAAACATTGCCACTCATAGACTCATCTTCACTATCGTTTTGGGTAGCCGTGTGGATGTTTCCACTGCTATACCAGTCGCTAAAGCATCGTGAAGGCCTTATCATTCCATATCTTTTGTTCTTTGAAATTGGTTTTGTCATGTTGGGTGACAGAATTTAACCAAGCGGTCACACTACTTCTTTACTGAGCGTTATCTTTTGTAATGGTCTTTATCACAGAATTATCACTTTTTAAAAATATCCCTCGTTATTATTTATTTTACCGGATGTACCTTTAATTTCTTCAGTGAAATTCCAATTGTCTCTACCCGTTTTACAGTTGATTCTACCGTTTCTGCAATCTGCAGGGTCATTGCAATAGCCAGACACCCACTTTTCTTCAGTAAGGAATTTTGACTTGACGTGTATCAAAATATATATATATATATATAGGTCCACTAAGTTCCTCTCCTCGACTATGTGCTCAAATTCACATTGCTTTGTTATTTACAGAAGCCTCTTGAGAAAGGCACGGACAGATTCATTCAAAACTGATTGTCTCACTTAATTCTTGGTGATATTTTACCGGACCAAAAAGGCAATGATCTGCCAATATATAATCTGACCTGACTTAAAAATTAGTCCATTTTTTCTAGGTTCAGTCTAAACTAGTCTATCTTTGAAGGGATTAACTGAGAAGTTGCTAAAAACGGGTAGTTTAACAAAATATCAATAGTTAAATTCCTCTTAACTTGATGGCAGTCGTGAGCACGGAGATCATTTCAGGCGTGCGAAGTGTCACCCAAAACTGGCAAAATGCTATGGTAAACTGTAATTATCAATGAAAAATTGCATCGTATCTGTTTTTCACACCCATTTCCTCATTCTGGCATCATGTTATGCCACGGATAGCACATGATTAAAGATAGAAGCACGGGTCCGGGTGAGCATGCGTTTTTTACAAGATACGGCCATTCAAGCGTACAAATCAACCATTCACCCTTGCATGGAGTATTGCTGACAAATATGGTCTGAAGCCCCTTATGTTTGTCTCAAGGTTCTTGATAAGATCCAGAGACGGATATGAAATGTAATTAGTCCTGATCTGGCATCTTGTCTGCAGTCGCCTACCTCTGCCTTTTTTTTTTACAAATACTTTCATAGTAACTGCTCCGACGAGCTGCTTTCGCTGGTTCCAAAACTTCATGAATTTAATCGTTCTCCTAGGCTGGCATCTCGCTCACACCCTTTCACTGTCGAAACTCTTAAATGTAGCCGTCTCTTCTACTCCAATAGCTTCATATCTCGCACTTCTCGCATGTGGAAGTCCCTCCCCTTTTCCTGTTTCCCTGATAGCTATAATCTCCAACTATTCAAATGTAATGTCAATCGACATCTCCAGATGCCTTGATCTATCACTTATCCTTCTCTTCATCCTTTCCTCTATCACTCTTATTTGCTCTCGCTCCAAATGCTATGTAATCCCTTGTGTGCTAGTGGCTTCCCGACTTGCTTGGGGTGAAATGTTTAAAAAATATAAAGATAGGAGAATAGAAATGTGTTTCCGGAGTAGCAGTTAACTACCCGGAAATGTTACACAGGTAGATGGAGCATTTGTATTGATTTTAGATATGAGAGTGTGTGCTAATACAAGTTACTTGCAATTTGAAAATAGGCTTTAGCAGGATGCTTAAAGTATTTTTGGTAAGAAATTTAAGCTAGAAGCAGAATGCCATGAATGACAACAATCTTGTATTTTCCAAATATTCTTTAAGGATTTGCTAGAAGTAATTATATAGTAAATCGAGAATCTCCTTCGCCTTCTGTTAGTATGGTTGATGCTAACCTCCAGTAGAGCAACTTTTTGCGCTTTTTCGGTCTTACGTTCTCCACTGACATGAAGTGGAACAATTGTATTGATCAATTTTCTATAGGTCTGAAGCTAGGAAGGTTGGTTCACTGTGTCGTGCTCGACAATTCTTTTCATTAAAATCTTGGACATTTCGTTTGCCAATCATACGCGCATCGAATATTGATGCCAAATCTGGTCTGGCATTTCTGCTAATATGACTAGAGATTCCTTATAAATTCAAGAGAAGAATCTGCAACGTTATCGAAGATTTTTCCATACGTTTTCTAAAAATATTTTTACAGAAATTTTTCCGATGATCTTTACTCTTTGGTACCTCAACTTCACTAATTTAAACGCAATACTAGATTGGCAGTTAGGTATCCTACTTTCACTGCTGAAATTATTAGATCTCGCCGTAAGTTTTAGGTTCAAAGTTTCCACTCCTGCACTTCTCATTTCTTGCTTTCTTGTGAATTACGATCTTCAAAAATTTAAATGCAAATTCAATCGCCATCTTCTCTTTCCTTGAATTCTGTTTTTTTATTGTACTCTTTTATTAATAATGTTTTTCTCGGATTCTTTCATCCCCATTAACTCCCCCATTGCGTCTTAGTGGCTTTATTTTCACTATTGCTTTGGATGGAATGATTAAAACAGACCTTAACAAACAAATAATGGCATCGTAAACATATTAGAAAATTGTTTGTATTTTCTAAATAATATCAACTATTAATAAAAATGAAATGCACAGTGTTTTTGCACTTTCTAAATAGGTTTTGTCAAATTGCTAGAAAGGTCTATGGTTTAGTCGCATTTTGGAAGGTTTTCAGAAGGTTTTATCAGTGATAAATATATATGAGATGTTATGATAAGTTGTTGAACTTTATAAATAGTTCTGTTAAGCAACTTTCTTGAACTTCCTCTACAGTTGTTTCTCTAGATACGAGAAGCGTTTTCTAGTCTCTATATTAGATACAGATCTTAGACGTTTAGACTACTGGAAACAATGGATATTCAAAGAGTGAGACAAATTTCCTATAAATTTTAAGTAGGTTTTATCAAACTGCTCGAAGTAATCATACGGTCCGAGAATTTAACAATATTCGAACATATTCCAAATAAGTTTTAACATGGTACAAAAAGCAATGCTGTAGTAAGAGAATTCGAAAACATTTTCAAACTTTCGAAAAAACCTTTTAATCGACAAACTTTAATGTACCGTAATTCCCCATATATAATAGGCATTTTTCTCAAAAGCTAATAAGCAAAACTCTTGATGTGTATTATGCACAGCTACAATAAAATCTTCAAAACTCTGCTGTTTCATAGGTCGATTTAATTTGCGAAATGAGTACTCACCAGAAACATACGACAATTTGACCGTAATATTTGGCGATTGCGACCCCATAAGGATGTCAAATATAATATGTACCTAACAATACGTACAAATATAAAATAAAATAAAATAAGAGTAATCATAAAACTAAATTAGAATAATATTATTCTGTTTAAAATCATTTTTTTTTTAAAAACATCATACAGATGCGGTAGATTGCAAATTTTATCAAACAAAAACAGGTTAAAGAGTCTGCGCAGTAGGTACAATATAGGTATTTCCGTTTCCTTTTAGAATTGTGATGATCGGAATTTTTGATAAATTTCTTCAATTACAGCTTGAATAAGAGTAGGAAAAGCTGGCCGTAATGAAATTGATGATGTATAATTTATAGGGTTTGATTACCAAACAAGGGGTGCGTATTATGCGTGAGTAGAAGTATTTTTCCACACTTTCAGCACAATTTTAGGTGTGCGTATTATATACGGGGAATTACGGTAGGTTATAACTTAAATGCAAGTTTACTTCGTAGCGAAAGCATTTACTTATTTGGCATCAATAGTCAGCATTCATTCCCAGGTAAAAAGAGGGTTAACATTATTTACCCTTCTTTTCCGTCTTCCAGCCATTTACCTGTTGGTTTTTAATCAGCTCGTCTTTGAATATAATTATTAGATTGAGTCTTAAATAATTTCTGTCTTTTGTTTATCAACTTTATTCTTCATAAAGTAAAGTACACTTGCATTTTATTCAATTGTATATTCAGCATTATCTTCAATGACTTGTTGACAATTACCAGACAGCTTTTCGATAACTATTGAGAAAAAAATCTTTGAATTTTATATGATGAGATTTCATTTTCTACCGGTTGGAGGACTCTACTAGGTCAGCCGGTAAGAAAATTTATTTCCGATCTGTACTGTTTATTCAATGCCATAGATTGACGGTCGGTGTAGGTGCGAGGAAAAGCGAGCGAGATTTAATTAAAAGAAATAGTAGTCAAAATGAATAATGGCTGACAATGTTTCGCCTTATAAAAATTCCAAATAATATTACGACTATTAATACTACCAGTGGATATAAAGCAATTGAAATGACGACGAAAGAAATCCTTGTCAAAAATGAAGAATGCTTGACAATGCTCGATCTAATCAAAATTTCAGATAATATTACTACTACTAAAACTACACTACACTATAAAGCAATTGAAATGAAGTTGAAAGAAATACAAGATCTTGTTTGACGGATATAATTTAGAACATTCATTTTCGACTGATATCTACTTTAAAAGTTAGCAGATGGTATAATAGATATTTGCTTTGAGAAAGATTACATCTGTAATAAAACCGGGGAGAAGAAATAATTCTTTATTCGTTCAGGGGAATTATCGATTTTTTATTAACTTTCATTAATAAGAGTCAGAAAAAAATGAAATGACGTATTTTTAATTTAGTGTGTTATCCTTCCAGAGTGTAATATTAGTGTTGTTATGTTAGACTATAGGGTAACAACTTTTAACTGCTACTTCTTTCGGTGCTAAAGATACTCTTATGGTAGACTATTTTCCCACCTTTCTATCCATTCTTTTCTCTGTCCGTTATATCACTGATGCAATATTTTTCAAGGTATCTAACGATTAGAACGACAGAGAATGGGGTATTGGATTCATGCCTTTCCCAAAGGTAGTGAATGTCATGATCATAAATATATAACAGATGCGTCGCTCCATTTTGTCAATTTTTAAAAAATATACTAAAGATGTATTAAGCACATTCATTATCAATTTATGAAATTTATAAGTTATTTGCTACTTTGGAATATTAGTGATTGTTTGCAAAGATTTTCAACTAAAACAGCTTTTTTAATTATTTACTTTGTCTCTCCAGCTCCAAACTATGGGTTACATAGCAAACAGGACTCTTTAGGATTGGATGGCAGCTAGTCGGTTATTAAATGTATTTCTTAATAGAAGAAAATTACATTCGTTTAAAAAAACACAAAACATATTTGCCTTTTTGGAAATGCAACGTCAATCGTCACCTTGATACCCGTTCTTTTATTGTCCTCTCTCTTTCGTTCACTTTCAGTAACCCCTTGTATCTTAGTGACTTTATCGCTTTGCTTTTCAGTGAAAAGGACTTGTTGAGTTGTAGAACCAAAATTAATTTCATTATTAACTCCTTATTTGTTGGTTTTCTTTATTTTTTTTTTCAAATTGCTAAATGTAAATTCGGTTAAATAAAAGTCAAATGAAAAGAGAATAAATCTGATCGTCGCTTCTGGCGTGTTATATTTTTCATTTAAATCTATTTTAAATCGGGTCGCAACTTTGGTTAGAGATTATATCTTTGAAGTCTGCAGCCAAAGTTTCTAAAATCACAGATGATCAATAGTTATCTTTGAGTTTCTGCGAAAATAATCAAAAATAGAATTCCAGATTCGCAATTTCTAAACGGTTGCAGATGCCTGCATGTTTATATGCTTTTGGCCTGATAATGTTTAATCTTTGATAAGAGAAGATATTTTAGTGTCATCGTTGTCCGAGTTGTATAGAATTTGAATTGAGAAAGCAAGAAGCAAAAAGCTAATCAATTTACTAATGGAACAAAGATATGAATAATCTCTGAAATTCTTAAAGACAGTTTCATATATAAAGAACGTAACATCCGGGTCAATAAAGTTAATACAGGGTGTTTCTAAACTCTAGACACCCTAGGCAAAAACGCATATTTTTTAAGAAATGAAATTTTCAACAACATTTTATTGAATTGGAATATTAACAAATAACATCTTTAATATAATTTCCCTCATTTGTGATGTAAAGGTCGATGCACTTTGCGAGATTCACGTGAACTCGATTTATGCGATCGATCAAGTGTGTTGCATATGTGGTTTTCATTTTCAGTAGACCTCTATTAGCATATCCAAGAACAAAGGTGCCAGCTGGTCGACAGAACATGATAATCTGTGAAGATAAAAAATATAGTTAAGGAGATTTCCTATGTACTCAGACTTCAGGGACACCTTTTATATCTCAATTAGTTTATTTACGGCACAGCCTTTTTTGTATTCGATACTGCACTGAAGATCATTACAAGCAGTTAAAAAATAGAGTTACGCTGTTTACTGGAGTTATCTCTGGCACAGCCTGAACATCGGCTTCACGCTCTGTGAATATGCGACGTAGGCCATGTGAAAAGTAGATAATTAGAACTGAGATTCAATTGATAAGATAGTCGGCGTTAATTATTAGAAAAGACTTTGAGAAAACGCAAACGAAGAAAAGCTAACGACCACTTATGAAAATGGAATTCATTCAGAGATAAACTTTCCGATGGGCATCCATGCATTTTGGTTCCTCGAATGAAGAACTTAAATCTAAAAATGTTCCGGACATTATTTACATTATTCGGACTATTGCCCTCATCTTTGTCGCCATATTTATCATAACGTTTCGACCGTTGTACGCTCTGGCCTTCTTCAGGTGTTTGGAATGTCGAACTGAACCCTTTATTTCGCTCGCTGGTGTAGACTGTTCTAGTTTCACGTGCCATGTCAAGGACACATGGCACAGTGGATAAAGGCGTTAGTTAGATCCAGTGACAGGACCCAAAGAGTGTGAGTTCAATACCTGGTTAAGGTGGTGGAGAACTTGGAGACGGAATTAAGCAGGAGATAACTGATATCCATTAGACATGGCACGTGGAACCACTTGAAGAAGGCCGAAGCGTACAACAACCGAAACGTTGTGATAAATATGGCGACAAACATGAGGACAATAGTTCGAATAATGTAAATAATTTACATGATACCTCATCTCAGAAATATAGCTCTTTCCGGACATATCTCACATTTTTAGAACCTGTTATGTGGCCTTGATTTAATTTGACCTGTAATCTTAGAATATCTAGACAAACACTCTTCATTTAGGTTACTCAGTCATACGTGAGAGTCTGTATTATGTGACCGCTGCATTATTAATAACAGGTTTCGTAAACATTTTTCGTTAAGGGAGGCTGTGCAGTCCTTTCTGGCTTTTCACAAAATTCAAATCCGTATCGAAAATGGTATGAAAGAGATTAAGAAGAGCGAAAAGAGGCAGCTTAGACCAATTCCAAAAGCTTGTTCTGAAAAGAGGAACTTTGCAAATCGCGATGAGACTGACCAAAATTTAGCTATAAAGAATGTCAATCTAATTCAAAGAGAAAATAATTCAGTGAGACGAAAATGTTTAGAAAGTGTTTTCATCGTTTAGCTCATGCACAGTGAATTTGAGCCCAGAATATTCCACTTTTTACAACTCTTGGCAGTTCTTCTCTGATCACTCTATCGGATATTTAGTAAGAAAAATGATGACAATAAAAAGAAAAGAAAAAAATCTACATAGAATTGGCGAGATTATATAATATACCACACACACACACACACACATATATATATATATATATACTTACTTTTGGAATTAAGATGCCTTTACTTATGACCATTTTCTGCTAAAATTACCAGCATTTCTCGTTCGTGCGCATCTGTAGTCGCATCAAAGTAAACATCTCTTTCTCTTTCTCTCTATGTATATATATATATATATATATATATATATATATATATATATTAGGTTGGTGCAAAAATAATGACGTAATCATGTCGTTTTTTGACGTTAAAAATACGTCAAAAAACGACATTATTACGTCATTATTTTTGCACCAACCTAATATATATATGTGATAGAAATTTTTGTGGGGATTTGAATAATCATTCATAGTAATTCTTTGAGAAACCTCAACAGAAAGTACTGGGCAGATGTTTCCTTCTTTTAGGGAACTCTCAGCAGTGCGTATTCACATAAATATCCAATAAATGTTATTTTCATATATATATATATATATATATATATATATATATATATATATATATATATATATATATATATATATATATATATAAGTGTGTGTGTGTGTGTTGTTGTGTTTGTAAAAAATTATCGAATTAACCTGTAGAGATAGACAATATGCATAAAGGAAAAAAGACAATAAGAAATCTGTTTTTTTAGCAGACGTGTTTTTCTCAGGGGAACCAATTATTCTAGTTGCTAACGACATTTTGTTTGTTGTTGATAGATACTTTGTTTCAATAAACATATTTTTGGCCTCAAAAAAGTCCACATTGGACAAAACGCTCGGCTAATACTACAGTTTTCCTATTGCTTTTCCTTTATGCATATATATATATATATATATATATATATATATATATATATATATATATATATGAGAAAATGTGTTAGGAAAATTAATGACATTATAAATTTTCAACGTCCCATTTCGTGCGAATGTGTAATTACATTAACGGAAACATTACTCTAGGCTGATGACGTTCTAAGGGATGAATTGCGTCACACAAATAACTTCACATTGTCATTAATTTTCCTCATATATATATATATATGTATATATATATATATATATATATATATATATATATATATATATATATATATATATATATAAATGCTGGTCCCTGTTTAAAACAGGAAGCAGCCAGGAAGCAGCAAGATGGGATATATATATATATATATATATATATATATATATATATATATATATATATATATTCCATGTTGCTGGTTCCTGTTTTAAACAGCATTGATTAAGAATTTACATCCATCCAGTGCCACCTACTCGATTTGACCTGCAGATTAGTTCAACAAATGATTTACTGGAATTTTTTTTAAATTTTTGTCTAATATTAGTAGGATCAGTTGAGCACCGTCTCTAAGAAAAGACCACTATGATGCAATTCACTCTGTCAGAAATTTGGTAGCGGCATGCTATACTGCTTTGTATTTACACCGGACGCTCCACTACGAACTTTTTCAGAATGTTTGTGTGTAAATCAAAGGACAGTGCAGAGGATTCGAAGAGAGTTGGATGAATCTAATGATGATTACGAAACTCACTCTGAGCGTTCTGATAAGAAATGAAATCCCGAATTTGTTGGTGAGGTCCTCAGACTCAACACGGAGGCCTACATCAAGTCCCTTGAGGAGGTAGTGCTGACCTAGGTCAAGATGGTGGCTGGTGGAGAACCCTATGTCTGGCAGCAGGACTCTGCACTATGCCACACAAGCAGGAGAACCCAATCATAGTTGTCAGACAATTTCTGCGACAACATGACCCCTTACATCTGGCTACATAACTCTCCAGGCTGCAACCCCCTTGATTATTATAAGTGTGACGTAGTTGAGCGAGTGCTCAACAAAACTCCTTGTAACATAGCAGTATTCACATAAATAAGGAGACCGTCCAGAAGAGATGCAGGAGATTTCGAAGTCCTTTGGAGGCTGTGATTGAAGCCAATGGCGATTTTATTGAATAGATTTACTCTTTAGTATTTCAAGATATTTTTATGCAATTTTGGTAAATATATCTATTAAAATGAGATGTTATTTTTCTTTTCTTTTCTGCATAATTTAGACAATGATTTATACATTTCACGCTGTACTTAAGAAACGTACAAAAGTCAATTGATTTAATTTTTAATCCGACATAATTTCTTTTTGCTATAAATATTGTATTTATTGCACACACCTGTTTACGTATACATCCATGTTTTTTTTTACCAGTTAAATTACTCTCTACCGGGCCAGATATCGAAGAATTCTTAATAAAGAATCTCCTAACTTGCCTTGCAGTAATAGTTTTCAGTAGCTTAATGGCAATGCACCCTTGACT
Source organism: Acanthosepion lycidas (assembly GCA_963932145.1). Classification (NCBI taxonomy): domain Eukaryota; kingdom Metazoa; phylum Mollusca; class Cephalopoda; order Sepiida; family Sepiidae; genus Acanthosepion; species Acanthosepion lycidas. The sequence continues at coordinate 4,110,480 of OZ010571.1, forward strand.
TTAAATTAAGTTCCCAAATTAAAGTTAGAATACAGGTTTCATTTCTGCCGTGACGCACATTTTATTTCATAAGAGTTTCGAATTCTAGACATGGATGTTACTCAACACGTGTACTCACTTTAAATATATAAGACATAACATATTTGTTAAATCAACCCTCCCACTACTACCATAGTTTCCACCAATCAGTTATCATCAGGCAGTAAAATTTTACTTCCTGGGGATAGGTGATTGGTAGAAATTATGGTAGTAGGAGGGTTGGTTTTCCAAATATTTTATCGTAAATTGCTTCGTATTTTATTTTTATTTATATTGTATTGAGGGCTTTTTATTAATTTAGTCGGTTTTGACAATTTTTTTTCAAAAGTTTGATTTTTGAGATCTATCTATCTATCTATCTATCTATCTATCTATCTATCTATCTATCTATCTATCTATCTCTCTCTCTCTCTCTCTATATATATATATATATATATATATATATATATATATATATACCTACATTCGAAGTGCAACTTAAAGTTTCGTTGTTCTACCAACTCATCAGGTACGAATAATTCGTGCCCGATGAGTTGGTAGAACAACGGACAGAGCTAAAAAGTTGCGCTTTTTAGCTCTGTCTAACCACATTGAGGACTGTTTTGTTTACATCTTACATTAAACTGAGTAAATATTTATTTGCTTACCTGTGTATGCACGCTAACACACGTATATATGGTTGCTAATGTCTACTTATTTGAATTATGCATATTAATATATATATATATATATATATATATATATATATATATATATATATATGATTAAAATAAAATGTGGTCACGTGAGCTTCTTATAATATGTAGATTTATTAGGCCTTTAATGAAATATGAGAAATAAAAAAAACAACAAACAATACGATAGCAATATTGATACCAAGATTGGTTATATTTATTATATATTAGCCTGTTGACTAAATTGAAGCACGAAGAGAAAGATTTTAAATTTGTAATTTTTGGACACGCCTGCGTCCCTTTTCAACCGAGACGAGAAATAATAAAAAAATTCCGACTAAAATCTTTCTCTTTTCTCTTCAGTTTAGTCAAACGGCTAATATATAATAAAGGTCATTAACTTTATTGCCAATATTGTTGTCATTTTGCTGTCTTTTTATTACTCAAAATTAATTAACCGGCCTATTAAATCTATCTATCTATATATATATATATATATATATATATATATATATATATATGAAATAAGAACGAATCAAATATAAATTTAAGCGTTCATAATATTAATTTAAAAATAGGGCTCAATACAATAGTAGAGCAATAAATCTTTATTATAGGATATTACACTCCAACATATGTAAAACCGCTACATAAATGCATTCAGATTTCGATGGATAACATCGCATCTCATCAGGCGGTGGTAAAAAATTGAAAAATTGTAAGAAGCATCATTTACTACAGATCATTTACCAATGCCTGATGAGATGCGAAATGCAGCGAAACATGAATGCATTTACGTAGCGGTTTTACATATAATCGAATGTAATATCCGATAATAAAGTATATATATATATATATATATATATATATATATATATATATATATCCGAATGTAATAATATATAAATTCTAACGTGTTTGTGTGTATGTGTACGTATGTACCAAGCAATAAGCTAAAAGGTATGTACTGACATCATATCAGTATATATATTTCAACCGAGAATTTTTCATTTTACCAAGATGAAATTATATTTTTATGACAAATTTTAGAGCTTGAATATCTGTAGAAATCTCACTTGACAATGTCTGCTGCTCAAAATTTAAAGAATTCCATTTCTCCAGCGATTTCAACAAGCGATTATTTTGTTATTTGTTTGCATTCTCTCAATTGAAAAATACAAGCAGTAAATATCAACAGGAATTCGTTCGGAAAACAAAGCTATTAAATGTCAGGGAGCATCAACATGACAGCGAGTTTTCTAACTAAAAAGGTCATTTTTGCCTTACGTAATAATTCGTCAAGTGGGGAAAATTATTTTGTTGTGTTAATTATTCATATATTTCGTTTTTTGGATATTTTTTAAATCATTTTTTTTTCATTTGCTCTTCGGCTTTATCTGACACCACTGAAAAGAAAATTAACATCATTTTCTTGAAATGATATATTTTGATACCGGGGGAAAAAAAACGTCGATATATGAGAGCCTTGTGGTTTTAATTGCAGGAATCTTCGCAAGCCCTAATGAGTTTTTCCGAATAAATCATCCAGTGGTCGGGCTACTATGTCAATAAATCTTTCTTATTAAAGTCGAATACGGAGCCGGGTTCGAATTTGATCTTTTACGACGTCATAAAATGTTAAAAACATGATTTTATTCCATTGGCGATCCAGTTTCCAATTTTATATCAGGATATTTTTTTGTTCTTTTAGATACTTTTTTTGGACTACGCCAAGTTTGACAAAAGGATAGAATCATGGAGCGCCATATGAAGAGAACGAGAAACAACTTGCGAGGTTAGCACGCAAAACCGCGTTTTACGGTAAGGACTCTTTTATTTTGTTTTAGGATGTTTTTGCGTGCCGTTGGCATATATCTAAATATAGAACCAGAGTTTGGGATTCTAATTCAATGGTTTGCCAACATCACTGTAAAGAAAACCTACTGATGGCGGATGTAAGAGAAAAATAATAAACTCAATGAGGTCAGATTTTAACAGATGTTCACTTTCACAGGGGCGGGGCTCATATGGATGTTTATTTACGAACCAGAAATTCTAATCACCGCAATCCGCTCCAAGAAGGCGTCAGAATAACATAAACAATATTCTTCATTTCTATATGGCAGTGAAGCTATTTCAGAGATCAGGGGCATCACGTTTGTTTGTTTTTTTGTTTTTTTTTTTGTCTCAAGATGACTGAAGAAAAAACAGATACTACATCTTGATACCGTATTTATTCACCTCCCTACGGGGGCGCAATTTGACACAAGCTCATTTTATGTGGGGTTGTCAGTACACGTAAATATAGTTCAAAGACAAAAATTGCCGAATGTTCGTGACCACTGTCACGCTGGCGTCGTTACGTCCATCACTCCAGTCACTTCTTTAGTGCAATGACATCAAAAGGAAGGAAGACGAGATACGAAACTGTGATCCAAATTCGAAGACCACAAAGCTCGCAAAATGAGAAAATGAATTTTAATGAACAGAACCAAACTGATTGTAAATACCAATTAAAAGTTTTATTGTGGAGTCACGCTATTTTGTATTGGAAATAAATGAAACGAACATGTTAGAAAAAAATCATTGATTTATAGAATTTTTCTTTTGTTAATACTTACTCAGAAGTAGTTCTGTCGCAAAGCTCGTAAAATTCAAACTTTCTTTTAGTCGGAAGCAAAAACATTAAGAGTGAGATGTTTTCGTTTCATGCGACAAACCAACACAGAGATGCTGGTAGTTGGTGCTTGCAAGATGCGTGATTTAAGTAATTTCTATTTTTTAATGGAATGGAATTAAATAATTAAACAATTTTCATTGTTTAAATTATTAAATAATATTTTCATTTTATATCAAGAGTTTGCCTAATCAACAAAATTGATTTATAAAAAAGGATGCATGATAAATTCATTCGGCGGCCTTTCAACTTTTGGGTAATCTACAATTAGTTATATTTGATAGCTGACTATTTTGATGGAAGAATTAATATATTTTTGAAATACTAGAATCCGCCAATATATAGTTCGATTACCACCGAAGGTAGAGTGTTACCCTTAAAATTATAATGATGCATGATATAAATAAAATGGGGTACAAGAGAATGAAGGTCATTGGGATAAGGAGGATAGATAACGACATAACCTTGACTTAAAGAAATTAAGTTGTAAGAGCGGAACTACAATTTGAATACGGGGGATATTCAGTGTGACTCGACTCCGTGGATGTAGTATGGAACCACCGAGCTGTAACGGTCTAAACTGTTGGAACTAAAGACTGGAGCGTATCTGAATATTTGCCATGGAATTAACGATAGAATATCGATTAGCTTGGAACGTTGTGCCTGGTGAAAAGAAACCAAGTGGAAAATGTTTCTTCCTGACACAAGGCTTGAGCATTTTCAGCCCAGATATGACACAATATTCCAAATTCAGTCTAAGCTGACACTTGTAAAGATAAAGCATGTTGGAAGGAGTCAAATGCTTCCAGTTGCGATAAAATAAGTTGACATTTTTTCAACGTCTTTAGCAAGGACTATATATATCTATAATTAGACGAAAAAGAACTAGTTTCATATAAAATCCAAGATCAAGAGCAATTCCAAATGCTTCTGATGCTGATGTTGACCGACGCTATATAAAGATCGATGACTATATATATATATATATATATATATATATATATATATATATATATATATATATATATATATATGTTTTTATCCGAGTTTCGCTAGGGGTTTCGGGACTTACAACATCATACAACCTCTCCACGGTGACAGATATCAACTTTGTTAGCTACAAATTTCCTCGTTTATGAACACACTACCACTACTCTTGTTCATTTGTAGTCCAATCACTATATATATATATATATATATATATATATATATATATATATATGTGTGTGTGTGTGTAATACTAACAATAAATTAAGTATCTTGTAACCATCAAGAGTATACTTTTTGTCTCTAAATTTTACTATGTGCAAAATGGATGTTTGTTTTGCACCAAAGGACAGAATATTGGATTACTAGATTTATTGGCCAATATGGCGCTGTTTTTATGGCCCAAGGGATATTTGAAAAGCATATCGTCAGAAACGGGTGCTTACACCTTATACCTTTGGCATCGATCAATGCCTGACATCTATGCCTCACACGTCTTTCAACACATCCGCTAAGGCATCACGCACGACTCGGAGATCAAGTGTTGGGAGATTCCATGCATAAACACGTTGTATTAACTGGTCTGACATGTTTTCTCTTGGGTTGAGATCTGGCGATCTGCCTGGTTACACGATGTATTAGAGAAAAACACTTTATGGACGCGCGACAACGATGTGCGCACGAAGCAGAATTGCATTAACATTCAGGAATCTATGGTAGTGCTACTAAACTAGGATAAAAGCGTCAGAAATATTCTTCAGCTAAGACAGGCTAGTTATGGTTCCATGAATAATAACAAGGTTCGTTGTCCATTTACTGGTTGCCATTCTCCTGAATGTTGCAACGCCACGTCTAGAAATATATTTACTTATGGCATAATTCGGACATCTGCGTCTCTCTAATCGTTGACGAGCAGCGTTTTGGAATAGAGCTATCAGACGTGTTTGAAGATGAATTGTAGGAGCATTATGCTGTCCAGCATCTAATACCGAATGTACTGATAAGCTCTACAATTGGTAGTGCGTCCAGTACCGGAACGTGAATTGTTCCCGTTGCCTCATGGCAGAAAAGACGTTGCTATGACACAGTTTGATGCACAAAGATTACGAGCAATATGCTCTAGACTTGACAGAGTTCAAAAACGTTTAACGGACTTGTGAATGATAAATTATTTTCCACCCTAGTACCGCTTTGACACAATCGAAATGTTGTTGGCCTCTTCCTATTCTGCATTTCATGGCAAAGTGTCAGAAGAGCTACATTCTTTATTTTCGTCCTTGCTCTACCACATACAACGTCGATTTACCCTAATTTCTTTCGTATTCCATTTGTAATGAGGAAGTTCCACCTACTGCTTCTTCTACCAAACTGTTAATCTTTCAAACACACTCCTGGGACGATGTTTCCCCAATCATTACGATCTTAATCTCTCCAACTATACAGCCAACTTTTATCTATCCTACATATCCTCATAGGCACTTCTTGATTCACCCCGCCTTTACGCCTTTACAGCAATATCATTCAGTAACCATCTACATTGAGTGGCTCTTGGACATTTTATTAAGTGAAAGATTGTATATAAAAATATAAAATAAACCATTTCCTGTTTGAATGGCGCCGTTGTTTTTTACGGAGTTTACCGTATTGCATCTCTTGAAGAGGACCAATAAATTGTTGTAGTCAAAACTATATCTATATGCAGTAATTATTATTATTATTGCTTGTGATTTTGAAGCTATGACTTATCACAGGCTATTCGACACCTACAACACAAAATTAAGGCAAATGAAAACCCGTGTAGTATTTCCCACATGTGCAGACACGTATTAACGGACAGAAATTAGTCAGTAAGTTAATTTGGTTTAGCAGCTTATCAACTTGTGTTATTTAATGCCGAAATCTAAATATCTTGTACGCACTTTGATGCTTTCTTTAACTACAGATATTTTGTTCATAATTTTATACTTACAGGGTAAATGTATGTTTGTTTTTTTAGATATATAGCTTGTAGATGATAATATGTATGTTTGGCAATTTGAAAAATATATTGCTAATAAATTAACTATGAAAATAAAATGTTTGTAATTTTAATATAAAATGTATTTTTATGCATTTATAATGCGGTATTGACGGTTAATTTGCCATAAATATGTATTGCTGGTAATTTAAATTTATTATGAAAATGTATTATTCTTTATTTGTATTTGGGTGCTCACTATTTGTCGATAGGTAGGACCCTAACAGGTGCTACCACCCGGAGTGTGGACCTAGCAACAACGGCAATTAAGAGGTTGTTCCGCGCTTCTCGAAACCTCCAGTTTACCGACCAGAAGCTTAACTGTAGTTAATCGTCATACACAGGACGGACAGAAATTAGGCGAGGCATGATAACGTGGACAAAAATTGAAAGACATTAATCCCAATATACTTAATTTATTGCAAATAATGGCTGTGAGGGTACCGTAACTGCTTTTGATGTGGAAAACGGAAGACTCGTTAATAGGTTTAAGAAGTAATTGTGTAATCAAAAAAAGGGACGTAAAACATGCGAAATTGAGAAAAGGGGGCAGAAGACAAAGTCAGAAATAAGACAAGAATTAATGAAAAGCTATTAATGATGGCGATGGACATGAAAGGCATTTATCAACCCAGATCAGAAAAGAAACAAAGAGAAGAAATATTGTGAAAGTGATTTATGGACTTTCCAGTGATGGGCCGATTTCTTGTTGACCAGTGTAAGGCAATTTCTTCTTGAACCGTCAAAGGCCAATTTTTGTTGCCCTGTGAAAGGCCGATGTCTTGCTGTCCAGTGAAAGGTGGATTTCTTGTTGCTCAGTGAAAGGCCGACTTCTTGTTGCCCAGTGTAAGGCTGATTTCTTATTATCAAGTGAAAGACCGATTTCTTGTTGCCCGTTGAAAGTCCGATTTCTTGTTGCCCGTGAAAGGCCGATTTCTTGTTGTCCAGTAAAAGGCCAATTTGCCCAGTGAATGGCTGATTTCTTGTAGCCCAGTGTAAGGCCGATTTCTAGTTGCCCAGTGTAAAGCTGATATTTTGGAGTGAAAGGCCGATTTTTTGTTGCCTAATGCAAGACCGATTCCTTGTTCACAAGTGTAAGTCCGATTTCTTATTGTCCAGTGAAAGGCCTATTTCTTGTTGCACAGGGAAAGGCCGATTTTTTGTTGCCCAGTAAAAAGCCGATTTCTTGTTGTCCAGTTTAAGGCCGATTTCTTGTTGCCAAGTGAAGGACCGATTTCTTGTTGTCCAGTGAGAGGCTGATTATATTTGCCCAGTGAAACGCCGATTTCTTGTTGCCCAGTGTAAGTTCGATTTCTTGTTCCCCAGTGTATGGACGATTTCTTGTTGCCCAGTGCAAGGCGTATTTCTTGTTGCCCTGTTAAAGGTTGATTTCTTTTAGCCCAGTGTATGGACGATTTCTTTTTGCCCCGTGAAAGGGTGATTACTTCTTACCCAGTGAAAGGCCGATTTTTTGTAGCCCAGTCTAAGGACGATTTATGTAGCCCAGTGAAAGGCTGATTTCTTGTTGCCCATTGAAAGGCCGATTTCTTGTAGCACAGTGTAGGGACGATTTCTTGTTGTCCTGTGAAACGCCGATTTCTTGTTGTATGGCTGATTTATTGTAAACCACTGTAAGGGCGATTTCTTGTTGCCCAGTGTAAGGCCGATTTCTCGTTGCCCTTTGAAAGGCTGATTTCTTGTTGCCCATTGAATGGCCGATTTCTTGTTGTCCAGTATAAGGCCGATTTCTCGTTGTATAGTGAAAGGCCAATTTTTTGTTGCTCAGTGAAAGACTGATTTCTTGTTGCCCAATGTAAGTCCGATTTCTTGTTGCTCAGTGAAATGCCAATTTTTGTTGCTCAGTGTAAGGCTGATTTCTTGTTGCCCATTGCAAGTCCGATTTCCTGTTGCCCAGTAAAAGGCCGACTTCTTGTTGCCCTGTGGAAGTCCGATTTCTTGTTGCTCATTGAAAGGCCGATTTTCTGTTGTCCAGTGCAAGTCCGATTTCATGTTGCTCAGCGAAAGGCCGATTTCTTGTTGCCCAGTGTAAGTCCGATTTCTTCTTGCTCATTGAAAGGCCGATTTCTTGTTGCTCAGTGAAAGGCCGATTTCTTGTTGCTCAGTGAAAGGCCGATTTCTCGTTCCCCAGTGTAAGTCCAAATTCTTGTTGCCCAGTGAAACGCCGATTTCTTCTCCCTCAGTGTAAGTCCAAATTCTTGTTGCTCAGTGAAAAGCCGATTTCTTGTTGTTCTGTGAAAGGCCGATTTCTTTTTGCTCAGTGAAAGGCCGATTTCTTGTTGTCCAATGAAGGGCTGATTTCTTGTGGCCGACTGTAAGTCCGATTTCGTGTTGCCCAGTGTAAGTCCGATTTCTTGTTGCACAGTCTAAGTGCGATTTCTTGTTGTCCAATGAAAGGCCGATTTCTTGTTGGCCAGTATAATTCCAATTTCTTGTTGCTCAGTGAAAGGCTGATTTCTTGTTACCCTGTGTATGTCCGATTTCTTGTTGCCCAGTGTAAGTCAAATTTCTTGTTGCTCAGTGACAGGCCGATTTCTTTTTGCCTAATGTATGGCGGATTTCCTGTTGGCCATTGAATGGCCGATAGCTTGTTGTCCTGTGTAAGTTCGATTTCTTGTTGCCCAGTGTAAGTCCGATTTCTTGTTGCCCAGTGTAAGTCCGATTTCTTGTTGTCCAGTGAATGGCCGATTTCTTGTTGTCCAATATAAGTCCGATTTCTTGTTGCTCAGTGAAAGGCCGATTTCTTGTTCCTCACTGAAAGGCCGATTTCTTGTTGCTCAGTGAAAGGCCTATTTCTTGCTGCCCATTGTAAGTTCAATTTCTTGTTGTCCAGTTTAAGTCCAATTTCTTGTTACCCTTTGTAAGTCCGATTTCGTGTTGCCCAGTGTAAGTCCGATTTCTTTTTACTCAGTGAAAAGCCGATTTCTTGTTGCTCATTGATAGGCCGATTTCTTGTTGCTCATTGAAAGGCCGATTTCTTTTTGCTCAGTGAAAGGCAGATTTCTTGTTGCTGAGTGAAAGGCCCATTTCTTGTTGCCCAATGAAAGGCCGAATTCTTGTTGCTCAGTGAAAGGCCGATTTCCTGTTGCCCAGTGTACCGCCGACTTCTTATTGTCCAGTGAAAGGCCGATTTCTTGTTGCCCTGTGTATGACCGTTTTGTTGTTGTCCATGAAATGATCATTGAAGAAGGAGAAATGGGATAGAGATCCTTGCTGAAAGAAATGGCAGTAAATTAAGATCGTTCGTACTAGGAATTAGGTAACCAGCAATGATTTCTTTTGCTTCTGATATTTCTTCATATATCTATAGAAGTCAAGACTTTCAGGCGACTGTCTCTTTCATGCTAGATGGAATAGTCAGGCCTGTGGATGGTTCAACACAAAACCTTCACCACTATAATCAAATCACATGTGCTGGTGTCGGGCTGTTAGTTTCCCAGGAACTGATCTGCTTGACACTCATATATAATTATTTAAAAAAAAAATGTTTCCTTTGCCCTTTAAAAATATTTGTTTTAAAAAATATTTATAATTTAAGCTCTATTTCTGTATCGAGCCCTGTTTTTTTTTGTTTTTGTTTTTTTTAAATAAAAACAAAAATACTTAAGAACACCGGATTATTTACCTAACGTGCTCTTTCCCATTTTTCTACATATCTGTTCATATCTATCTATCTATCTATCTATCTATCTATCTATCTATCTATCTCTCTCTCTCTCTCTCTCTCTATATATATATATATATATATATATATATATATATATATAAACTGAAAAAAATAAATAAAAAATAATTTAATTTTCGAAAGATCTTTAAAAGAATGTTTGCTGTACAAATATACATTATATATATATATATATATATATATATATATATATATATATATATATATATATATAAATAGAGAGAGACACAGTGACAGAGAGAGAGAGAGAGGGGGGGACACCGAGACAGACAGACAGAGTGAAAGTGAGACAGAAAGCGAGACAGAGGTGAGACAAAAAGTTCAATGTTATTCGCTAATAGGATGTCGAGGTCAATTTTGGTGAGAGGTCTCTATTCCATTAACAACAATTGGTAAAGGATTAAATAAGGAGGAATATCGAGTGGTGAACAAAATCAAACCGGAAATCTTAGCAATGTGGAAAAGTTTCTTAGTGGAAACGAAGACAGCAATATTTATTTTCACCGTCAGCGGAAACTTTATATTTTTTCCTCACTGCACAGCATTTTAAAATTAATCTTGCCCCTCGATTTCAATTTGGATTTCCCCGCATTTTTACTCGCATCCTTTAAATGAGATGACCATAAAGGCATATTTTTTAAAGGTTAAATTAATATGTCACTTGAATAATAAAATAGACATGTAAGATTATGACATGTGTAGAATGGGTCACCATTCTTGACGCGGGAAATGAAATTAGGAGACTGAATTCAAAATCCATTCAAAAAATAATAATTATACATAGATGAATAATATATATATATATATATAAATTAATCATTTCATTCCAGACAAGGTAGGAATGCGACTAGTACACAGGGGATTACAAAAGACTGAAGGTGAGAGAAAAGACTCGGTATCGAGGGGACCTAAGAAAGAGTAAAAGATGAACGGCGTTTAAGATTGAAAATGGCTAATCACGTTGCATGCAAATTTTTGAGGCTTTTAGTTATCAGGGAAGAAAGGAAACGGGAGAGATTTCTACAGGCGGCAAATGCGAGAAAAGAAACTCTTGGGGTAGAAGTGGCGGTTGCACTTATCTAATTCAACAGTAAACGGGTGGGACCTAAATGTCAATCTAGTAGCTTGCTTAAATTCCTCAACATGAGTAAAAAATGGTTGTTGAAGACATTTTGTTTTATAATACCCAGAAATTTATACACAGATGTCCTCAAGGACACATGGCACAGTGGATAAAGGCGTTAGTTAGATCCAGTGACAGGACCCAAAGAGTGTGCGTTCAATACCTGGTTATGGCGGTGGAGAACTTGGAGAGGGGTTTAAAAGGAGATAACATGGCAAGTAGAACTAGAACAGTCTACCCCAGTGAGCGAAATAAATGGTTCAGTTCGATATACCTGAAGAACGGCCGATAAATATGGCAACAAAGATGAGGACAATAGTGCAAATGTACATAATACAATAGTGAAAATGTACATAATACCTCATCTCATAAATATAGACAGTGTTCCTATATTAATAGCTTTAGCTGTTTTGAGTCTTTTCTTGAATTGGGAGCTGTAGGCTATTTGTGGAGTTGTCTACTAATATTTGTCTTATGTTGATAGTTGAAATTTGGCCGTTCATGATCTGGTTGTATTAGGTTGGTGCAAAAATAATGTCGTTTTCTCGCATATGTTACTATGTGGGAAAACGACATTATTTTTGCACCAACCTAATAGAATATGCGCACAGAATCTACTCAGTTTCGATCGGTGACTGGTCACTCTGCGAAAGAGTGCCGTGCGTGTGCGCCCAATGTAAGAATTTAATGCGTTTTTTTTTTATCATTAATGAGAACTGATGAAATCCCCTAAGGTCATGAGAATTTACAGAGGGGAGATTTTTTTGCTAATAATTAGATTAGTTGTTTAAAACTTTTTATAGTAGATGATAAATCCTAGATATTTGTGAGGATCATTGAGTGAATTATGTTTGGGAATTGCTTTTTCATTCTGTCTATAATTAGAGTGCGCATCTGATTACAATAGAATAAGTTAATGGTGTGTTTAATTTTGTTTGCATCAAGGATGGATGCCTTGCGTTATTTTTTTTTCTGAATCTCGTTAAGTCAAATTTTATTTGCTTGTCGACGACATGGTAAGGCAATTTATTGTTGATTAGAGTTTGTGTTCTATTTGCTTAGTTCCTTTTTGCAAATTAACTTCGAATGAGAGATTACTTTGGTAAATCATGTTTTTTTTACAACAGCTATTTCATATTTGTGAAGAAATTTCGCATTTGTGGCGAAGGAAACAAGATTTTCTGTGAGTGGATTTTTTTTAAAGAGATTTGGTAAAATTATGGCTGTTGGTTTCGACTAAGACATTGAGAAAATGTGTTTTTATTAATATTGAGTAAATAACTGTAGGAAGCAGTTATTCTCAAAGAAGTCTTTAAGTTTTTATTTTATTTACGATATAACATATGTATATACAAGGGCTTGGTGGAATTTTTTTTTACATGTGTTATGTAACAATAAGAGTCGATCCGAATGGCGAACTCATCGCTACGCCGTCATTATATATATAAATTTTTTATAGGGGTCTGTATCATAGGATGCGTGTAACAAACTTGACAAGATTTGATGTTCAAATCTTCCATTCTCCTTAAATATCCAAATTTTTCGAACACTGACTGAACCAGTCTTACTGTATGGGTCAGAAACTTGGACATTATCTGTTCGTCTTGAAAGGCTACTGGAGGAAGCATATACAAATCTACTAAGAAAAATCCAGAACATCAGTTGAAGATCACGTGCAACGCTTAACACAAATTAGGGAGAACTGAGACCAATTCCGCTTTGCTGAAGCAAAAAAGACTGCCAACGAGCGGACAGGGAAGTTGTCTCATCCTTACTCCAATGGCATTCTTCTGGGAGCGTCCTTTTACGAAATTTGAATTTCCCAAACTCAGGACTCAGGGTTGGACACTGGGGATCTGTGGACAGCTATACAGAACCGGACATTGTGGAAAGTTATTGTCAATGGAGTTCCGAACAACATAGAGAGATCGAAGGATGATGATGATGATGGTAATGATAGTGGCTGTAAAAAGGCTACTTGTGTAGTGAAGGATAAGAAGGAGTTTTTCGATGAAGAGTTGGTCGAATTTTATGAGGTGGGAACCGAGTGGTGATAGTAAATCTTCCGTAAGACATTTATTCGACATCGAATTATGGGGAGATAACCTGCAAGACTGTCATTGTGTTTATATATGTATATATATATATTGTAAGTAGTGTATCCGTTGGTATATAATCCAAGTGGATCCTAGTAATATAAAATATTAAAACTAATACACAAAAAGAGCTCAATGTATTTATTATTACAGACCAAATAACTAGTACACAATAAAATACAAAATTACTCATATATATATATATATATATATATATATATATATATTGAGAGAGAAAGAGATAGATAGATAGACAGATAGATAGATAGATAGATAGATAGAATCCCTCACCGCTAGCACGAGTTGTATGCATGACGCAGTCTTCATGTGCTGAATGGTCTCACGTATGGATTTCCATGTACAAAGATCTTTTATGTCTCTTATGCGATTTTAATCCAGCCACTGATTTTCTGGAAGGTCCACATATTGCTCATGAGAGAGGATTCCCATACAATGTTGTTGGTATGTTTTTTCTTTCTTATTAATACTATAAGATGATCCTGACAGTGAAGATTGTTAAAAAGAAGTGGTAGTCATGTTAGATCAATACTTTGTCATTGGTCGCAATTCTTTAACATAATCAACGTGGTTGATTTCAAAGGGTCTTTTATTCTTATAGTTTTATAGTAACCTCCACTCACTACAGTTTATTCAAATATTTCTGGTGAAATCTTTGCTCATGTCTTTGAACCTCAACCATCATTTCATTGGCTTCTGATATAATAAAAAAAATACTCTTTTTTCTTATTTTAAATTTAAAATGACTCACCATAAATTATTTATATATTGAATTATTTTTGATCCAAGATTATTTTTAACTTGCAGATGAATGGAGAGTAATTTTAAACAGCATTATACTTGTAAAATCTCAGAAATTTAAATGTTCCCGTCAATCAAACAGATTTATATAACCAAGGAAAATAAATAAATTATTAATTAGAATTTTCTAAAATATAAATGTCTTTTTTTATTTTCAGAAATGTCTTTTTTGCAATTTGAAAATATAAAGAAATATTTTTTTTAAAAATAAATCCGAATAAGTATAATATTTTTATTTGAAAATAAAACTGAAAAATGTATGCGTATTTGGGAATCAATCAAGATTCAAAGGACATGGAAAATTCCCTGGATAATTTGTTCAGTTATATTTTTCAATCTTTTCTTTCTTTTACATATTCTTTCCTTTTTTTTCTTTATTCACTTTTTATTTTCCAATATATTCTCATTTGTTTTGTCCTATAAAACAGTTATTCGACGTCGTTTTGCAAAGACGACGAGAAAGAGTAAATCGGAAAGAATATGAGAAATCACGAAGCATCTGCCATTTAGATTCCTATTAAGATTACAAGAAAATCGAATTAACCCTGAATTAGGCTTATGTAAGAGAAAGCTTTTAAAACAATTACATCTAACAGATAACATCAAAAGAAAAGGTTGCTTGTTGCTTCGAATATTCTTAGCGTAAACCTCTTTTTTATTCTTATAAAGTGAAAATAAAAATAGAAATTTTTAGAAATCAAACAATTTACTGAAAACGATTTGCAACCGAATCTCATAGAATACAGTATAAATTTAATCTATAAATCATTGGCTGGTTACATTCCGTTTTTATTAACGCTTATTAATTGCCTTTATATCAACACTATGGTGATCAGAAGAAAGACAGGCTCATTGCAAGACTTGAAATCTACCGTCAGGAAGAGAAAGATGGAATGTTATGGCTATATCACAAGTGCTAACATTTCTTCAACTCTCATCTGGCAAGATACTATTTAGGAAAAAGAAGCATACAGACGAAAAAAATGGGATGGCAACAACGCTAAATAAACTATATAGAGACTCGAACATTGATACACAACCCAGATATATGGAATGTGTTAGTCAGAGTTTCAGCTATGCAGCTGAGCGTGAGGGATTTTTTTGAGTACATCTTAGGAGACATCCTTTTTTAATTCAGATTTACGACAGGACAAAAAAACATAAGAATTATTTCAAACCGATATACAAAGTGGCCTGTATCATAGCTGAGATGGCTATGTTTTTCCCTTTGATATCAGTTGGTGGCTGGTGGACATGTTTAGATAATTCACAAATTTGAATACCAATCTCAACAATGCAAGCTGTCTCCTCCACACCATTTTCGGAAGACTGACGCGACGCAATGTAACCATATAGTGATTTTCCAACCGTAGCTTCGATGTGGCACAAGGCCGAAAAAAGAGGCACCCAGTGAGAATTGAACGCACTACTCAGTCGTAATTGTTCTAGCGAGACAAGCTTGCTAACCATTACACCATATCGAGGTGCCCAATGTAAACATATACTTTCTATTGCTAGTCTGACAATAACAAATTTACACAACCAACATTTGTGACCTGATCGGAATCCTCATGTTACAAAACAGGCTAGACACCAGCATCCGTTTAAAATAAATATGTTCCCCTAGCACGGCTTAAAGGAGATGTCTACAGGGAATTTATATCGAACATACTTCCAGTACTGTTAGAGGATGTATGCCTAGTAATACGAAGACGCATGTGGTTGATGCATTATTGGGTTCCAGCGCATTTTAGTCACATTGTTTGCACTGGCTGAAGTCAACCATGAAAGATGGATAGTTAAGGGAAGGACCGGTTCTATGGCCCGCCTTTGGATTTTTATCTGTGAGGTCACCTAAAACAATTGCTTTATGTACCAGACATTAATAATACAGAGACGCTTTATCAACATGTCAAGGAGGCCTGCTAAAATATTAGACACCGTGTGGGAGTACTTGAAACGTCCCGCTACGCAATAATTTACGTTCAGAAAAGAAGAATATTTAAAGAACACAAGAAAAATTTAATTAAAAAAAACTTAACCACAGGACCTTGCCAGTAGTTTTTAATTAAACTTGTATAAAAGAGGGATTTCTGCCCAAATGCGCAATATTTGGGAAAATAAAAGAAATTGGCAAGCCTATAGCGTCTTTCTAAATCAGTTTTGTAACAACACTAAAAAACTGACCAGCACATTTGAGAGAATTAAAATAAAAATAAATAGATATTATACATCTTGATTATTCAATCAAACATGATTAAATGAAGATATACTGCATATATATATATATATATATATATATATATATATATATATATATATATATATATATATACGCCCCATCTTGTAGCCCTTTGGGAGAAAGGGAATTTGTTGACAGCTACTAATTAACTCTAAAAGCTCTTGGCTATGAATTGAGCCCTCTCATAGCCGGTAATGTCGTATACAATGCTTTAAAATTTCCCTTTCTCCGCTGCGCGCGCTGTTATCCTAAGGATGAAACAACTTTCAATACCGATCTTCAATACAACATGTCTCCCAGACCCCCGATCATTTTGGAAAACTGACGCTACCCCCAATGTAACTATATACTTTCTATTGCCAAGCTGACATAAAGAAAACAAAGGCAAACACTGAAATCATGAAACTAGATTACAAATACAAAGTATCAACCAAATTCAACATGGAAAATATGAGTTTTACGCCATTTCCATATCATAGTAATTTCATTTCTTGTGTCATTGATAAATTTGTGGCCTGATGATTGTTTCACGCGTTGAAATGTTTTGGTGTTTCTGGGCGAACCTTTGGCTTGATTCAATCTTTCTTATGGCATGTGCGTGATCAAATCTTGAACGGTCATTCTTCTAGATCCTATAACATTAATATGGGTGACTAAATTTATTTCTAATTTTCCCCGACGTCCTTCTAAATAACATCTGTTTCCGACACAGTATCTATGCTAATAACACAACTATTTATTCCTGTCTTAATGGCCAGTCAAACAAGTTTGATAAAGTCAAACAGTCAGCTGATCTATCTATCTATCTATCTATCTATATATATATATATATATATATATATATATATATATATATATATCTTGATATCTTTTTACATCCATGCGGGTGTCCACCAATCTCCAGCTATATCCTAGCACCTAATGTGTTCCTAATTTTCATCAATGGCATTCTTAATCGGCATCTATGTGGATAACAAAACTATTTACATTATTCGGACTATTGGCCTTGTTGCGGAATTTGGATGTAACAGAAGGTGTAATTGTGTGAAGGCTTAAAAATGTGTGTGTTCCTTAAAAAATTAATCAACAACAAATAAAATACGCAAACATTTGAAGGCAATTCAATTGTAAGAAATCAAGGAGAAACAACGTAGTTATAGATTTCAACAAATAGCATGAATTTATATACATTTGACATACACAAAGTGAATTTATGATTGCTTGTTAAATGTGGCAAGTGAGATAAATTTGTAAGGAGTGACCATGCAGAGATTTGGTGTATGAAAGCTTGTAGTTTAAGTTTGTCTATGAAATTAAAACAGTTTGAATTCTGCAAGGTGAAATGTCCCTTGTGTGAGTTCAAACATTAGTGTGTCTGTGTGTGACAATTGCAAATATTGTTTAAAGTCATAAGGAGTTATGTACATTTGACTGCTATGATATAAATTGATTAAATATACAATAACTACTTTGTAGTGATAATGTCACTTTCTCTAGTGAATTGTAAGTTTAGTTAATTCACGCGGCAAGAGTGTGTGAGTTGTGTTGAGTTCCTGAGAGAGAATGGTGGTTGTTGAGTCGGTGCGCGCGTGGAGTTTGTTGGCATCTCTCAAAGACTCAGTTCCTGACTGCTTGAATCAAGTCAAGCGATCCTTTTTATTGACTTTTTGGACTTCAAACCGGCTGCAGATAGGTGAGCGGGAAAAGGATTTGTCTCAACTTGATACATTTTTTGTGCCCTTTTAACCAATGAGAAATCAAGTTTGGAAAAGTGAAGTGATGATTGGTTAAAGTTGATTTGAGGGAAGAGTGCATTTTCCCGCAGGGGTTACTGGCAAATATGGAGGAGTCCAATAGCCTCATCTTCGTCGCCATATTTATTACAACGTTTCGGCCGTTGTACGCTCCGACCTATTTACTCTTGCCTGAATAAATGTAAATATATTTTCATGATTTCATTTGTTTCCCACCAGATACAGATTATCGCAGTACTTTTCTAGAGTGAAATATCTGTTAATGATTTTCAATTTTATATCATGATTTTTTTGTTGAAAGTGACACAGGACCATTTCAAAATTAAACAATGCTGATGACAGCATATCCGCAGTACTCAGAAGTTGATCGAAGATTATTTCGCTATGTTATTTTCTTGCTTATTTGTAATGCTTACTTACGCACTTCGACTTGAAGCAATGGTTAGCAATCCTGTCGAGCTAAATCATTCACGACTAAATATCTTAGCTTGGTGCCCATAATTTTTCCTTGTGTCACATTAAGGCTACTTTTAGAAAATCGTCATTTGTAATTGTTGTTTTAAATCTGCAAAGTATGATTCAAATATGGAGGCGTTTATTTTTCTTTTAGTAGAATATTTTATCGAGAGTACGACTTTCATATTTCAGGCTGCGTTATAAAAGCTCTATTGCTCTAGGAATCATTAACGTTTTTCTGCTGACTCATTGAATAAAAATGATTTTTGTGACATCTTGAATTTTATCACTACTTTCTCTTCTAGAACTGGCATAAAAAACTTGCGGAATATTCATCAAAGAAACTGTACTTTTGATGATGAAGACCCTGTTTATTAAAATATACGCCGGTGGATGTTAAAACGTTCAAGCTGTGTTGCGTTATTTTGATGTCATTTGTTGATGATACTGCCTTTCACGCGATGCTCTTTTTTAGCGCGTTGGAACTCTACTTATGACAGCGCGTCTTTCAACATAGGCTGTAGCGTCGGTGAAAACATATTTCGCTTTGACGACTGCATATCCGTTTTTTCCATTCCTTATCAGGAAAAAAAAAAAACAACAACAAAAAAAAAAACCGGATAAAACAGTAATAGCTTTTATTTCTCTCTCTTCATGCTTTGCACTGTCAAAGAATCAATTTTGGATTTTGCTCATATCAATTTCACTCTTAAGTTTGATTTAGAATCTCTCTTTTATTTCGCTAAGGCAATTTACGCCATCGTTTCAACTTTACACCCACCAGAATGCATTCGCTTCATTCAGAAGAATAAAAGATGGGCTTAAGGAAACTTGTAATAATAAATGAAGATAAAAACAATTGAAAATGTCGTATCTACACCGTCCGTCAATAACTAAAGTATCTATGAGCGCTTGAAATGACGTTGACCGAAATTCACTTACTTATTCACAGTTGCATGTACAAAGGCTGTATGAAAAATAATTTTACAAATTTTTTTTTTGGGGGGGGGGCGGATTGCTCACACAAAAACAAGGACAAAAGTCCATATAAACACGTCTGCATATTTTAAGTTAAGTTTAAAGAAAGTTTACGTAGATGGCGTTGTGTTGTCATATAGACGATGTTACATTTGTCACTCGTGTACATTTGTGGCTAGTCTCTCTTCAAAGTTTAGCCCGTGTAGTAGTGAGTTAACTGAGAAGTATTCCGTTTAATAATATCAGGAAGTTCATATCGTAGCAGGTAGATAGGATTTTATATACGGCCGCTCGAATGGTGATAGAAGCGAGTCTGCAAGACGGTGTCAGATTGCGTTTCCAGACCGGAGGCAGCCGTGTCGTCCAACCTTTGCTGCTGTTTATCGTCGGCTTGCGGAGACAGGAACCACGGGAAAACAAACTATGGATCGAATAAGACCGAGATCCGCTGGTACGCCCGATCACGAACAACACATTTTAGAGGCTATCGGAGACAATTCAAATATCACCACACGCCAAATAGCCCTAATATTTCATACATCTCATACCACCGCATGAAGGGTACATTAAGGGCAGTTCCTGTATGTCTATCATTTGCAACGTGTGTAGGGTCTTTTACTCTTTGATCACTCAACATTTACCGATGGTTTATTGTATAAAATGCCGATTCAGTGATTGTCTCTTCAGTCTTGTTTACGGATGACGCAACATTTGGAAAAGATAGAATAAAAATTTACAGAGCCCACATTTGTGAGCGGATCGGAATCCCCAACAGAGATGCTTTATCAACGTGTCAAGGAGGCCTGCTAAAATATTAGACACCGTGTGGGAGTATTTGAAACATTCCGCTACGCAATAATTTACGTTCAGAAAAGAAGAATATTTAAAGAACACAAGAAAAATTTAATAAAAAAACTTAACCACAGGACCTTGCCAGTAGTTTTTAATAAAATTTGTATAAAAGAGGGATTGCTGCCCAAATGCGCAATATTTGAGAAAATAAAAGAAACTGGCAAGCCTATAGCGTCTTTCTAAATCAGCTTTGTAACAACACTAAGAAATTGACCAGTACATTTGAGAAAATTAAAATAAAATAAATAGATATTATACATCTTGATTATTCAATCAAACATGATTAAATGAAGATATACTGCATATATATATATATATATATATATATATATATATATGTATTACGCCCCATCTTGTAGCCCTTTGGGAGAAAGGGAATTTATTGACTGCTACTAATTAACTCTAAAAGCTCTTCGCTATGAATTGACCACTCTGGTAGTCGGTAATCTCATATATAATCACTTAAGAGTTTCCTTTCTCTGCTGCGCCTTCTGATAGCCTGAGGGTGATAGACTCCAAGTTATATCGAAAACAGTCTCTGTTGATGACTATATATATATATATATATGTGTATATATATATATATAGTGGACGGTTACTCGTTTCTAGAATGCTTAGGAATACCTGTTGTAGACGCCTGCTCAGGTACATTTGTTCTTGTTAGAAACTCACAAAGCCACATGTGGTTTATATTTCAAATTGGCTGAGCCGACATTAGTCAGAGTGTCTGCAATAAAACAAATCATTTGACGTGATCAACTGTTTTCCCCCCTTTTTTAAGGAAGGTCAGTGTGCATTAAAACCTTCGGTCACAGTAGCTTTTAGTTTCGTGCCATCGACGGCATCTCTACAGTTTCATTTACGCAATTTGAATCACAAGACTTTGGCCCTTGGGCCTCGTAGTAGGTGAAATTTTGTATAAAAATCAATTTAATATAATATTTAATAATATATTTAATTTATTATTTTATACTAATATTTATAAACAGAAAAACAAAATATTGTAAATTTATTTAGCGATTGGAATACAACTTTAATATTATGAAAGAATACTAAACAGAAACAGCAGAATAACCAGAAAAGAAATTTAAAACTTTGCCATTACAATAACGAGAAAGAATAACTTGTTTTAAGAATGTCAGAAAAAGTGATGTGAGAAAAACTATACCAGGGATAAGTGAGAAAATTGGATTAATTATATTTGAAGAATCAGGCGTTGCAAATATAAATTCAGTGACAACATGCGGAGTATTAAGAGAGCTAAAGATGAAAAAGATGAGATATCTTGAAGAAAAAGTCAATAGGAGAAATATTAAAGTTGTGGTTGATGAGCAAAAGAAGGGTGTGGTCCTTCACGAAAACTGGAAATCATCGCAACAATAGGGGAGGGTGGTATGGGTTTGATCAATATTTGCAGACTGTGAAATTATAAGTATCTTCAGATGATCGTGTCTACATTAATGCAGCTAATTAAATAAGTTTTTAGACAAAGCATTTATGTGCAGAGCAAATGTCAGAATTAAAAAGCTAAAGACTGTAATGGTTGAAATCGATGTTACTTCACATGCTGCAGAGCTGGTCATTACTTAGCGTCACCCCCCACAAAAAATAACGCTTTCAAAAAAACTAAATTAATAGAACTGCCCTCAGATTCTCCAGATATCGATCCGTGGAAGGAATAAAAACTATTGCAAATAATGTTAAAGTCAAAAGAGTAGAAAAGTTCACAAAATAAATAATGAAAAGATCGATGAAAGTTATAGAATATCAAAATATTAAGATGCAAAATAATAGAATATTTATCTAATCGGATGTATGAGATTTTGTAATAAAAATATGGCCTGTATTATCTGGATTTCTTTATAAATAAACATTTTTGCTTGACAAAACAATTTGTATATATATTTTTATAAGAACAGATCTTATAAGCTTAAAAAGACACAATATTTTATCTATTTAAATATAGGTGGACGCTAAAGTTTTTACCAATATAAGGTGGTTAGTATCAATTTTATTCTGAAAACAATTACTTGTATTGTATAATGTGATATCACATAGATAGATAGATAATGAACAGACTAAGATACATATGAGCAGAATGAGATTGATATATATGAACAGTGTAAGATAGATAGATAGATAGATAGATAGATAGATAGATGATAGATAGATAATGAACAGACCGAGATACACGAACAGAGTTATATATATATATATATATATATATATATATATATATATATATATATATATATATGAACGGTGTTAGATAGATAGATAGATAGATAGATAATGAACAGAATGAGATACATGAACAGAATTATATATATATATATATATATATATATATATATATACATACATACATATATATATATATATATATGTATATGTATGTATGTATATATATATATATATATATCTTGTTTTGAAACATGAGACCTCTTATGTAACGAGTTGGGCAGAGTCTCTGGTTGAATCTCTTGATTCCTTCCCTCTCTTCCCGGTACCAACCATATTTATATGGTCGATACTCCACTATGCAAATTAGGGGGATCCTACCACAATAGATAGATAGATAATGAACAGACCGAGATACACGAACAGAATGATATATATATATATATATATATATATATATATATATATATATATATATATATATATATATGAACGGTGTTAGATAGATAGATAGATAGATAGATAGATAGATAGATAGATAGATATTGATGAAATGCATCGGCAGTAGTGCATAAAAAAGATTTTATCAGATAATGTCCTCTCTGGGTCATGTTCTCATTCCCATAACACTATGCCAGGAGACACCAATATCTCACAATGCGGACAGACTTTATCAGTTGAAACATTTCAACCATGGCTCTTAATATATGCCGTCTCCATCACACGCCAGATGAAACCTTTGTTCTGTTCTAGAGCATTGTCATGTATGTCTTTTGATCTGGATGATTAATTCCTAGAAGACTCACAAATTTTGAGATTTAAGTAACTACGAGATCACGACACTCTGGTCTTCGTGTGAAATTTCAACACCAACCTCTTTCCTTCACATTAGCATTCCTGTTTTCCCAAATTTGTCTTCTAGTCTCATCAAATATTGCCTTTGAAAGTTAATGATAGCAACACAATGTGCACTAATTTTGAATTAAGCGACGAGATAGTAAGTTATAAATCTTGTTTGTTTAAATTATTTCAGTTGGAAATATGAAACAAAGTTTAAAACAAAGTTGAAAGATATTTTTGAAATTGTTTTCTTTATAAACTTGACTCTGATTGGCACTTTCAGATATATCTATCTATCACAGTCTGTGCATATCTATCTATCTCAGTTCATCTATGTATATCAATTTGTTCATATCTATCTATCTATCTATCTATCTATCTATCTATCTATCTATCTAATTCTCTCTCTCTTTATCTATCTATCTAATTTTCTCTCTCTCTTTACCTATCTTCACTCATATTTGTGTAGGTGTTTTTTGCAGATGAATGCGACAAAGATGGCTACAAAATACGTTTAATATCTAATTCTAAATAAATTATCGGTGTATATTATTTTTGTGATGCTTTCAGTGTTTAAAATGTTAAATATCGTTTCAATGTCTCCGGTTCTGAAATAATCTTGTAGTTGCAAGCCACCTCAACATTTTAACCTGAAAATCTTAGACATATTTTGCAACTACGGACTTATAAATTAAAAATCCTCAGGATGAAGAATTATTTGTTTCATTTTATTGTTAATAAAACGTTTATCTCTCTCTCTCTCTCTCTCAACTATGACTTGTAAATCTTTAAATGAACCGTGTTTCTTACGTTTATATGAAAAATTGCAAATAATTAAATTTGCTGACAAAAAATCTTTTTAACCAAAGGAGTGAATTAAGCATAAATTGTCGACCTTAAAATATATTTATTTTTTAAAAATTACGTATTACCATTTCTTAAACCTATAATTTATTAGTATAGGATGGTCATACCACTACGGGTAATTAGCTTATTTTGTTTATTCAGCTTAAACATTGCTATGTATTGCCGTCCAGTTAATATTATTAATATCGTATATAGATCTTGCTCATTTTTAATTTTTATCTATAGACCCTTTGCTTCCTCACAAAATTTTTTTTTTGTTAATTTCGGTTAAATTTACGTCTGATTAACCCACCCTTCCCTTCAACAATAACGATACATTTGTCACTTCAGTAATCGTCAATGATGGCATGTCTATGTTCCGGTTTATCGTAGCATAAAAATTAACTCACCCAAATCCACCCTCTGATCTTAGTTTTCTGTTTAGCGTATATCTGATATTTATTTGGTTAATCTAAACATACCCAAAGTCTATTTTTAATTCTGACTTTATTCCCCCCTTTAACTTTGGGAAAAAAGGTAATACTAAACATTGCCCGAAGAAATTCAATCATAGTATTGAAACATGAAAGCTTTTGTGTAGCGACTTAAAAATGTTTTTATTATAATCTCTTATAATAATAATAATAATAATAACAACAATATATATATATATATATATATATATATATATATATGGCAACGTCAACGAAGCCCAGTCCGATGATATCTTAACGGATGAATCTCGTCACAAAAAGTCATTTCCAGTTTGTCATATTTTTCTAAATACTCATTGTTGACATATAATATGCAAAATTATGGGGGAGAAATAGAATAAGATTTTAGAAGAAGCCAGAAACCCAATCCTATACAGAAAACAAGGGAGAAACCTCTACTTTTGTTCAAAACACCAGGGAAGAATGTTAACCGGACGATAGGCGATTATATCTGCTCCGATGATTGGGATATATATATATATATATATATATATATATATATATATATATATAATGCTTTGTTCTCATTTTAGTTGTTATAAATATTGTCATTATAAACACAAAGTTTCGACCAAGTACTCTCTGTCATCGTCACTGTTTAGCAGATATGAGATGTCTATTGATTATTGTGTTATCCCCATGACGCCAGATTGTGCCCTTGTTATTGCTGGTCCACGTGATCATATTCTGATCCAGAAATTTGGATTCATGACCCACTCTGCTAATCTGTTAACATATGAGAACAATGGTTGGAAAAAAGTAAGTCATATAAATTATTTTCTTACCTAGAATCGAACGGGGTGCAGACGCTTGCATTGATCTCATGGGACAAGGTGGTAGGTTGTTCCCATTCGGCTATCTATGTCTACGGATTATTCACCTTAATTATTAATTATTCAATTATTCCCTGACCCGTTTCTATTTATCCTGACTATAGGCATACTACATACTATTAACTAAGACGAGATACAACAAGAAATGGACAGAGGAACGAAAAACTATCTCAGTTGATTGAGTACTATGATAACCATTTCATTATATAATAAACGCCTGGAAGTTTAAAGACACAGGGAAGAGGTCCATAAATAACTGACCATTAACTAAGATGAGATACACTGAGAAATGGACAGTAAGACAAATAACTTGATTGAATAAAGTGTTCAGTTTGAAATTCCTAACAGATCACAATAGACATGATGAAGGCCGGAGAGAAGAACGGTCGAAACGTTGTTATTGTAAAACTAAAGACGAGGACAGTAGTCCGACTGGAAATTAACTATTTGTAATATTGGTAACTATTTTTTTTTTCTTTCTGAGATGAAGAAATTTTCAATATGCTATTGTTGTTATTTTGTTTATTATAGATGTCGTTATTATAAACGAAACGTTTCAGCCACCTACACGCTGGTTATCATCAGGTGGCGGTAATGTGTTGATATGGCTCTTCTGCTTGTTGTGTGATTTTATCCTGGTGAGGTGAGTTATTGTTCGTTACTGCTCAGCAAGTGTTTCATTACCTGATCCAGGGATGGAACTCACGACCACTAGATAACAGTAACACATGTATCACCAACTTTTATACCAGGAGATCGGCGGTGTATATTTGGAGCCTTTAATATTCAACGTCAAATAGTTTCGACGCTTTGTTATTATAGTGGGTTTTGTAACCCCTTTTCTGATACTTTTGCATAATTCCCTTGTCTTTTTTGTATTTATTTCAATGTTTTCTTTCTCACATTTTTCTCTACTCACATTGAAAGAACTGAGTGTACAATATCTTATACATTTGCTCTTGGAAGTAAAATTCTTTAAACCAGTTATCCCCTAATGATTAAATTTGAGGAACATCAAAATCTGTATTCCGTAGAAAAAAAAATTAATTGTGGCTGATCACGTGTGCCGTGAGAAGATTCTCGCCAATTTCTATGGAAGGAAATCAAAATAAAGAACCACTTGAAAATGAAACGCGTGAAAGAAGCAGCACACGTGTTATGCATAAATCCCCCAGTCATGAATAAAAGTGTGAATGCTAATAGCCTAATGGAATAAATGATGAAAAAAGAAAAGAAACAAATTTAAGGTATCAAATGGCACCACCAAAATGTCCTTTGAAACATGAAATGCAAGTGAAATGTGCCTACTAGGAAGAGGAGAAACATAGGACATGTAATGGAGAGGGATTGCATGGCTTCTTAGGCTGTTTGGATATTCCCAAGCAGTCAATATACACCTGATGAAGTTTTAAGAGTATAGCGGTCGAAACGACGTGAGGAAAAAAGAAGAAATTAGCGCGAAATAGCCAATGTACAATAATCAAATATAAGGAGAATTAACTCGTGTCACCCTCGGTTAAGCTTCTTAAAATCTGATGCTAAAGCAGGGGATCTATGCCAAAAAAAAATCATTATTGCTTTGCACTGAACAGAATACGTCAAGGCATTTCACCTTTTACATTTGGAAAGAAGGAATGAGGTATTCTCTATTTCAGTGAGGTCAAAAGTGTTGTCTTCAGAGACATTTCTGTCGTTAGTGCCAAAATGAAAAACAAAAACTATATTTCTTTCAAGTAGGCATATTAATGTCATTCTGAAATGTGAATATTTTTAGTAACCTGATTTCTAGTAGACGAAGTGATGTTGGCTACAATGCCATACTTATCATGTCGCGAAGACTGAGTTTTCTTAAAGATGTCTAAAGCTAATTTAGAAGCATGCATATCTGATTAGATTATAAATTCCCAAGGTAATTTATTGTACTAATATTAACCAAAGTGTAAGTAACTAGTTTAAGATCCTATCAAAGAAAACAGTGATACTTGCTAGGTTTAAAATAATCATTTAATTGAAATTGCTCTAATCTTTCTCGCTCCAAAGATAAAATTAGTTAAATCACGGTCTGCGATTGCTTAAAAATCCACTTTACATTCAGGTATATGGCCGAACTGAGAGCATCTTGAGCTTCGGCATATATATTCTGATATCTGGTGAAAATCCTGTCATTTTTCACCGATACTATGCGAGTAGATATATATCTGTTTACTCTAGTGAAACCAAAAATGATAGCAGAAATGGGCGTTTTATACATGAATGAACATTCCTTTACCCTTGTTTTTAGAAAGCTTCCTAAACATACACACACACAGCTACACACACACACACTCACACTAACCGGCACATCGAGTTATTTCAGTCGACCATCTTATTTATTCAAAGAGTCTTGGTTCATATTGACTTCTTATGTGTTTTGTCCCTACGACAAAGCGAGCGGTCATGGCTCTCCACGAGTTCCTGTCTTTGTAGTTCTTTACAAGGCTTGTGCCCTTATCATCCCCCTCCCAGATCATGTTGAGCCACTCTTTTTGCATAAACACGTCAAAACTGTTTCCCTTTTTTCTTCTTGCCTTCAATATACCTTGTAAGTACTAAATCTTTCTCATTATCTGCCTAAAAAAACTATCACTTTCTAATTGAACATATAAAGGTCTTTTCCGTTCCTATTTTGCCTGAAACTTCCTCGTTGCCCACATGTTCTGTCCATGGTATTCTTAGTCTCATCTTCATCTGTGAAGAAATTGTTCAGAATTCACTGTCATATGGAAGAATAGATATTACATGGCAATTCAGCAATCGATTCTTTATAACGGACTTCTTATAATTCTTAATACATTCTTTAGTCGCTCGAAGTCACACTCTACCCTATTCAAAACGCACCTTCCTATGCCTTTGTCCCATTTTGCAGTATCTGTTACGATTCTACCATAATAGTTAAACTTCTGTACCCGGGTTGTTTTCATGTCTCCCTTCTGAATATTATACCTTCGTCTGTCACTCTTGATGGCGACCATAATTCTGCCTTATGACAGTTAATAATTAGTCTTTCCTTCTCGCTTTTCTTTTACTTAATAGATTACCAATACCGGATAAAATGTTGCTTACTATTATTGGAAGATTTTCACCACTGTGTCTGATATATATATATATATATATATATATATATATATATATATATATACACACCCCACACATACACACACACACACACACACACACACACACATATATATATATATATATATATATATATATATATATATATATATATATATATATATAAATTAACAGATTTAAGAAAATGGTTTCTTCGCTACACAGGAATTACCATGTTTTAAAAACCGAAGCTAAAAACTTCAAATTTAATTATATAATTAAATTAAAAGCATTTGAATCATGGTAATTCCTATGTAGTGAAGAAACCATATTTTAACTCAGTTAATTTATAATATTTATGCTCTGTATATTTACATTGAACAGTGTTTTGTAAAAATTAAAATATCAATAAGTTCACCGGATTATGTACCTACTGTTCTTTCTTTTTATTATATATATATATATATATATATATATATATATATATATATATATATATATCTTTCATGGATAACGGCCGACATAGAAGATTTAATGAATCTTTTACTGTGTTTTTCCTGCAGTCTATCATTTTTCCGTTTTTCAGTGGTTAAAGAATATAGGAATTGTTCATAATTATAATTCTTCCTGGTGCTTTCGGCAACTCTTCTAGCCATTATCAAGGATGTGTTTTTCGATGATGAAATTCTGTGTGTGGCTACTACATGATAATTTTATATTGTGGCGTTCGAGCGGTTTGTGTGCTTCTTGGCGGTCACGTGCTATGTGCGGCCAGTTGACCCGGGCAATACTTCTAAGTTTTTAACATTTTCCACACGCCGTCTCGTCTGCTAACTTCCTGTATTCTTTAAATGTTTGATTGTCGAAAAAAAATCTCAATAAGAGATTAATTAAAATTTCCTTGTCGCCTGTTTTCAATGAAAGATGCATGAAAGAACGGTTGCTGCGCAAATACAAATGAAGACACACACACACACACACAAACATATATATATATATATATATATATATATATATACATACATATAATTAATATATAATTAGAAGAAAGGGTCCGCATGTGCTTCTTATAGTATGTGAAATAGGTTAGTTAATGAAACAAGAACAAACGAGATGGTACCAATATAATCCATACATAAAACATTTCTTAATATTAATTATTGACCATATGACAGAAATGAAGCACGGAAAGAAAGTGTCCTTCATCTTCGGGGCTAGAAATAAAAAGAGAAATGGGAATTACTCACCGACAAATGTTTTTGTGGACGGTGTATTTTTTCTGGTAGAGTTATTATTATTATTATTATTATTATTATTATTATTATTATTATTTCGTCCTCTGAAGGACTTTCTCAAGGGACAATGTAGCGGTTATTTTGTTGTACGTTTTTATATACAAACACAAGAATGTCAGTGGTTTATCAAGGTTTTTAAATTTGAAACGTTTATTAGGTGGCTCAAAGGTCAGTCAAAACATGAAGAGGGCATAAAGGGCCACAATTCTATGTCTGGTAAGACAAACGTAAGCGAGTAATATTCAAGAAAACGGTTAAATCCATTCCCTTATGTTTTTGAAGATATACAACATACATATCTATCCGAAACTTCAACAATCTAGTCACAATTTAACAATAATCATTTATTAAAAGGAAACTTTTCTTGAATTCTTATTAATATATTTTGCCTCACCAGACTTTGAATTATGGCACAATACCATAAAATTATTGCATTTTTACTAATTTTTACTCTTATGACAAAGTTTATAAGAAATTGAATCTTTAAATTTATTTTTCCAATCATCATTCTTGTTGTACTATTTCACAGAATTGATCTTTTTGTCTTCGTAAACAGTCAGCCATTTTCATAACAAAAGGACTGCCACCTGGCGTCGCTCATTCAAGAGAGATAACTTTTTTAAAACAGAAAGTTTCATCACCGATGATAAATACGAAAATGTACCGTATTATGTACATAGACAACAAACTTACCGAGTAAATTTGTTAAATAATTTTAACTTTCTGTAGCTTTCACAGAAAAAGTTTTCTTTTATATGCGCATTCGGTAAAAATGTATGCAAACCTGATTGTTTTGTAGCCTATTTCGATCTATTTCTGCCTATCTATCGATCGAGTGATCTAATGCTGGACCACTCGACATACGTGTATATTTTTATCATAGTACAGGGAGGCGAACTCTTATTATGTGTAGCCATAGTGGTTCGGGCTTTGACAGCGGCATTTTGATTTATTTTGTTGAAAGCACTTACAAAATCATAAATCTGAAACTCAAAACGAGGCTAATCAAAGCAGATATCGAAATTGCTACTGTGACATACTTAGAAAACCTATGAAATTTATTATAAAGGATAACAAAACCAGTTTCAAGCCAATAAATATGAATGCTCATATTTACTATGTTTAGTTTATACTAACAAACAGCCTCAAGCATGGAGCATCCAGTGAACATAAAAATCACTATATTGTCGACAAATAGTAGCTCTCAAACATATAATCATGATAAGACGCCAAATTGTTTTTGACTTCAAACTAAAAGAAGTGGGTAGTACACCAATTCTTTCAAGATCTGAGTAATCATGGATCTCCACAACTTCCTACCAATCTTAATCCCTCGTCTGCCATCTATTTACACAAAACCGTTAGGTAGGCCACTCAATGTTTCCCTCTGTCCCTTTCAGACGGGAACGATCATGACACTCCACAATTTCCTATCCTTTCTATCTGTTAGCAATATTTGTTTTTTTTTTTTTTTGTATACTTCCCACTCCATAGTCTGCCTTCAATTTGCAGAAGCTTGTTAGATTACTCGTTGTTTACCTCTGTTCCTTCAGGACGTGGGAGATCATAGTTCTCCACGATTTCCTATCCTTTGTAGCTATTTGTAATGTTTGTATTTTCTTTATCTTCCAAAAGCTCGTTATTCATCATAAATAAACGTCATGTGACGTTAAAACCTTTACCGAAATTTCAGTCGAAATCGTGCCACAAACACATGGACATTCAGTAAGTATCGAACAGTTAGAAAAGTCCACACAGCAAGACAAAACTGATAAACCTGGCCCCACTGCAAGGCGATCAGGGTAACAAGAATGCGATTCACCGTGATGATCTTACGTATTATCCAAGCGAATAATTTACTAAGGCTTGCTTGTTATAGTTCTACACCAAGCGATATTTTCATGTGAAAATTTATACAGAAAACGCTGGAAGATCTTTATTTCGTCTCTTTGCAGATCAGAGCATTTAAAGCGCCTTTTGCTTTACAGTTATTAGTTACTTAGCTTAAGTTCCATTCCAGTGAATCATGACAGAATGTCGAGGCTGGATAGAATCCTGAGCTCTTAACGGCATTCGGCCGAAACAAGTTCCAGTCAGTGTGCACATCTGGGTATAAGGCGACAAAGAATACATTGTAAACCAAATCCTCTTCTATATATAAGCTGTAACCTATTTTCTTTATTTAAAAAAAATACTTCTTCCAACTGCATACTCATTTTTTTTCCTTTTTCATTATTTTATGTCTGATTTCGTCATTGTATATTTTTCTTCCTCTGCTTTTTCTCTTTCCTCGTTTCATTTTTCATTGCCTCCAGTTGCATCCATACTTTATGGCCTGGTGCTTCTCTCTTCGAATTCTTCTTATCTAACTTCTATTTTCGCGTTTTTATCATTCTAAGTTCTACTTATTTCTTCTCTTTTTTTTTAAATTTCTCTTGCTATCTCACATGTTTTTTTCTCTATTTTCCTCTATTTAAGTATTGCATCAAATGGAAAGATTTGAATGTTTCATTAAACAGAAGAAGGATTAAAAATATTTTCCATACAACAACGACTTTAAAACAGTATAAAATACGACAAATAGGTAAAAGTTTTCCGGCAACTTTTACATGATTACCTACCATTAGAATAGAAACATTCTTTGGATCAATACCTGCAAACAAACACGTTCTCTTTACCAATCAAGCACATCACTATCTTTGTCTGTACGACGAGTAACCGCCTTCAATAAAAAATATATATATATATATATATCAATCGACTGATAGCACAAACAATTATTCTTTGTTTCTGGGAAACATTACATTTTTTTTTTTAAATGCCAAACATAAAATATTTTTTTTATATTTGAATGAAAATTATTGGGACAGCGTCGATTTGTGAAATTACTTATTTTAAAAGATTACGGCGATAAATTTTATGGGATGTTTAAGAAAATTCGGAATGTAAAAATCATGTCTTTCGTAAAAAGATAAAAAAAAAAATTACAAAAGCCTTTAAACTTTCAAAAAAATTACGACATACATTTCTCAGAAAATTTTGATAGAAATCCTTCCAAAACTTGCTCTTATATCTCAGTGGTGAAGCAGAGAATAGAACACTTTATTATTTGAGGTCACAATGGAAGTAAATGCTGACGTCAAACAAATCTAGCAAAATGAAAAGAAACTGAAACTTGTGATAATAAAACAACTTTTTCTGCTTTTTCTGGCTCTTATATAAAAAGTATACCGGGGAATGGAATTAAACTAAAGCAAAGATTGCCTTGTGACTGAAATAATTGTGCAGCTATTATTTCAGTAGTTCTAATGAAGGAGATTTGATCCCTAAAAAAATACTGGTTGTTCAATAATGATTAGCAAAGTAAACATTCTTACCTGCCTTTGAAGATTGGTGCAACACAATATTCTGCAATACGTCATGTTGTCAGCTTAGATGAAGCATATTAAATATATGTAATTACTAGTTCTCATATATGGCAGTGAATGATGGACAATCACCTCACAGATGAAGGAAATGTTTGAAGCAAAAGAAATGTGGTTTTTAGAGAAAATGAAAGCAAAAAGTACACTTATACTAAACGTCAAGAAGAGATTTCTAGGGCACATAATGAGGAAAGAGAGCTTGGAAAATTTGATACTCACGGGACAGAGGCAAGAGGGATAGAGAAAAGAAGCGCATAACCCTCCTAGTGAGCTTAAATAAATATTTGAAGGAACAACTATTTACTATTTTAGGAGAGATAATAAAAAGACATCTATTAAGATCTACAAAGAACAGGAAATGATGAAAAGCCATGATCACCAAAGTCCTGAACGGGCAAAGCAAATTGAATAAAAAGAACTGTACTAACAAGAGTAAAGCTTGAGTTTTCACCATTGTTAGTACAGTTCTTCTTATTCACCATTGTTACTGTGTTAGAGTAACTCATGTCTTAGATTTAAGATTTGGAGGTTGACTCGTAGCTTCCGTAAGAATCAGTACAGGAATAAAATAGTTGAAAGCGTTTATTTTTTGAAAATCTAGCAAATGCTAAAGAATTAGCGACGCCTTAAGTACATCAAATTCGAAATGCAGCTTCACTCTTCAAGCAGCAAAGTAGGAATTTAAAAATTAAGACGACAAAAAGGATTCTGCAAAATTATTCAGTTTCAATTTCGCGTTGGTTTCATTTTGAAAGCTTGTCCTCTCGAAATATATAAATACTTCATTTCTTCTCTCTGGATTTCTCTACAAGGTATCTCCTCTCCCTCTATTTCTCTCTCTGTCTCTCTCTCTCACACACACACAAGCATATACAGACATACTTCTTCTTTTTAATGTTGTTTAACCAATAGAAGGCCAAGAGACACTCGAAATGGAGGGTCGCTGAATGAGGTTCATGAAAGTAGATAACAATTGACCCGGGACCCGAAAAGGTTAACACTATAGTGATAGGGGAAGCAATCTTTCGGGAGTCTGTTCCAGAAGGTAGCGGTTCTTGGCAAGAATCTCTCTGAATGAAACGTCCTTTTACCAAAAGAATACGCAGTCAATAAGTTTGATTAGATTCTTTGTAAATGGCATAGACGGCGCTTGGCACTTCTCATTCTTTTCATAGACTGTCCTTATTCCCACTTTTATTCTGTTCTCGCTATGCTGAGTAGTTCGAAAGTTGGCGTTCCGGCAATGAGACTCGGATTTGATTCTCGCCATGGTCGGTACTGTCCTTCACCCCACTTTTATTTTGTTCTCCCTTTTCCGAGTAGTTCGAAATTTAGCGTTCCAGCAAGGAGAGGCGGGTTCGATGCACGCCATGGACGATACTGTCATTATACTCACTTTTATTTTTTTCCACATTTATCGAGTAGATAGAAAGTGAGAGTTCCGGCAATGTGACTGGGGTTCGATTCTCGCCATAGTCGGTATTGTCCTTATTCCCACTTATATTTTTATCTCCCTTTACTGAGTAGTTCAAAAGTTAGCGTTACGGCAATGAGAATCGGTTTCGATTCTCGTCATGGATGGTAAGGTCCTTATTCCCACTTTTATTTTTTTCTAAGTTTAAGGAGTAGTTCGAAAGTTAGCGTTCTGTGAATGAGACTCTGGTTAGATTCTCGCCATGTTCGATAATGTCGTTATTCGCAATTTTATTTTCTTCTCCGTTTACCGAGTAGTTGGAAAGTTAGCGTTCCGTCAATGAGACTCATGTTTGATTCTCGCCATGTTCGGTAATATCCTTATTCCCAATTTTATTTTCTTCTCACTTTAGTAGTAGTTCGAAAGTTAGAGTTCCGGCAATGAGACTCGGATTCGATTCTCGCCAGAGTGGGTACAGTCCTTATTCTCACTTTAATTTTCTTAGCACTTTCCCGAGTAGTTCCAAAGTAAGAGTTCCGGCAATGAGATTGGTTTTCGATTCTCACCGGGGTCGGTACTGTCCTTATTCCTACTTTTATTTCTACTGCCTTTACCGAGTAGTTCGAAAGTTAGCATGCCGGGATATGACTCGGGTTCGATTCTCGCCATGGTCGATACCCTCCTTATTACTACTTTTATTTTCTTCTCCCTTTACCAAGTAGTTCGAACTTTAGCGGTCCAGCAAAGAGACGCGGGTTCGATGCTCGCCATGGTCGGTACAGTCATTATACTCACAGTTATTTCCTTCCCCCATTAATCGAGTAGATCGAAAGTGAGCGTTCCGTCAATGAGAGCCGGGTTCGATTCTCGCAATGGTCGGTAATGTCATTATTCCCACTTTTGTTTTCTTCTCCATTTTCCGAGTAGTTCGAAAGTTAGGTTCCGGCAATGAAACTCTGGTTCGATTCTCGTCATAGTCGGTCCAGTCCTTATTCCCACTTTTATTTTCTTCTCACTTTACTGAGTAGTTCGAAAGTCAGCGTTACGGCAATGAGAATCAGTTACGATTCCCGTCATGGACGATAAGGTCTTTGTCCCCACTTTTATATTCTTCTGTATTGAACGAGTAGTTCGAAAGTTAGAGTTCCGGCAATGAGACACGGGTTCGATTCTCAAAAAGTTCGGTAATGTCGTTATTACCAATTATATATTCTTCTCCCTTTACCGAGTAGATCGAAAGTTAGATTTCCGTCAATGAGACTCGGTTTCGATTCTCTCAATGGTCGATACTGTCCATATTCCCAACTTTATTTTCTTCCCCTTTTACCGAGTAGTTCAAAAGTTAGTTTGCCATCAATGAAACTATGGTTCGATTCTCGCAATGGTCGAACTGGCTTTTTTGTCACTTTTATATTGTTCTAACCATACCAAGTATTACGAAAGGTAGCGTTACGTAAATGAGAATCGGGTTCGATTCTCGCCATTGTCGATACAGTCCTTATTTCCATTTTATTTTCTTCCACCTTTACCGAGTAGTTAGAAAGTTAGTATTCTGTCAATTAAACTCGGGTTCATTTCACGCCATGGTAGCTACCGTTCTTATTCCCATTTTATTTTCTTCCCCTTTTACCGAGTAGTTCGTAAGTAAGTGTTACGTCAATGAGACTCGGGTACAATTCTCGCCATGGTCGATACTGTCCTTTTCCCATTTTATTTTCTTCCCTTTTACCGAGTAGTTAGAAAATTAGCCTTCCGGGAATTCGACACGGGTTCGATTCTCGCCATGCTTGATACTGTCCTTATTCCCACTCTTATTTTCTGCCCATTTTAACGAGTACATCGAAAGTTAGATTTCCGTCAATGAGACTCGGGTTCGATTCTCGCCATGGCCAATGCAGTCCTTATTTCCAAGTTTATATTGTTCCCGTTTTACCGAGTAGGTCGAATGTTAGTTTTACGACAATGAGACTCGGGTTCGATACTCGCCATGGTCGATGCTGTTCTAATTTCCAACTTTATATTGTTCCCTTTTTACCGCGTAGGTCGAAAGTTAGTTTTCCGTCAATGAGACTCGGGTTCGATTCTCGCCATGGTCGATGCTCTCCTTATTTACAACTTTATATCCTTCCCCTTTTACCGAGTAGGTCGAAAGTTAGTTTTCCGTCAATGAGACTCGGGTTCGATACTCGCCATGGTCGATGCTGTCCTTATTTCCAACTTTACATTGTTCCCATTTTACCGAGTAGGTCGAAAGTTAGTTTTCCGTCAATGAGACTCCGGTTCGATTCTCTCCATGGTCGATGCTGTCCTTATTTACAACTTTATATTGTTCCCCTTTTACCGCGTAGGTCGAAAGTTAGATTTCCGTCAATGAGACCCGGGTTCGATTCTCTCCATGGTCGATGCTGTCCTTATTTCCAACTTTATATTGTTCCCTTTTACCGAGTAGGTCGAAAGTTAGTTTTCCGTCAATGAGACTCGGGTTCGATTCTCTCCATGGTCGATGCTGTCATTATTTCCAACTTTATATTGTTCCCATTTTACCGAGTACGTCGAAAGTTAGTTTTCCGTCAATGAGACTCGGGTTCGATACTCGCCATGGTCGATGCTGTTCTAATTTCCAACTTTATATTGTTCCCCTTTTACCGCGTAGGTCGAAAGTTAGTTTTTCGTCAATGAGACTCGGGTTCGATTCTCGCCATGGTCGATGCTGTCCTTATTTCCAAATTTATATTGTTCCCTTTTTACCTCGTAGGTCGAAAGTTAGTTTTCCGTCAATGAGACTCGGGTTCGATTCTCGCCATGGTCGATGCTCTCCTTATTTACAACTTCATATTCTTCCCCTTTTACCGAGTAGGTCGAAAGTTAGTTTTCCGTCAATGAGACTCGGGTTCGATACTCGCCATGGTCGATGCTGTCCTTATTTCCAACTTTACATTGTTCCCCTTTTACCGCGTAGGTCGAAAGTTAGTTTTCCGTCAATGAGACTCCGGTTCGATTCTCGCCATGGTCGATGCTGTCCTTATTTCCAACTTTATATTGTTCCCCTTTTACCGAGTAGGTCGAAAGTTAGTTTTTCGTCAATGAGACTCGGGTTCGATTCTCGCCATGGTCGATGCTGTCCTTATTTCCAACTTTATATTGTTCCCTTTTACCGAGTAGGTCGAAAGTTAGTTTTCCGTCAATGAGACTCGGGTTCGATTCTCGCCATGGTCGATGCTGTCCTTATTTCCAACTTTATATTGTTCCCCTTTTAGCGAGTAGGTCGAAAGTTAGTTTTCCGTCAATGAGACTCGGGTTCGATTCTCGCCATGGTCGATGCTGTCATTATTTCCAACTTTATATTGTTCCCATTTTACCGAGTAGCTCGAAAGTTAGTTTTCCGTCAATGAGACTCGGGTTCGATTCTCTCCATGGTCGATGCTGTCCTTATTTCCAACTTTATATTGTTCCCATTTTACCGAGTAGCTCGAAAGTTAGTTTTCCGTCAATGAGACTCGGGTTCGATACTCGCCATGGTCGAT
The DNA here is from genome assembly GCA_963932145.1 of Acanthosepion lycidas. Lineage (NCBI taxonomy): Eukaryota > Metazoa > Mollusca > Cephalopoda > Sepiida > Sepiidae > Acanthosepion > Acanthosepion lycidas. The sequence continues at coordinate 4,148,842 of OZ010571.1, forward strand.
GCTGTTCTAATTTCCAACTTTATATTGTTCCCCTTTTACCGAGTAGGTCGAAAGTTAGTTTTCCGTCAATGAGACTCGGGTTCGATTCTCGCCATGGTCGATGCTGTCCTTATTTCCAAATTTATATTGTTCCCCTTTTACCGCGTAGGTCGAAAGTTAGTTTTCCGTCAATGAGACTCGGGTTCGATACTCGCCATGGTCGATGCTGTCCTTATTTCCAACTTTACATTGTTCCCCTTTTACCGCGTAGGTCGAAAGTTAGTTTTCCGTCAATGAGACTCCGGTTCGATTCTCGCCATGGTCGATGCTGTCCTTATTTCCAACTTTATATTGTTCCCCTTTTACCGAGTAGGTCGAAAGTTAGTTTTTCGTCAATGAGACTCGGGTTCGATTCTCGCCATGGTCGATGCTGTCCTTATTTCCAACTTTATATTGTTCCCTTTTACCGAGTAGGTCGAAAGTTAGTTTTTCGTCAATGAGACTCGGGTTCGATTCTCGCCATGGTCGATGCTGTCCTTATTTCCAACTTTATATTGTTCCCCTTTTACCGCGTAGGTCGAAAGTTAGTTTTCCGTCAATGAGACTCGGGTTCGATTCTCGCCATGGTCGATGCTGTCCTTATTTACAAATTTATATTGTTCCCCTTTTACCGCGTAGGTCGAAAGTTAGTTTTCCGTCAATGAGACTCGGGTTCGATACTCGCCATGGTCGATGCTGTTCTAATTTCCAACTTTATATTGTTCCCCTTTTACCGCGTAGGTCGAAAGTTAGTTTTCCGTCAATGAGACTAGGGTTCGATTCTCGCCATGGTCGATGCTGTCCTTATTTCCAACTTTATATTGTTCCCCTTTTACCGAGTAGGTCGAAAGTTAGTTTTCCGTCAATGAGACTCGGGTTCGATTCTCGCCATGGTCGATGCTGTCCTTATTTCCAACTTTATATTGTTCCCCTTTTACCGAGTAGGTCGAAAGTTAGTTTTCCGTCAATGAGACTCGGGTTCGATACTCGCCATGGTCGATGCTGTCCTTATTTCCAACTTTATATTGTTCCCCTTTTACCGCGTAGGTCGAAAGTTAGTTTTCCGTCAATGAGACTCGGGTTCGATTCTCGCCATGGTCGATGCTGTCCTTATTTACAACTTTATATTGTTCCCCTTTTACCGCGTAGGTTGAAAGTTAGTTTTCCGTCAATGAGACTCGGGTTCGATACTCGCCATGGTCGATGCTGTTCTAATTTCCAACTTTATATTGTTCCCCTTTTACCGCGTAGGTCGAAAGTTAGTTTTCCGTCAATGAGACTCGGGTTCGATTCTCGCCATGGTCGATGCTGTCCTTATTTCCAACTTTATATTGTTCCCCTTTTACCGAGTAGGTCGAAAGTTAGTTTTCCGTCAATGAGACTCGGGTTCGATACTCGCCATGGTCGATGCTGTCCTTATTTCCAACTTTATATTGTTCCCCTTTTACCGCGTAGGTTGAAAGTTAGTTTTCCGTCAATGAGACTCGGGTTCGATACTCGCCATGGTCGATGCTGTCCTTATTTCCAACTTTATATTGTTCCCCTTTTATCGAGTAGGTCGAAAGTTAGTTTTCCGTCAATGAGACTCGGGTTCGATACTCGACATGGTCGATGCTGTCCTTATTTCCAACTTTATATTGTTCCCCTTTTACCGCGTAGTTCGAAAGTTAGTTTTCCGTCAATGAGACTCGGGTTCGATTCTCGCCATGGTCGATGCTGTCCTTATTTACAAATTTATATTGTTCCCCTTTTACCGCGTAGGTCGAAAGTTAGTTTTCCGTCAATGAGACTCGGGTTCGATACTCGCCATGGTCGATGCTGTTCTAATTTCCAACTTTATATTGTTCCCCTTTTACCGCGTAGGTCGAAAGTTAGTTTTCCGTCAATGAGACTAGGGTTCGATTTTCGCCATGGTCGATGCTGTCTTTATTTCCAACTTTATATTGTTCCCCTTTTACCGCGTAGGTCGAAAGTTAGTTTTCCGTCAATGAGACTCGGGTTCGATTCTCGCCATGGTCGATGCTGTCCTTATTTCCAAATTTATATTGTTCCCTTTTTACCTCGTAGGTCGAAAGTTAGTTTTCCGTCAATGAGACTCGGGTTCGATTCTCGCCATGGTCGATGCTCTCCTTATTTACAACTTCATATTCTTCCCCTTTTACCGAGTAGGTCGAAAGTTAGTTTTCCGTCAATGAGACTCGGGTTCGATACTCGCCATGGTCGATGCTGTCCTTATTTCCAACTTTACATTGTTCCCCTTTTACCGCGTAGGTCGAAAGTTAGTTTTCCGTCAATGAGACTCCGGTTCGATTCTCGCCATGGTCGATGCTGTCCTTATTTCCAACTTTATATTGTTCCCCTTTTACCGAGTAGGTCGAAAGTTAGTTTTTCGTCAATGAGACTCGGGTTCGATTCTCGCCATGGTCGATGCTGTCCTTATTTCCAACTTTATATTGTTCCCTTTTACCGAGTAGGTCGAAAGTTAGTTTTCCGTCAATGAGACTCGGGTTCGATTCTCGCCATGGTCGATGCTGTCCTTATTTCCAACTTTATATTGTTCCCCTTTTAGCGAGTAGGTCGAAAGTTAGTTTTCCGTCAATGAGACTCGGGTTCGATTCTCTCCATGGTCGATGCTGTCCTTATTTCCAACTTTATATTGTTCCCATTTTACCGAGTAGCTCGAAAGTTAGTTTTCCGTCAATGAGACTCGGGTTCGATACTCGCCATGGTCGATGCTGTTCTAATTTCCAACTTTATATTGTTCCCCTTTTACCGAGTAGGTCGAAAGTTAGTTTTCCGTCAATGAGACTCGGGTTCGATTCTCGCCATGGTCGATGCTGTCCTTATTTCCAAATTTATATTGTTCCCCTTTTACCGCGTAGGTCGAAAGTTAGTTTTCCGTCAATGAGACTCGGGTTCGATACTCGCCATGGTCGATGCTGTCCTTATTTCCAACTTTACATTGTTCCCCTTTTACCGCGTAGGTCGAAAGTTAGTTTTCCGTCAATGAGACTCCGGTTCGATTCTCGCCATGGTCGATGCTGTCCTTATTTCCAACTTTATATTGTTCCCCTTTTACCGAGTAGGTCGAAAGTTAGTTTTTCGTCAATGAGACTCGGGTTCGATTCTCGCCATGGTCGATGCTGTCCTTATTTCCAACTTTATATTGTTCCCTTTTACCGAGTAGGTCGAAAGTTAGTTTTTCGTCAATGAGACTCGGGTTCGATTCTCGCCATGGTCGATGCTGTCCTTATTTCCAACTTTATATTGTTCCGCTTTTACCGCGTAGGTCGAAAGTTAGTTTTCCGTCAATGAGACTCGGGTTCGATTCTCGCCATGGTCGATGCTGTCCTTATTTACAAATTTATATTGTTCCCCTTTTACCGCGTAGGTCGAAAGTTAGTTTTCCGTCAATGAGACTCGGGTTCGATACTCGCCATGGTCGATGCTGTTCTAATTTCCAACTTTATATTGTTCCCCTTTTACCGCGTAGGTCGAAAGTTAGTTTTCCGTCAATGAGACTAGGGTTCGATTCTCGCCATGGTCGATGCTGTCCTTATTTCCAACTTTATATTGTTCCCCTTTTACCGAGTAGGTCGAAAGTTAGTTTTCCGTCAATGAGACTCGGGTTCGATTCTCGCCATGGTCGATGCTGTCCTTATTTCCAACTTTATATTGTTCCCCTTTTACCGAGTAGGTCGAAAGTTAGTTTTCCGTCAATGAGACTCGGGTTCGATACTCGCCATGGTCGATGCTGTCCTTATTTCCAACTTTATATTGTTCCCCTTTTACCGCGTAGGTCGAAAGTTAGTTTTCCGTCAATGAGACTCGGGTTCGATTCTCGCCATGGTCGATGCTGTCCTTATTTACAACTTTATATTGTTCCCCTTTTACCGCGTAGGTTGAAAGTTAGTTTTCCGTCAATGAGACTCGGGTTCGATACTCGCCATGGTCGATGCTGTTCTAATTTCCAACTTTATATTGTTCCCCTTTTACCGCGTAGGTCGAAAGTTAGTTTTCCGTCAATGAGACTCGGGTTCGATTCTCGCCATGGTCGATGCTGTCCTTATTTCCAACTTTATATTGTTCCCCTTTTACCGAGTAGGTCGAAAGTTAGTATTCCGTCAATGAGACTCGGGTTCGATTCTCGCCATGGTCGATGCTGTCCTTATTTCCAACTTTATATTGTTCCCCTTTTACCGAGTAGGTCGAAAGTTAGTTTTCCGTCAATGAGACTCGGGTTCGATACTCGCCATGGTCGATGCTGTCCTTATTTCCAACTTTATATTGTTCCCCTTTTACCGCGTAGGTCGAAAGTTAGTTTTCCGTCAATGAGACTCGGGTTCGATACTCGCCATGGTCGATGCTGTCCTTATTTACAACTTTATATTGTTCCCCTTTTACCGAGTAGGTCGAAAGTTAGTTTTCCGTCAATGAGACTCGGGTTCGATACTCGCCATGGTCGATGCTGTCCTTATTTCCAACTTTATATTGTTCCCCTTTTATCGAGTAGGTCGAAAGTTAGTTTTCCGTCAATGAGACTCGGGTTCGATACTCGACATGGTCGATGCTGTCCTTATTTCCAACTTTATATTGTTCCCCTTTTACCGCGTAGTTCGAAAGTTAGTTTTCCGTCAATGAGACTCGGGTTCGATTCTCGCCATGGTCGATGCTGTCCTTATTTACAAATTTATATTGTTCCCCTTTTACCGCGTAGGTCGAAAGTTAGTTTTCCGTCAATGAGACTCGGGTTCGATACTCGCCATGGTCGATGCTGTTCTAATTTCCAACTTTATATTGTTCCCCTTTTACCGCGTAGGTCGAAAGTTAGTTTTCCGTCAATGAGACTAGGGTTCGATTTTCGCCATGGTCGATGCTGTCTTTATTTCCAACTTTATATTGTTCCCCTTTTACCGAGTAGGTCGAAAGTTAGTTTTCCGTCAATGAGACTCGGGTTCGATTCTCGCCATGGTCGATGCTGTCCTTATTTCCGACTTTATATTGTTCCCCTTTTACCGAGTAGGTCGAAAGTTAGTTTTCCGTCAATGAGACTCGGGTTCGATACTCGCCATGGTCGATGCTGTCCTTATTTCCAACTTTATATTGTTCCCCTTTTACCGCGTAGGTCGTAAGTTAGTTTTCCGTCAATGAGACTCGGGTTCGATTCTCGCCATGGTCGATGCTGTCCTTATTTACAAATTTATATTGTTCCCCTTTTACCACGTAGGTCGAAAGTTAGTTTTCCGTCAATGAGACTCGGGTTCGATACTCGCCATGGTCGATGCTGTTCTAATTTCCAACTTTATATTGTTCCCCTTTTACCGCGTAGGTCGAAAGTTAGTTTTCCGTCAATGAGACTAGGGTTCGATTCTCGCCATGGTCGATGCTGTCCTTATTTCCAACTTTATATTGTTCCCCTTTTACCGAGTAGGTCGAAAGTTAGTTTTCCGTCAATGAGACTCGGGTTCGATTCTCGCCATGGTCGATGCTGTCCTTATTTCCAACTTTATATTGTTCCCATTTTACCGAGTAGCTCGAAAGTTAGTTTTCCGTCAATGAGACTCGGGTTCGATACTCGCCATGGTCGATGCCGTTCTAATTTCCAACTTTATATTGTTCCCCTTTTACCGAGTAGGTCGAAAGTTAGTTTTCCGTCAATGAGACTCGGGTTCGATTCTCGCCATGGTCGATGCTGTCCTTATTTACAAATTTATATTGTTCCCCTTTTACCGCGTAGGTCGAAAGTTAGTTTTCCGTCAATGAGACTCGGGTTCGATTCTCGCCATGGTCGATGCTGTCCTTATTTCCAACTTTATATTGTTCCCCTTTTACCGAGTAGGTCGAAAGTTAGTTTTCCGTCAATGAGACTCGGGTTCGATACTCGCCATGGTCGATGCTGTCCTTATTTCCAACTTTATATTGTTCCCCTTTTACCGCGTAAGTCGAAAGTTAGTTTTCCGTCAATGAGACTCGGGTTCGATACTCGCCATGGTCGATGCTGTCCTTATTTACAACTTTATATTGTTCCCCTTTTACCGAGTAGGTCGAAAGTTAGTTTTCCGTCAATGAGACTCGGGTTCGATACTCGCCATGGTCGATGCTGTCCTTATTTCCAACTTTATATTGTTCCCCTTTTACCGCGTAGTTCGAAAGTTAGTTTTCCGTCAATGAGACTCGGGTTCGATTCTCGCCATGGTCGATGCTGTCCTTATTTACAAATTTATATTGTTCCCCTTTTACCGCGTAGGTCGAAAGTTAGTTTTCCGTCAATGAGACTCGGGTTCGATACTCGCCATGGTCGATGCTGTTCTAATTTCCAACTTTATATTGTTCCCCTTTTACCGCGTAGGTCGAAAGTTAGTTTTCCGTCAATGAGACTAGGGTTCGATTTTCGCCATGGTCGATGCTGTCTTTATTTCCAACTTTATATTGTTCCCCTTTTACCGAGTAGGTCGAAAGTTAGTTTTCCGTCAATGAGACTCGGGTTCGATTCTCGCCATGGTCGATGCTGTCCTTATTTCCAACTTTATATTGTTCCCCTTTTACCGAGTAGGTCGAAAGTTAGTTTTCCGTGAATGAGACTCGGGTTCGATACTCGCCATGGTCGATGCTGTCCTTATTTCCAACTTTATATTGTTCCCCTTTTACCGCGTAGGTCGTAAGTTAGTTTTCCGTCAATGAGACTCGGGTTCGATTCTCGCCATGGTCGATGCTGTCCTTATTTACAAATTTATATTGTTCCCCTTTTACCACGTAGGTCGAAAGTTAGTTTTCCGTCAATGAGACTCGGGTTCGATACTCGCCATGGTCGATGCTGTCCTTATTTACAACTTTATATTGTTCCCCTTTTATCGAGTAGGTCGAAAGTTAGTTTTCCGTCAATGAGACTCGGGTTCGATACTCGCCATGGTCGATGCTGTCCTTATTTCCAACTTTATATTGTTCCCCTTTTACCGCGTAGTTCGAAAGTTAGTTTTCCGTCAATGAGACTCGGGTTCGATTCTCGCCATGGTCGATGCTGTCCTTATTTACAAATTTATATTGTTCCCCTTTTACCGCGTAGGTCGAAAGTTAGTTTTCCGTCAATGAGACTCGGGTTCGATACTCGCCATGGTCGATGCTGTTCTAATTTCCAACTTTATATTGTTCCCCTTTTACCGCGTAGGTCGAAAGTTAGTTTTCCGTCAATGAGACTAGGGTTCGATTTTCGCCATGGTCGATGCTGTCTTTATTTCCAACTTTATATTGTTCCCCTTTTACCGAGTAGGTCGAAAGTTAGTTTTCCGTCAATGAGACTCGGGTTCGATTCTCGCCATGGTCGATGCTGTCCTTATTTCCAACTTTATATTGTTCCCCTTTTACCGAGTAGGTCGAAAGTTAGTTTTCCGTGAATGAGACTCGGGTTCGATACTCGCCATGGTCGATGCTGTCCTTATTTCCAACTTTATATTGTTCCCCTTTTACCGCGTAGGTCGTAAGTTAGTTTTCCGTCAATGAGACTCGGGTTCGATTCTCGCCATGGTCGATGCTGTCCTTATTTACAAATTTATATTGTTCCCCTTTTACCACGTAGGTCGAAAGTTAGTTTTCCGTCAATGAGACTCGGGTTCGATACTCGCCATGGTCGATGCTGTCCTTATTTACAACTTTATATTGTTCCCCTTTTACCGAGTAGGTCGAAAGTTAGTTTTCCGTCAATGAGACTCGGGTTCGATACTCGCCATGGTCGATGCTGTCCTTATTTCCAACTTTATATTGTTCCCCTTTTATCGAGTAGGTCGAAAGTTAGTTTTCCGTCAATGAGACTCGGGTTCGATACTCGCCATGGTCGATGCTGTCCTTATTTCCAACTTTATATTGTTCCCCTTTTACCGCGTAGGTCGAAAGTTAGTTTTCCGTCAATGAGACTCGGGTTCGATTCTCGCCATGGTCGATGCTGTCCTTATTTCCAACTTTATATTGTTCTCCTTTTACCGAGTAGGTCGAAAGTTAGTTTTCCGTCAATGAGACTCGGGTTCGATTCTCGCCATGGTCGATGCTGTCCTTATTTACAACTTTATATTGTTCCCCTTTTACCGAGTAGGTCGAAAGTTAGTTTTCCGTCAATGAGACTCGGGTTCGATACTCGCCATGGTCGATGCTGTCCTTATTTCCAACTTTATATTGTTCCCCTTTTACCGCGTAGGTCGAAAGTTAGTTTTCCGTCAATGAGACTCGGGTTCGATTCTCGCCATGGTCGATGCTGTCCTTATTTACAAATTTATATTGTTCCCCTTTTACCGCGTAGGTCGAAAGTTAGTTTTCCGTCAATGAGACTCGGGTTCGATACTCGCCATGGTCGATGCTGTTCTAATTTCCAACTTTATATTGTTCCCCTTTTACCGCGTAGGTCGAAAGTTAGTTTTCCGTCAATGAGACTAGGGTTCGATTCTCGCCATGGTCGATGCTGTCCTTATTTCCAACTTTATATTGTTCCCCTTTTACCGAGTAGGTCGAAAGTTAGTTTTCCGTCAATGAGACTCGGGTTCGATTCTCGCCATGGTCGATGCTGTCCTTATTTCCAACTTTATATTGTTCCCCTTTTACCGAGTAGGTCGAAAGTTAGTTTTCCGTCAATGAGACCCGGGTTCGATACTCGCCATGGTCGATGCTGTCCTTATTTCCAACTTTATATTGTTCCCCTTTTACCGCGTAGGTCGTAAGTTAGTTTTCCGTCAGTGAGACTCGGGTTCGATTCTCGCCATGGTCGATGCTGTCCTTATTTACAAATTTATATTGTTCCCCTTTTACCACGTAGGTCGAAAGTTAGTTTTCCGTCAATGAGACTCGGGTTCGATACTCGCCATGGTCGATGCTGTTCTAATTTCCAACTTTATATTGTTCCCCTTTTACCGCGTAGGTCGAAAGTTAGTTTTCCGTCAATGAGACAAGGGTTCGATTCTCGCCATGGTCGATGCTGTCCTTATTTCCAACTTTATATTGTTCCCCTTTTACCGAGTAGGTCGAAAGTTAGTTTTCCGTCAATGAGACTCGGGTTCGATGCTCGCCATGGTCGATGCTGTCCTTATTTCCAACTTTATATTGTTCCCATTTTACCGAGTAGCTCGAAAGTTAGTTTTCCGTCAATGAGACTCGGGTTCGATACTCGCCATGGTCGATGCTGTTCTAATTTCCAACTTTATATTGTTCCCCTTTTACCGAGTAGGTCGAAAGTTAGTTTTCCGTCAATGAGACTCGGGTTCGATTCTCGCCATGGTCGATGCTGTCCTTATTTCCAAATTTATATTGTTCCCCTTTTACCGCGTAGGTCGAAAGTTAGTTTTCCGTCAATGAGACTCGGGTTCGATTCTCGCCATGGTCGATGCTGTCCTTATTTCCAAATTTATATTGTTCCCCTTTTACCGCGTAGGTCGAAAGTTAGTTTTCCGTCAATGAGACTCGGGTTCGATTCTCGCCATGGTCGATGCTGTCCTTATTTCCAACTTTATATTGTTCCCCTTTTACCGAGTAGGTCGAAAGTTAGTTTTCCGTCAATGAGACTCGGGTTCGATACTCGCCATGGTCGATGCTGTCCTTATTTCCAACTTTATATTGTTCCCCTTTTACCGCGTAGGTCGAAAGTTAGTTTTCCGTCAATGAGACTCGGGTTCGATTCTCGCCATGGTCGATGCTGTCCTTATTTACAAATTTATATTGTTCTCCTTTTACCGCGTAGGTCGAAAGTTAGTTTTCCGTCAATGAGACTCGGGTTCGATACTCGCCATGGTCGATGCTGTTCTAATTTCCAACTTTATATTGTTCCCCTTTTACCGCGTAGGTCGAAAGTTAGTTTTCCGTCAATGAGACTAGGGTTCGATTCTCGCCATGGTCGATGCTGTCCTTATTTCCAACTTTATATTGTTCCCCTTTTACCGAGTAGGTCGAAAGTTAGTTTTCCGTCAATGAGACCCGGGTTCGATACTCGCCATGGTCGATGCTGTCCTTATTTCCAACTTTATATTGTTCCCCTTTTACCGCGTAGGTCGTAAGTTAGTTTTCCGTCAGTGAGACTCGGGTTCGATTCTCGCCATGGTCGATGCTGTCCTTATTTACAAATTTATATTGTTCCCCTTTTACCACGTAGGTCGAAAGTTAGTTTTCCGTCAATGAGACTCGGGTTCGATACTCGCCATGGTCGATGCTGTTCTAATTTCCAACTTTATATTGTTCCCCTTTTACCGCGTAGGTCGAAAGTTAGTTTTCCGTCAATGAGACAAGGGTTCGATTCTCGCCATGGTCGATGCTGTCCTTATTTCCAACTTTATATTGTTCCCCTTTTACCGAGTAGGTCGAAAGTTAGTTTTCCGTCAATGAGACTCGGGTTCGAATCTCGCCATGGTCGATGCTGTCCTTATTTCCAACTTTATATTGTTCCCATTTTACCGAGTAGCTCGAAAGTTAGTTTTCCGTCAATGAGACTCGGGTTCGATACTCGCCATGGTCGATGCTGTTCTAATTTCCAACTTTATATTGTTCCCCTTTTACCGAGTAGGTCGAAAGTTAGTTTTCCGTCAATGAGACTCGGGTTCGATTCTCGCCATGGTCGATGCTGTCCTTATTTACAACTTTATATTGTTCCCCTTTTACCGAGTAGGTCGAAAGTTAGTTTTCCGTCAATGAGACTCGGGTTCGATACTCGCCATGGTCGATGCTGTCCTTATTTCCAACTTTATATTGTTCCCCATTTACCGAGTAGGTCGAAAGTTAGTATTCCGTCAATGAGACTCGGGTTCGATTCTCGCCATGGTCGATGCTGTCCTTATTTCCAACTTTATATTGTTCCCCTTTTACCGCGTAGGTCGAAAGTTAGTTTTCCGTCAATGAGACTCGGGTTCGATTCTCGCCATGGTCGATGCTGTCCTTATTTCCAACTTTATATAGTTCCCATTTTACCGAGTAGATCGAAAGTTAGTTTTCCGTCAATGAGACTCGGGTTCGTTTCTCGCCAAGATCGATGCTGTCCTTATTTCCAAATTTATATTGTTCCCCTTTTACCGAGTAGGTCGAAAGTTAGATTTCCGTCAATGAGACTCGGGTTCGATTTTCGCCATGGTCGATGCTGTCTTTATTTCCAACTTTATATTGTTCCCCTTTTACCGAGTAGGTCGAAAGTTAGTTTTCCGTCAATGAGACTCGGGTTCGATACTCGCCATGGTCGATGCTGTCCTTATTTCCAACTTTATATTGTTCACCTTTTACCGAGTAGGTCGAAAGTTAGTTTTCCGTCAATGAGACTCGGGTTCGATTCTCGCCATGGTCGATGCTGTCCTTATTTCCAACTTTACATTGTTCCCCTTTTACAGCGTAGGTCGAAGTTAGTTTTCCGTCAATGAGACTAGGGTTCGATTCTCGCCATGGTCGATGCTGTCTTTATTTCCAACTTTATATTGTTCCACTTTTACCGTGTAGGTCGAAAGTTAGTTTTCCGTCAATGAGACTCGGGTTCGATACTCGCCATGGTCGATGCTGTTCTAATTTCCAACTTTATATTGTTCCCCTTTTACCGCGTAGGTCGAAAGTTAGTTTTCCGTCAATGAGACTCGGGTTCAAATCTCGCTATCGTCGATGCTGTCCTTATTTCCAACTTTATATTGTTCCCCTTTCACCGAGTAGGTCGAAAGTTAGTTTTCCGTCAATGAGACTCGGGTTCGATTCTCGCCATGGTCGATGCTGTCCTTATTTCCAAATTTATATTGTTCCCCTTTTACCGCATATGTCGAAAGTTAGTTTTCCGTCAATGAGACTCGGGTTCGATTTTCGCCATGGTCGATGCTGTCCTTATTTCCAACTTTATATTGTTCCCATTTTACCCAGTAGGTCGAAAGTTAGTTTTCCGTCAATGAGACTCGGGTTCGATTCTCTCCATTGTCGATGCTGTCCTTATTTCCAACTTTATATTGTTCCCTTTTACCGAGTAGGTCGAAAGTTAGATTTCCGTCAATGAGACTCGGGTTCGATTCTTGCCATGGTCGATGCTGTCCTTATTTCCAACTTTATATTGTTCCCATTTTACCAAGTAGGTCGAAAGTTAGTTTTCCGTCAATGAGACTCGGGTTCGATTCTCGCCATGGTCGATGCTGTCCTTATTTCCAACTTTATATAGTTCCCATTTTACCGAGTAGGTCGAAAGTTAGTTTTCCGTCAATGAGACTCGGGTTCGATTTTCGCCATGGTCGATGCTGTCTTTATTTCCAACTTTATATTGTTCCCCTTTTACCGAGTAGGTCGAAAGTTAGATTTCCGTCAATGAGACCCGGGTTCGATTCTCGCCATGGTCGATGCTGTCCTTATTTCCAAACTAATATTGTTCCCATTTTACCGAGTAGGTCGAAAGTTAGTTTTACGTCAATGAGACTCGGGTTCGATTCTCGCCATGGTCGATGCTGTCCTTATTTCCAACTTTATATTGTTCCCCTTTTACCGAGTAGGTCGAAAGTTAGATTTCCGTCAATGAGACTCGGGTTCGATTCTCGCCATGGTCGATGCTGTCCTTATTTCCAACTTTATATTGTTCCCCTTTTACCGAGTAGGTCGAAAGTTAGATTTCCGTCAATGAGACTCGGGTTCGATTCTCGCCTTGGTCGATGCTGTCCTTATTTCCAACTTTATATTGTTGCCTTTTACCGCGTAGGTCGAAAGTTAGTTTTCCGTCAATGAGACTAGGGTTCGATTCTCGCCATGGTCGATGCTGTCCTTATTTCCAACTTTATATTGTTCCCCTTTTACCGCGTAGGTCGAAAGTTAGTTTTCCGTCAATGAGACTCGGGTTCGATTCTCGCCATGGTCGATGCTGTCCTTATTTCCAACTTTATATAGTTCCCATTTTACCGAGTAGATCGAAAGTTAGTTTTCCGTCAATGAGACTCGGGTTCGTTTCTCGCCAAGATCGATGCTGTCCTTATTTCCAAATTTATATTGTTCCCCTTTTACCGAGTAGGTCGAAAGTTAGATTTCCGTCAATGAGACTCGGGTTCGATTTTCGCCATGGTCGATGCTGTCTTTATTTCCAACTTTATATTGTTCCCCTTTTACCGAGTAGGTCGAAAGTTAGTTTTCCGTCAATGAGACTCGGGTTCGATACTCGCCATGGTCGATGCTGTCCTTATTTCCAACTTTATATTGTTCACCTTTTACCGAGTAGGTCGAAAGTTAGTTTTCAGTCAATGAGACTCGGGTTCGATTCTCGCCATGGTCGATGCTGTCCTTATTTCCAACTTTACATTGTTCCCCTTTTACAGCGTAGGTCGAAGTTAGTTTTCCGTCAATGAGACTCGGGTTCGATTCTCGCCATGGTCGATGCTGTCTTTATTTCCAACTTTATATTGTTCCCCTTTTACCGTGTAGGTCGAAAGTTAGTTTTCCGTCAATGAGACTCGGGTTCGATACTCGCCATGGTCGATGCTGTTCTAATTTCCAACTTTATATTGTTCCCCTTTTACCGCGTAGGTCGAAAGTTAGTTTTCCGTCAATGAGACTCGGGTTCAAATCTCGCTATCGTCGATGCTGTCCTTATTTCCAACTTTATATTGTTCCCCTTTCACCGAGTAGGTCGAAAGTTAGTTTTCCGTCAATGAGACTCGGGTTCGATTCTCGCCATGGTCGATGCTGTCCTTATTTCCAAATTTATATTGTTCCCCTTTTACCGCATATGTCGAAAGTTAGTTTTCCGTCAATGAGACTCGGGTTCGATTTTCGCCATGGTCGATGCTGTCCTTATTTCCAACTTTATATTGTTCCCATTTTACCCAGTAGGTCGAAAGTTAGTTTTCCGTCAATGAGACTCGGGTTCGATTCTCTCCATTGTCGATGCTGTCCTTATTTCCAACTTTATATTGTTCCCTTTTACCGAGTAGGTCGAAAGTTAGATTTCCGTCAATGAGACTCGGGTTCGATTCTTGCCATGGTCGATGCTGTCCTTATTTCCAACTTTATATTGTTCCCATTTTACCAAGTAGGTCGAAAGTTAGTTTTCCGTCAATGAGACTCGGGTTCGATTCTCGCCATGGTCGATGCTGTCCTTATTTCCAACTTTATATAGTTCCCATTTTACCGAGTAGGTCGAAAGTTAGTTTTCCGTCAATGAGACTCGGGTTCGATTTTCGCCATGGTCGATGCTGTCTTTATTTCCAACTTTATATTGTTCCCCTTTTACCGAGTAGGTCGAAAGTTAGATTTCCGTCAATGAGACTAGGGTTCGATTCTCGCCATGGTCGATGCTGTCCTTATTTCCAACTTTATATTGTTCCCATTTTACCGAGTAGGTCGAAAGTTAGTTTTCCGTCAATGAGACTCGGGTTCGTTTCTCGCCATGGTCGATGCTGTCCTTATTTCCAAATTTATATTGTTCCACTTTTACCGAGTAGGTCGAAAGTTAGATTTCCGTCAATGAGACTCGGGTTCGATTTTCGCCATGGTCGATGCTGTCTTTATTTCCAACTTTATATTGTTCCCCTTTTACCGAGTAGGTCGAAAGTTAGATTTCCGTCAATGAGACCCGGGTTCGATTCTCGCCATGGTCGATGCTGTCCTTATTTCCAAACTAATATTGTTCCCATTTTACCGAGTAGGTCGAAAGTTAGTTTTACGTCAATGAGACTCGGGTTCGATTCTCGCCATGGTCGATGCTGTCCTTATTTCCAACTTTATATTGTTCCCCTTTTACCGAGTAGGTCGAAAGTTAGATTTCCGTCAATGAGACTCGGGTTCGATTCTCGCCATGGTCGATGCTGTCCTTATTTCCAACTTTATATTGTTCCCCTTTTACCGAGTAGGTCGAAAGTTAGATTTCCGTCAATGAGACTCGGGTTCGATTCTCGCCTTGGTCGATGCTGTCCTTATTTCCAACTTTATATTGTTCCCCTTTTACCGCGTAGGTCGAAAGTTAGTTTTCCGTCAATGAGACTAGGGTTCGATTCTCGCCATGGTCGATGCTGTCCTTATTTCCAACTTTATATTGTTCTCCTTTTACCGAGTAGGTCGAAAGTTAGTTTTCCGTCAATGAGACTCGGGTTCGATTCTCGCCATGGTCGATGCTGTCCTTATTTACAACTTTATATTGTTCCCCTTTTACCGCGTAGTTCGAAAGTTAGTTTTCCGTCAATGAGACTCGGGTTCGATTCTCGCCATGGTTGATGCTGTCCTTATTTACAAATTTATATTGTTCCCCTTTTACCGCGTAGGTCGAAAGTTAGTTTTCCGTCAATGAGACTCGGGTTCGATACTCGCCATGGTCGATGCTGTTCTAATTTCCAACTTTATATTGTTCCCCTTTTACCGCGTAGGTCGAAAGTTAGTTTTCCGTCAATGAGACTAGGGTTCGATTTTCGCCATGGTCGATGCTGTCTTTATTTCCAACTTTATATTGTTCCCCTTTTACCGAGTAGGTCGAAAGTTAGTTTTCCGTCAATGAGACTCGGGTTCGATTCTCGCCATGGTCGATGCTGTCCTTATTTCCAACTTTATATTGTTCCCCTTTTACCGAGTAGGTCGAAAGTTAGTTTTCCGTGAATGAGACTCGGGTTCGATACTCGCCATGGTCGATGCTGTCCTTATTTCCAACTTTATATTGTTCCCCTTTTACCGCGTAGGTCGTAAGTTAGTTTTCCGTCAATGAGACTCGGGTTCGATTCTCGCCATGGTCGATGCTGTCCTTATTTACAAATTTATATTGTTCCCCTTTTACCACGTAGGTCGAAAGTTAGTTTTCCGTCAATGAGACTCGGGTTCGATACTCGCCATGGTCGATGCTGTCCTTATTTACAACTTTATATTGTTCCCCTTTTACCGAGTAGGTCGAAAGTTAGTTTTCCGTCAATGAGACTCGGGTTCGATACTCGCCATGGTCGATGCTGTCCTTATTTCCAACTTTATATTGTTCCCCTTTTATCGAGTAGGTCGAAAGTTAGTTTTCCGTCAATGAGACTCGGGTTCGATACTCGCCATGGTCGATGCTGTCCTTATTTCCAACTTTATATTGTTCCCCTTTTACCGCGTAGGTCGAAAGTTAGTTTTCCGTCAATGAGACTAGGGTTCGATTCTCGCCATGGTCGATGCTGTCCTTATTTCCAACTTTATATTGTTCTCCTTTTACCGAGTAGGTCGAAAGTTAGTTTTCCGTCAATGAGACTCGGGTTCGATTCTCGCCATGGTCGATGCTGTCCTTATTTACAACTTTATATTGTTCCCCTTTTACCGAGTAGGTCGAAAGTTAGTTTTCCGTCAATGAGACTCGGGTTCGATACTCGCCATGGTCGATGCTGTCCTTATTTCCAACTTTATATTGTTCCCCTTTTACCGCGTAGGTCGAAAGTTAGTTTTCCGTCAATGAGACTCGGGTTCGATTCTCGCCATGGTCGATGCTGTCCTTATTTACAAATTTATATTGTTCCCCTTTTACCGCGTAGGTCGAAAGTTAGTTTTCCGTCAATGAGACTCGGGTTCGATACTCGCCATGGTCGATGCTGTTCTAATTTCCAACTTTATATTGTTCCCCTTTTACCGCGTAGGTCGAAAGTTAGTTTTCCGTCAATGAGACTAGGGTTCGATTCTCGCCATGGTCGATGCTGTCCTTATTTCCAACTTTATATTGTTCCCCTTTTACCGAGTAGGTCGAAAGTTAGTTTTCCGTCAATGAGACTCGGGTTCGATTCTCGCCATGGTCGATGCTGTCCTTATTTCCAACTTTATATTGTTCCCCTTTTACCGAGTAGGTCGAAAGTTAGTTTTCCGTCAATGAGACCCGGGTTCGATACTCGCCATGGTCGATGCTGTCCTTATTTCCAACTTTATATTGTTCCCCTTTTACCGCGTAGGTCGTAAGTTAGTTTTCCGTCAGTGAGACTCGGGTTCGATTCTCGCCATGGTCGATGCTGTCCTTATTTACAAATTTATATTGTTCCCCTTTTACCACGTAGGTCGAAAGTTAGTTTTCCGTCAATGAGACTCGGGTTCGATACTCGCCATGGTCGATGCTGTTCTAATTTCCAACTTTATATTGTTCCCCTTTTACCGCGTAGGTCGAAAGTTAGTTTTCCGTCAATGAGACAAGGGTTCGATTCTCGCCATGGTCGATGCTGTCCTTATTTCCAACTTTATATTGTTCCCCTTTTACCGAGTAGGTCGAAAGTTAGTTTTCCGTCAATGAGACTCGGGTTCGATTCTCGCCATGGTCGATGCTGTCCTTATTTCCAACTTTATATTGTTCCCATTTTACCGAGTAGCTCGAAAGTTAGTTTTCCGTCAATGAGACTCGGGTTCGATACTCGCCATGGTCGATGCTGTTCTAATTTCCAACTTTATATTGTTCCCCTTTTACCGAGTAGGTCGAAAGTTAGTTTTCCGTCAATGAGACTCGGGTTCGATTCTCGCCATGGTCGATGCTGTCCTTATTTCCAAATTTATATTGTTCCCCTTTTACCGCGTAGGTCGAAAGTTAGTTTTCCGTCAATGAGACTCGGGTTCGATTCTCGCCATGGTCGATGCTGTCCTTATTTCCAAATTTATATTGTTCCCCTTTTACCGCGTAGGTCGAAAGTTAGTTTTCCGTCAATGAGACTCGGGTTCGATTCTCGCCATGGTCGATGCTGTCCTTATTTCCAACTTTATATTGTTCCCCTTTTACCGAGTAGGTCGAAAGTTAGTTTTCCGTCAATGAGACTCGGGTTCGATACTCGCCATGGTCGATGCTGTCCTTATTTCCAACTTTATATTGTTCCCCTTTTACCGCGTAGGTCGAAAGTTAGTTTTCCGTCAATGAGACTCGGGTTCGATTCTCGCCATGGTCGATGCTGTCCTTATTTACAAATTTATATTGTTCTCCTTTTACCGCGTAGGTCGAAAGTTAGTTTTCCGTCAATGAGACTCGGGTTCGATACTCGCCATGGTCGATGCTGTTCTAATTTCCAACTTTATATTGTTCCCCTTTTACCGCGTAGGTCGAAAGTTAGTTTTCCGTCAATGAGACTAGGGTTCGATTCTCGCCATGGTCGATGCTGTCCTTATTTCCAACTTTATATTGTTCCCCTTTTACCGAGTAGGTCGAAAGTTAGTTTTCCGTCAATGAGACTCGGGTTCGATTCTCGCCATGGTCGATGCTGTCCTTATTTCCAACTTTATATTGTTCCCCTTTTACCGAGTAGGTCGAAAGTTAGTTTTCCGTCAATGAGACCCGGGTTCGATACTCGCCATGGTCGATGCTGTCCTTATTTCCAACTTTATATTGTTCCCCTTTTACCGCGTAGGTCGTAAGTTAGTTTTCCGTCAGTGAGACTCGGGTTCGATTCTCGCCATGGTCGATGCTGTCCTTATTTACAAATTTATATTGTTCCCCTTTTACCACGTAGGTCGAAAGTTAGTTTTCCGTCAATGAGACTCGGGTTCGATACTCGCCATGGTCGATGCTGTTCTAATTTCCAACTTTATATTGTTCCCCTTTTACCGCGTAGGTCGAAAGTTAGTTTTCCGTCAATGAGACAAGGGTTCGATTCTCGCCATGGTCGATGCTGTCCTTATTTCCAACTTTATATTGTTCCCCTTTTACCGAGTAGGTCGAAAGTTAGTTTTCCGTCAATGAGACTCGGGTTCGATTCTCGCCATGGTCGATGCTGTCCTTATTTCCAACTTTATATTGTTCCCATTTTACCGAGTAGCTCGAAAGTTAGTTTTCCGTCAATGAGACTCGGGTTCGATACTCGCCATGGTCGATGCTGTTCTAATTTCCAACTTTATATTGTTCCCCTTTTACCGAGTAGGTCGAAAGTTAGTTTTCCGTCAATGAGACTCGGGTTCGATTCTCGCCATGGTCGATGCTGTCCTTATTTCCAAATTTATATTGTTCCCCTTTTACCGCGTAGGTCGAAAGTTAGTTTTCCGTCAATGAGACTCGGGTTCGATTCTCGCCATGGTCGATGCTGTCCTTATTTCCAAATTTATATTGTTCCCCTTTTACCGCGTAGGTCGAAAGTTAGTTTTCCGTCAATGAGACTCGGGTTCGATTCTCGCCATGGTCGATGCTGTCCTTATTTCCAACTTTATATTGTTCCCCTTTTACCGAGTAGGTCGAAAGTTAGTTTTCCGTCAATGAGACTCGGGTTCGATACTCGCCATGGTCGATGCTGTCCTTATTTCCAACTTTATATTGTTCCCCTTTTACCGCGTAGGTCGAAAGTTAGTTTTCCGTCAATGAGACTCGGGTTCGATTCTCGCCATGGTCGATGCTGTCCTTATTTACAAATTTATATTGTTCTCCTTTTACCGCGTAGGTCGAAAGTTAGTTTTCCGTCAATGAGACTCGGGTTCGATACTCGCCATGGTCGATGCTGTTCTAATTTCCAACTTTATATTGTTCCCCTTTTACCGCGTAGGTCGAAAGTTAGTTTTCCGTCAATGAGACTAGGGTTCGATTCTCGCCATGGTCGATGCTGTCCTTATTTCCAACTTTATATTGTTCCCCTTTTACCGAGTAGGTCGAAAGTTAGTTTTCCGTCAATGAGACTCGGGTTCGATTCTCGCCATGGTCGATGCTGTCCTTATTTCCAACTTTATATTGTTCCCCTTTTACCGAGTAGGTCGAAAGTTAGTTTTCCGTCAATGAGACCCGGGTTCGATACTCGCCATGGTCGATGCTGTCCTTATTTCCAACTTTATATTGTTCCCCTTTTACCGCGTAGGTCGTAAGTTAGTTTTCCGTCAGTGAGACTCGGGTTCGATTCTCGCCATGGTCGATGCTGTCCTTATTTACAAATTTATATTGTTCCCCTTTTACCACGTAGGTCGAAAGTTAGTTTTCCGTCAATGAGACTCGGGTTCGATACTCGCCATGGTCGATGCTGTTCTAATTTCCAACTTTATATTGTTCCCCTTTTACCGCGTAGGTCGAAAGTTAGTTTTCCGTCAATGAGACAAGGGTTCGATTCTCGCCATGGTCGATGCTGTCCTTATTTCCAACTTTATATTGTTCCCCTTTTACCGAGTAGGTCGAAAGTTAGTTTTCCGTCAATGAGACTCGGGTTCGAATCTCGCCATGGTCGATGCTGTCCTTATTTCCAACTTTATATTGTTCCCATTTTACCGAGTAGCTCGAAAGTTAGTTTTCCGTCAATGAGACTCGGGTTCGATACTCGCCATGGTCGATGCTGTTCTAATTTCCAACTTTATATTGTTCCCCTTTTACCGAGTAGGTCGAAAGTTAGTTTTCCGTCAATGAGACTCGGGTTCGATTCTCGCCATGGTCGATGCTGTCCTTATTTACAACTTTATATTGTTCCCCTTTTACCGAGTAGGTCGAAAGTTAGTTTTCCGTCAATGAGACTCGGGTTCGATACTCGCCATGGTCGATGCTGTCCTTATTTCCAACTTTATATTGTTCCCCATTTACCGAGTAGGTCGAAAGTTAGTATTCCGTCAATGAGACTCGGGTTCGATTCTCGCCATGGTCGATGCTGTCCTTATTTCCAACTTTATATTGTTCCCCTTTTACCGCGTAGGTCGAAAGTTAGTTTTCCGTCAATGAGACTCGGGTTCGATTCTCGCCATGGTCGATGCTGTCCTTATTTCCAACTTTATATAGTTCCCATTTTACCGAGTAGATCGAAAGTTAGTTTTCCGTCAATGAGACTCGGGTTCGTTTCTCGCCAAGATCGATGCTGTCCTTATTTCCAAATTTATATTGTTCCCCTTTTACCGAGTAGGTCGAAAGTTAGATTTCCGTCAATGAGACTCGGGTTCGATTTTCGCCATGGTCGATGCTGTCTTTATTTCCAACTTTATATTGTTCCCCTTTTACCGAGTAGGTCGAAAGTTAGTTTTCCGTCAATGAGACTCGGGTTCGATACTCGCCATGGTCGATGCTGTCCTTATTTCCAACTTTATATTGTTCACCTTTTACCGAGTAGGTCGAAAGTTAGTTTTCCGTCAATGAGACTCGGGTTCGATTCTCGCCATGGTCGATGCTGTCCTTATTTCCAACTTTACATTGTTCCCCTTTTACAGCGTAGGTCGAAGTTAGTTTTCCGTCAATGAGACTAGGGTTCGATTCTCGCCATGGTCGATGCTGTCTTTATTTCCAACTTTATATTGTTCCACTTTTACCGTGTAGGTCGAAAGTTAGTTTTCCGTCAATGAGACTCGGGTTCGATACTCGCCATGGTCGATGCTGTTCTAATTTCCAACTTTATATTGTTCCCCTTTTACCGCGTAGGTCGAAAGTTAGTTTTCCGTCAATGAGACTCGGGTTCAAATCTCGCTATCGTCGATGCTGTCCTTATTTCCAACTTTATATTGTTCCCCTTTCACCGAGTAGGTCGAAAGTTAGTTTTCCGTCAATGAGACTCGGGTTCGATTCTCGCCATGGTCGATGCTGTCCTTATTTCCAAATTTATATTGTTCCCCTTTTACCGCATATGTCGAAAGTTAGTTTTCCGTCAATGAGACTCGGGTTCGATTTTCGCCATGGTCGATGCTGTCCTTATTTCCAACTTTATATTGTTCCCATTTTACCCAGTAGGTCGAAAGTTAGTTTTCCGTCAATGAGACTCGGGTTCGATTCTCTCCATTGTCGATGCTGTCCTTATTTCCAACTTTATATTGTTCCCTTTTACCGAGTAGGTCGAAAGTTAGATTTCCGTCAATGAGACTCGGGTTCGATTCTTGCCATGGTCGATGCTGTCCTTATTTCCAACTTTATATTGTTCCCATTTTACCAAGTAGGTCGAAAGTTAGTTTTCCGTCAATGAGACTCGGGTTCGATTCTCGCCATGGTCGATGCTGTCCTTATTTCCAACTTTATATAGTTCCCATTTTACCGAGTAGGTCGAAAGTTAGTTTTCCGTCAATGAGACTCGGGTTCGATTTTCGCCATGGTCGATGCTGTCTTTATTTCCAACTTTATATTGTTCCCCTTTTACCGAGTAGGTCGAAAGTTAGATTTCCGTCAATGAGACTAGGGTTCGATTCTCGCCATGGTCGATGCTGTCCTTATTTCAAACTTTATATTGTTCCCATTTTACCGAGTAGGTCGAAAGTTAGTTTTCCGTCAATGAGACTCGGGTTCGTTTCTCGCCATGGTCGATGCTGTCCTTATTTCCAAATTTATATTGTTCCACTTTTACCGAGTAGGTCGAAAGTTAGATTTCCGTCAATGAGACTCGGGTTCGATTTTCGCCATGGTCGATGCTGTCTTTATTTCCAACTTTATATTGTTCCCCTTTTACCGAGTAGGTCGAAAGTTAGATTTCCGTCAATGAGACCCGGGTTCGATTCTCGCCATGGTCGATGCTGTCCTTATTTCCAAACTAATATTGTTCCCATTTTACCGAGTAGGTCGAAAGTTAGTTTTACGTCAATGAGACTCGGGTTCGATTCTCGCCATGGTCGATGCTGTCCTTATTTCCAACTTTATATTGTTCCCCTTTTACCGAGTAGGTCGAAAGTTAGATTTCCGTCAATGAGACTCGGGTTCGATTCTCGCCATGGTCGATGCTGTCCTTATTTCCAACTTTATATTGTTCCCCTTTTACCGAGTAGGTCGAAAGTTAGATTTCCGTCAATGAGACTCGGGTTCGATTCTCGCCTTGGTCGATGCTGTCCTTATTTCCAACTTTATATTGTTCCCCTTTTACCGCGTAGGTCGAAAGTTAGTTTTCCGTCAATGAGACTAGGGTTCGATTCTCGCCATGGTCGATGCTGTCCTTATTTCCAACTTTATATTGTTCTCCTTTTACCGAGTAGGTCGAAAGTTAGTTTTCCGTCAATGAGACTCGGGTTCGATTCTCGCCATGGTCGATGCTGTCCTTATTTACAACTTTATATTGTTCCCCTTTTACCGCGTAGTTCGAAAGTTAGTTTTCCGTCAATGAGACTCGGGTTCGATTCTCGCCATGGTTGATGCTGTCCTTATTTACAAATTTATATTGTTCCCCTTTTACCGCGTAGGTCGAAAGTTAGTTTTCCGTCAATGAGACTCGGGTTCGATACTCGCCATGGTCGATGCTGTTCTAATTTCCAACTTTATATTGTTCCCCTTTTACCGCGTAGGTCGAAAGTTAGTTTTCCGTCAATGAGACTAGGGTTCGATTTTCGCCATGGTCGATGCTGTCTTTATTTCCAACTTTATATTGTTCCCCTTTTACCGAGTAGGTCGAAAGTTAGTTTTCCGTCAATGAGACTCGGGTTCGATTCTCGCCATGGTCGATGCTGTCCTTATTTCCAACTTTATATTGTTCCCCTTTTACCGAGTAGGTCGAAAGTTAGTTTTCCGTGAATGAGACTCGGGTTCGATACTCGCCATGGTCGATGCTGTCCTTATTTCCAACTTTATATTGTTCCCCTTTTACCGCGTAGGTCGTAAGTTAGTTTTCCGTCAATGAGACTCGGGTTCGATTCTCGCCATGGTCGATGCTGTCCTTATTTACAAATTTATATTGTTCCCCTTTTACCACGTAGGTCGAAAGTTAGTTTTCCGTCAATGAGACTCGGGTTCGATACTCGCCATGGTCGATGCTGTCCTTATTTACAACTTTATATTGTTCCCCTTTTACCGAGTAGGTCGAAAGTTAGTTTTCCGTCAATGAGACTCGGGTTCGATACTCGCCATGGTCGATGCTGTCCTTATTTCCAACTTTATATTGTTCCCCTTTTATCGAGTAGGTCGAAAGTTAGTTTTCCGTCAATGAGACTCGGGTTCGATACTCGCCATGGTCGATGCTGTCCTTATTTCCAACTTTATATTGTTCCCCTTTTACCGCGTAGGTCGAAAGTTAGTTTTCCGTCAATGAGACTAGGGTTCGATTCTCGCCATGGTCGATGCTGTCCTTATTTCCAACTTTATATTGTTCTCCTTTTACCGAGTAGGTCGAAAGTTAGTTTTCCGTCAATGAGACTCGGGTTCGATTCTCGCCATGGTCGATGCTGTCCTTATTTACAACTTTATATTGTTCCCCTTTTACCGAGTAGGTCGAAAGTTAGTTTTCCGTCAATGAGACTCGGGTTCGATACTCGCCATGGTCGATGCTGTCCTTATTTCCAACTTTATATTGTTCCCCTTTTACCGCGTAGGTCGAAAGTTAGTTTTCCGTCAATGAGACTCGGGTTCGATTCTCGCCATGGTCGATGCTGTCCTTATTTACAAATTTATATTGTTCCCCTTTTACCGCGTAGGTCGAAAGTTAGTTTTCCGTCAATGAGACTCGGGTTCGATACTCGCCATGGTCGATGCTGTTCTAATTTCCAACTTTATATTGTTCCCCTTTTACCGCGTAGGTCGAAAGTTAGTTTTCCGTCAATGAGACTAGGGTTCGATTCTCGCCATGGTCGATGCTGTCCTTATTTCCAACTTTATATTGTTCCCCTTTTACCGAGTAGGTCGAAAGTTAGTTTTCCGTCAATGAGACTCGGGTTCGATTCTCGCCATGGTCGATGCTGTCCTTATTTCCAACTTTATATTGTTCCCCTTTTACCGAGTAGGTCGAAAGTTAGTTTTCCGTCAATGAGACCCGGGTTCGATACTCGCCATGGTCGATGCTGTCCTTATTTCCAACTTTATATTGTTCCCCTTTTACCGCGTAGGTCGTAAGTTAGTTTTCCGTCAGTGAGACTCGGGTTCGATTCTCGCCATGGTCGATGCTGTC
Organism: Acanthosepion lycidas; assembly: GCA_963932145.1. Lineage (NCBI taxonomy): Eukaryota > Metazoa > Mollusca > Cephalopoda > Sepiida > Sepiidae > Acanthosepion > Acanthosepion lycidas. The sequence continues at coordinate 4,173,522 of OZ010571.1, forward strand.
CTTATTTACAAATTTATATTGTTCCCCTTTTACCACGTAGGTCGAAAGTTAGTTTTCCGTCAATGAGACTCGGGTTCGATACTCGCCATGGTCGATGCTGTTCTAATTTCCAACTTTATATTGTTCCCCTTTTACCGCGTAGGTCGAAAGTTAGTTTTCCGTCAATGAGACAAGGGTTCGATTCTCGCCATGGTCGATGCTGTCCTTATTTCCAACTTTATATTGTTCCCCTTTTACCGAGTAGGTCGAAAGTTAGTTTTCCGTCAATGAGACTCGGGTTCGATTCTCGCCATGGTCGATGCTGTCCTTATTTCCAACTTTATATTGTTCCCATTTTACCGAGTAGCTCGAAAGTTAGTTTTCCGTCAATGAGACTCGGGTTCGATACTCGCCATGGTCGATGCTGTTCTAATTTCCAACTTTATATTGTTCCCCTTTTACCGAGTAGGTCGAAAGTTAGTTTTCCGTCAATGAGACTCGGGTTCGATTCTCGCCATGGTCGATGCTGTCCTTATTTCCAAATTTATATTGTTCCCCTTTTACCGCGTAGGTCGAAAGTTAGTTTTCCGTCAATGAGACTCGGGTTCGATTCTCGCCATGGTCGATGCTGTCCTTATTTCCAAATTTATATTGTTCCCCTTTTACCGCGTAGGTCGAAAGTTAGTTTTCCGTCAATGAGACTCGGGTTCGATTCTCGCCATGGTCGATGCTGTCCTTATTTCCAACTTTATATTGTTCCCCTTTTACCGAGTAGGTCGAAAGTTAGTTTTCCGTCAATGAGACTCGGGTTCGATACTCGCCATGGTCGATGCTGTCCTTATTTCCAACTTTATATTGTTCCCCTTTTACCGCGTAGGTCGAAAGTTAGTTTTCCGTCAATGAGACTCGGGTTCGATTCTCGCCATGGTCGATGCTGTCCTTATTTACAAATTTATATTGTTCTCCTTTTACCGCGTAGGTCGAAAGTTAGTTTTCCGTCAATGAGACTCGGGTTCGATACTCGCCATGGTCGATGCTGTTCTAATTTCCAACTTTATATTGTTCCCCTTTTACCGCGTAGGTCGAAAGTTAGTTTTCCGTCAATGAGACTAGGGTTCGATTCTCGCCATGGTCGATGCTGTCCTTATTTCCAACTTTATATTGTTCCCCTTTTACCGAGTAGGTCGAAAGTTAGTTTTCCGTCAATGAGACTCGGGTTCGATTCTCGCCATGGTCGATGCTGTCCTTATTTCCAACTTTATATTGTTCCCCTTTTACCGAGTAGGTCGAAAGTTAGTTTTCCGTCAATGAGACCCGGGTTCGATACTCGCCATGGTCGATGCTGTCCTTATTTCCAACTTTATATTGTTCCCCTTTTACCGCGTAGGTCGTAAGTTAGTTTTCCGTCAGTGAGACTCGGGTTCGATTCTCGCCATGGTCGATGCTGTCCTTATTTACAAATTTATATTGTTCCCCTTTTACCACGTAGGTCGAAAGTTAGTTTTCCGTCAATGAGACTCGGGTTCGATACTCGCCATGGTCGATGCTGTTCTAATTTCCAACTTTATATTGTTCCCCTTTTACCGCGTAGGTCGAAAGTTAGTTTTCCGTCAATGAGACAAGGGTTCGATTCTCGCCATGGTCGATGCTGTCCTTATTTCCAACTTTATATTGTTCCCCTTTTACCGAGTAGGTCGAAAGTTAGTTTTCCGTCAATGAGACTCGGGTTCGATTCTCGCCATGGTCGATGCTGTCCTTATTTCCAACTTTATATTGTTCCCATTTTACCGAGTAGCTCGAAAGTTAGTTTTCCGTCAATGAGACTCGGGTTCGATACTCGCCATGGTCGATGCTGTTCTAATTTCCAACTTTATATTGTTCCCCTTTTACCGAGTAGGTCGAAAGTTAGTTTTCCGTCAATGAGACTCGGGTTCGATTCTCGCCATGGTCGATGCTGTCCTTATTTCCAAATTTATATTGTTCCCCTTTTACCGCGTAGGTCGAAAGTTAGTTTTCCGTCAATGAGACTCGGGTTCGATTCTCGCCATGGTCGATGCTGTCCTTATTTCCAAATTTATATTGTTCCCCTTTTACCGCGTAGGTCGAAAGTTAGTTTTCCGTCAATGAGACTCGGGTTCGATTCTCGCCATGGTCGATGCTGTCCTTATTTCCAACTTTATATTGTTCCCCTTTTACCGAGTAGGTCGAAAGTTAGTTTTCCGTCAATGAGACTCGGGTTCGATACTCGCCATGGTCGATGCTGTCCTTATTTCCAACTTTATATTGTTCCCCTTTTACCGCGTAGGTCGAAAGTTAGTTTTCCGTCAATGAGACTCGGGTTCGATTCTCGCCATGGTCGATGCTGTCCTTATTTACAAATTTATATTGTTCTCCTTTTACCGCGTAGGTCGAAAGTTAGTTTTCCGTCAATGAGACTCGGGTTCGATACTCGCCATGGTCGATGCTGTTCTAATTTCCAACTTTATATTGTTCCCCTTTTACCGCGTAGGTCGAAAGTTAGTTTTCCGTCAATGAGACTAGGGTTCGATTCTCGCCATGGTCGATGCTGTCCTTATTTCCAACTTTATATTGTTCCCCTTTTACCGAGTAGGTCGAAAGTTAGTTTTCCGTCAATGAGACTCGGGTTCGATTCTCGCCATGGTCGATGCTGTCCTTATTTCCAACTTTATATTGTTCCCCTTTTACCGAGTAGGTCGAAAGTTAGTTTTCCGTCAATGAGACCCGGGTTCGATACTCGCCATGGTCGATGCTGTCCTTATTTCCAACTTTATATTGTTCCCCTTTTACCGCGTAGGTCGTAAGTTAGTTTTCCGTCAGTGAGACTCGGGTTCGATTCTCGCCATGGTCGATGCTGTCCTTATTTACAAATTTATATTGTTCCCCTTTTACCACGTAGGTCGAAAGTTAGTTTTCCGTCAATGAGACTCGGGTTCGATACTCGCCATGGTCGATGCTGTTCTAATTTCCAACTTTATATTGTTCCCCTTTTACCGCGTAGGTCGAAAGTTAGTTTTCCGTCAATGAGACAAGGGTTCGATTCTCGCCATGGTCGATGCTGTCCTTATTTCCAACTTTATATTGTTCCCCTTTTACCGAGTAGGTCGAAAGTTAGTTTTCCGTCAATGAGACTCGGGTTCGAATCTCGCCATGGTCGATGCTGTCCTTATTTCCAACTTTATATTGTTCCCATTTTACCGAGTAGCTCGAAAGTTAGTTTTCCGTCAATGAGACTCGGGTTCGATACTCGCCATGGTCGATGCTGTTCTAATTTCCAACTTTATATTGTTCCCCTTTTACCGAGTAGGTCGAAAGTTAGTTTTCCGTCAATGAGACTCGGGTTCGATTCTCGCCATGGTCGATGCTGTCCTTATTTACAACTTTATATTGTTCCCCTTTTACCGAGTAGGTCGAAAGTTAGTTTTCCGTCAATGAGACTCGGGTTCGATACTCGCCATGGTCGATGCTGTCCTTATTTCCAACTTTATATTGTTCCCCATTTACCGAGTAGGTCGAAAGTTAGTATTCCGTCAATGAGACTCGGGTTCGATTCTCGCCATGGTCGATGCTGTCCTTATTTCCAACTTTATATTGTTCCCCTTTTACCGCGTAGGTCGAAAGTTAGTTTTCCGTCAATGAGACTCGGGTTCGATTCTCGCCATGGTCGATGCTGTCCTTATTTCCAACTTTATATAGTTCCCATTTTACCGAGTAGATCGAAAGTTAGTTTTCCGTCAATGAGACTCGGGTTCGTTTCTCGCCAAGATCGATGCTGTCCTTATTTCCAAATTTATATTGTTCCCCTTTTACCGAGTAGGTCGAAAGTTAGATTTCCGTCAATGAGACTCGGGTTCGATTTTCGCCATGGTCGATGCTGTCTTTATTTCCAACTTTATATTGTTCCCCTTTTACCGAGTAGGTCGAAAGTTAGTTTTCCGTCAATGAGACTCGGGTTCGATACTCGCCATGGTCGATGCTGTCCTTATTTCCAACTTTATATTGTTCACCTTTTACCGAGTAGGTCGAAAGTTAGTTTTCCGTCAATGAGACTCGGGTTCGATTCTCGCCATGGTCGATGCTGTCCTTATTTCCAACTTTACATTGTTCCCCTTTTACAGCGTAGGTCGAAGTTAGTTTTCCGTCAATGAGACTAGGGTTCGATTCTCGCCATGGTCGATGCTGTCTTTATTTCCAACTTTATATTGTTCCACTTTTACCGTGTAGGTCGAAAGTTAGTTTTCCGTCAATGAGACTCGGGTTCGATACTCGCCATGGTCGATGCTGTTCTAATTTCCAACTTTATATTGTTCCCCTTTTACCGCGTAGGTCGAAAGTTAGTTTTCCGTCAATGAGACTCGGGTTCAAATCTCGCTATCGTCGATGCTGTCCTTATTTCCAACTTTATATTGTTCCCCTTTCACCGAGTAGGTCGAAAGTTAGTTTTCCGTCAATGAGACTCGGGTTCGATTCTCGCCATGGTCGATGCTGTCCTTATTTCCAAATTTATATTGTTCCCCTTTTACCGCATATGTCGAAAGTTAGTTTTCCGTCAATGAGACTCGGGTTCGATTTTCGCCATGGTCGATGCTGTCCTTATTTCCAACTTTATATTGTTCCCATTTTACCCAGTAGGTCGAAAGTTAGTTTTCCGTCAATGAGACTCGGGTTCGATTCTCTCCATTGTCGATGCTGTCCTTATTTCCAACTTTATATTGTTCCCTTTTACCGAGTAGGTCGAAAGTTAGATTTCCGTCAATGAGACTCGGGTTCGATTCTTGCCATGGTCGATGCTGTCCTTATTTCCAACTTTATATTGTTCCCATTTTACCAAGTAGGTCGAAAGTTAGTTTTCCGTCAATGAGACTCGGGTTCGATTCTCGCCATGGTCGATGCTGTCCTTATTTCCAACTTTATATAGTTCCCATTTTACCGAGTAGGTCGAAAGTTAGTTTTCCGTCAATGAGACTCGGGTTCGATTTTCGCCATGGTCGATGCTGTCTTTATTTCCAACTTTATATTGTTCCCCTTTTACCGAGTAGGTCGAAAGTTAGATTTCCGTCAATGAGACTAGGGTTCGATTCTCGCCATGGTCGATGCTGTCCTTATTTCAAACTTTATATTGTTCCCATTTTACCGAGTAGGTCGAAAGTTAGTTTTCCGTCAATGAGACTCGGGTTCGTTTCTCGCCATGGTCGATGCTGTCCTTATTTCCAAATTTATATTGTTCCCCTTTTACCGAGTAGGTCGAAAGTTAGATTTCCGTCAATGAGACTCGGGTTCGATTTTCGCCATGGTCGATGCTGTCTTTATTTCCAACTTTATATTGTTCCCCTTTTACCGAGTAGGTCGAAAGTTAGATTTCCGTCAATGAGACCCGGGTTCGATTCTCGCCATGGTCGATGCTGTCCTTATTTCCAAACTAATATTGTTCCCATTTTACCGAGTAGGTCGAAAGTTAGTTTTACGTCAATGAGACTCGGGTTCGATTCTCGCCATGGTCGATGCTGTCCTTATTTCCAACTTTATATTGTTCCCCTTTTACCGAGTAGGTCGAAAGTTAGATTTCCGTCAATGAGACTCGGGTTCGATTCTCGCCATGGTCGATGCTGTCCTTATTTCCAACTTTATATTGTTCCCCTTTTACCGAGTAGGTCGAAAGTTAGATTTCCGTCAATGAGACTCGGGTTCGATTCTCGCCTTGGTCGATGCTGTCCTTATTTCCAACTTTATATTGTTCCCCTTTTACCGCGTAGGTCGAAAGTTAGTTTTCCGTCAATGAGACTAGGGTTCGATTCTCGCCATGGTCGATGCTGTCCTTATTTCCAACTTTATATTGTTCCCCTTTTACCGCGTAGGTCGAAAGTTAGTTTTCCGTCAATGAGACTCGGGTTCGATTCTCGCCATGGTCGATGCTGTCCTTATTTCCAACTTTATATAGTTCCCATTTTACCGAGTAGATCGAAAGTTAGTTTTCCGTCAATGAGACTCGGGTTCGTTTCTCGCCAAGATCGATGCTGTCCTTATTTCCAAATTTATATTGTTCCCCTTTTACCGAGTAGGTCGAAAGTTAGATTTCCGTCAATGAGACTCGGGTTCGATTTTCGCCATGGTCGATGCTGTCTTTATTTCCAACTTTATATTGTTCCCCTTTTACCGAGTAGGTCGAAAGTTAGTTTTCCGTCAATGAGACTCGGGTTCGATACTCGCCATGGTCGATGCTGTCCTTATTTCCAACTTTATATTGTTCACCTTTTACCGAGTAGGTCGAAAGTTAGTTTTCCGTCAATGAGACTCGGGTTCGATTCTCGCCATGGTCGATGCTGTCCTTATTTCCAACTTTACATTGTTCCCCTTTTACAGCGTAGGTCGAAGTTAGTTTTCCGTCAATGAGACTCGGGTTCGATTCTCGCCATGGTCGATGCTGTCTTTATTTCCAACTTTATATTGTTCCACTTTTACCGTGTAGGTCGAAAGTTAGTTTTCCGTCAATGAGACTCGGGTTCGATACTCGCCATGGTCGATGCTGTTCTAATTTCCAACTTTATATTGTTCCCCTTTTACCGCGTAGGTCGAAAGTTAGTTTTCCGTCAATGAGACTCGGGTTCAAATCTCGCTATCGTCGATGCTGTCCTTATTTCCAACTTTATATTGTTCCCCTTTCACCGAGTAGGTCGAAAGTTAGTTTTCCGTCAATGAGACTCGGGTTCGATTCTCGCCATGGTCGATGCTGTCCTTATTTCCAAATTTATATTGTTCCCCTTTTACCGCATATGTCGAAAGTTAGTTTTCCGTCAATGAGACTCGGGTTCGATTTTCGCCATGGTCGATGCTGTCCTTATTTCCAACTTTATATTGTTCCCTTTTACCGAGTAGGTCGAAAGTTAGATTTCCGTCAATGAGACTCGGGTTCGATTCTTGCCATGGTCGATGCTGTCCTTATTTCCAACTTTATATTGTTCCCATTTTACCAAGTAGGTCGAAAGTTAGTTTTCCGTCAATGAGACTCGGGTTCGATTCTCGCCATGGTCGATGCTGTCCTTATTTCCAACTTTATATAGTTCCCATTTTACCGAGTAGGTCGAAAGTTAGTTTTCCGTCAATGAGACTCGGGTTCGATTTTCGCCATGGTCGATGCTGTCTTTATTTCCAACTTTATATTGTTCCCCTTTTACCGAGTAGGTCGAAAGTTAGATTTCCGTCAATGAGACTAGGGTTCGATTCTCGCCATGGTCGATGCTGTCCTTATTTCAAACTTTATATTGTTCCCATTTTACCGAGTAGGTCGAAAGTTAGTTTTCCGTCAATGAGACTCGGGTTCGTTTCTCGCCATGGTCGATGCTGTCCTTATTTCCAAATTTATATTGTTCCCCTTTTACCGAGTAGGTCGAAAGTTAGATTTCCGTCAATGAGACTCGGGTTCGATTTTCGCCATGGTCGATGCTGTCTTTATTTCCAACTTTATATTGTTCCCCTTTTACCGAGTAGGTCGAAAGTTAGATTTCCGTCAATGAGACCCGGGTTCGATTCTCGCCATGGTCGATGCTGTCCTTATTTCCAAACTAATATTGTTCCCATTTTACCGAGTAGGTCGAAAGTTAGTTTTACGTCAATGAGACTCGGGTTCGATTCTCGCCATGGTCGATGCTGTCCTTATTTCCAACTTTATATTGTTCCCCTTTTACCGAGTAGGTCGAAAGTTAGATTTCCGTCAATGAGACTCGGGTTCGATTCTCGCCATGGTCGATGCTGTCCTTATTTCCAACTTTATATTGTTCCCCTTTTACCGAGTAGGTCGAAAGTTAGATTTCCGTCAATGAGACTCGGGTTCGATTCTCGCCTTGGTCGATGCTGTCCTTATTTCCAACTTTATATTGTTCCCCTTTTACCGCGTAGGTCGAAAGTTAGTTTTCCGTCAATGAGACTAGGGTTCGATTCTCGCCATGGTCGATGCTGTCCTTATTTCCAACTTTATATTGTTCTCCTTTTACCGAGTAGGTCGAAAGTTAGTTTTCCGTCAATGAGACTCGGGTTCGATTCTCGCCATGGTCGATGCTGTCCTTATTTACAACTTTATATTGTTCCCCTTTTACCGAGTAGGTCGAAAGTTAGTTTTCCGTCAATGAGACTCGGGTTCGATACTCGCCATGGTCGATGCTGTCCTTATTTCCAACTTTATATTGTTCCCCATTTACCGAGTAGGTCGAAAGTTAGTATACCGTCAATGAGACTCGGGTTCGATTCTCGCCATGGTCGATGCTGTCCTTATTTCCAACTTTATATTGTTCCCCTTTTACCGCGTAGGTCGAAAGTTAGTTTTCCGTCAATGAGACTCGGGTTCGATTCTCGCCATGGTCGATGCTGTCCTTATTTCCAACTTTATATAGTTCCCATTTTACCGAGTAGATCGAAAGTTAGTTTTCCGTCAATGAGACTCGGGTTCGTTTCTCGCCAAGATCGATGCTGTCCTTATTTCCAAATTTATATTGTTCCCCTTTTACCGAGTAGGTCGAAAGTTAGATTTCCGTCAATGAGACTCGGGTTCGATTTTCGCCATGGTCGATGCTGTCTTTATTTCCAACTTTATATTGTTCCCCTTTTACCGAGTAGGTCGAAAGTTAGTTTTCCGTCAATGAGACTCGGGTTCGATACTCGCCATGGTCGATGCTGTCCTTATTTCCAACTTTATATTGTTCACCTTTTACCGAGTAGGTCGAAAGTTAGTTTTCCGTCAATGAGACTCGGGTTCGATTCTCGCCATGGTCGATGCTGTCCTTATTTCCAACTTTACATTGTTCCCCTTTTACAGCGTAGGTCGAAGTTAGTTTTCCGTCAATGAGACTCGGGTTCGATTCTCGCCATGGTCGATGCTGTCTTTATTTCCAACTTTATATTGTTCCACTTTTACCGTGTAGGTCGAAAGTTAGTTTTCCGTCAATGAGACTCGGGTTCGATACTCGCCATGGTCGATGCTGTTCTAATTTCCAACTTTATATTGTTCCCCTTTTACCGCGTAGGTCGAAAGTTAGTTTTCCGTCAATGAGACTCGGGTTCAAATCTCGCTATCGTCGATGCTGTCCTTATTTCCAACTTTATATTGTTCCCCTTTCACCGAGTAGGCCGAAAGTTAGTTTTCCGTCAATGAGACTCGGGTTCGATTCTCGCCATGGTCGATGCTGTCCTTATTTCCAAATTTATATTGTTCCCCTTTTACCGCATATGTCGAAAGTTAGTTTTCCGTCAATGAGACTCGGGTTCGATTTTCGCCATGGTCGATGCTGTCCTTATTTCCAACTTTATATTGTTCCCATTTTACCCAGTAGGTCGAAAGTTAGTTTTCCGTCAATGAGACTCGGGTTCGATTCTCTCCATTGCCGATGCTGTCCTTATTTCCAACTTTATATTGTTCCCTTTTACCGAGTAGGTCGAAAGTTAGATTTCCGTCAATGAGACTCGGGTTCGATTCTTGCCATGGTCGATGCTGTCCTTATTTCCAACTTTATATTGTTCCCATTTTACCAAGTAGGTCGAAAGTTAGTTTTCCGTCAATGAGACTCGGGTTCGATTCTCGCCATGGTCGATGCTGTCCTTATTTCCAACTTTATATAGTTCCCATTTTACCGAGTAGGTCGAAAGTTAGTTTTCCGTCAATGAGACTCGGGTTCGATTTTCGCCATGGTCGATGCTGTCTTTATTTCCAACTTTATATTGTTCCCCTTTTACCGAGTAGGTCGAAAGTTAGATTTCCGTCAATGAGACTAGGGTTCGATTCTCGCCATGGTCGATGCTGTCCTTATTTCCAACTTTATATTGTTCCCATTTTACCGAGTAGGTCGAAAGTTAGTTTTCCGTCAATGAGACTCGGGTTCGTTTCTCGCCATGGTCGATGCTGTCCTTATTTCCAAATTTATATTGTTCCCCTTTTACCGAGTAGGTCGAAAGTTAGATTTCCGTCAATGAGACTCGGGTTCGATTTTCGCCATGGTCGATGCTGTCTTTATTTCCAACTTTATATTGTTCCCCTTTTACCGAGTAGGTCGAAAGTTAGATTTCCGTCAATGAGACCCGGGTTCGATTCTCGCCATGGTCGATGCTGTCCTTATTTCCAAACTAATATTGTTCCCATTTTACCGAGTAGGTCGAAAGTTAGTTTTACGTCAATGAGACTCGGGTTCGATTCTCGCCATGGTCGATGCTGTCCTTATTTCCAACTTTATATTGTTCCCCTTTTACCGAGTAGGTCGAAAGTTAGATTTCCGTCAATGAGACTCGGGTTCGATTCTCGCCATGGTCGATGCTGTCCTTATTTCCAACTTTATATTGTTCCCCTTTTACCGAGTAGGTCGAAAGTTAGATTTCCGTCAATGAGACTCGGGTTCGATTCTCGCCTTGGTCGATGCTGTCCTTATTTCCAACTTTATATTGTTCCCCTTTTACCGCGTAGGTCGAAAGTTAGTTTTCCGTCAATGAGACTAGGGTTCGATTCTCGCCATGGTCGATGCTGTCCTTATTTCCAACTTTATATTGTTCTCCTTTTACCGAGTAGGTCGAAAGTTAGTTTTCCGTCAATGAGACTCGGGTTCGATTCTCGCCATGGTCGATGCTGTCCTTATTTACAACTTTATATTGTTCCCCTTTTACCGAGTAGGTCGAAAGTTAGTTTTCCGTCAATGAGACTCGGGTTCGATACTCGCCATGGTCGATGCTGTCCTTATTTCCAACTTTATATTGTTCCCCATTTACCGAGTAGGTCGAAAGTTAGTATTCCGTCAATGAGACTCGGGTTCGATTCTCGCCATGGTCGATGCTGTCCTTATTTCCAACTTTATATAGTTCCCATTTTACCGAGTAGGTCGAAAGTTAGTTTTCCGTCAATGAGACTCGGGTTCGATTTTCGCCATGGTCGATGCTGTCTTTATTTCCAACTTTATATTGTTCCCCTTTTACCGAGTAGGTCGAAAGTTAGATTTCCGTCAATGAGACTAGGGTTCGATTCTCGCCATGGTCGATGCTGTCCTTATTTCCAACTTTATATTGTTCCCATTTTACCGAGTAGGTCGAAAGTTAGTTTTCCGTCAATGAGACTCGGGTTCGTTTCTCGCCATGGTCGATGCTGTCCTTATTTCCAAATTTATATTGTTCCCCTTTTACCGAGTAGGTCGAAAGTTAGATTTCCGTCAATGAGACTCGGGTTCGATTTTCGCCATGGTCGATGCTGTCTTTATTTCCAACTTTATATTGTTCCCCTTTTACCGAGTAGGTCGAAAGTTAGATTTCCGTCAATGAGACCCGGGTTCGATTCTCGCCATGGTCGATGCTGTCCTTATTTCCAAACTAATATTGTTCCCATTTTACCGAGTAGGTCGAAAGTTAGTTTTACGTCAATGAGACTCGGGTTCGATTCTCGCCATGGTCGATGCTGTCCTTATTTCCAACTTTATATTGTTCCCCTTTTACCGAGTAGGTCGAAAGTTAGATTTCCGTCAATGAGACTCGGGTTCGATTCTCGCCATGGTCGATGCTGTCCTTATTTCCAACTTTATATTGTTCCCCTTTTACCGAGTAGGTCGAAAGTTAGATTTCCGTCAATGAGACTCGGGTTCGATTCTCGCCTTGGTCGATGCTGTCCTTATTTCCAACTTTATATTGTTCCCCTTTTACCGCGTAGGTCGAAAGTTAGTTTTCCGTCAATGAGACTGGGGTTCGATTCTCGCCATGGTCGATGCTGTCCTTATTTCCAACTTTATATTGTTCTCCTTTTACCGAGTAGGTCGAAAGTTAGTTTTCCGTCAATGAGACTCGGGTTCGATTCTCGCCATGGTCGATGCTGTCCTTATTTACAACTTTATATTGTTCCCCTTTTACCGAGTAGGTCGAAAGTTAGTTTTCCGTCAATGAGACTCGGGTTCGATACTCGCCATGGTCGATGCTGTCCTTATTTCCAACTTTATATTGTTCCCCATTTACCGAGTAGGTCGAAAGTTAGTATTCCGTCAATGAGACTCGGGTTCGATTCTCGCCATGGTCGATGCTGTCCTTATTTCCAACTTTATATTGTTCCCCTTTTACCGCGTAGGTCGAAAGTTAGTTTTCCGTCAATGAGACTCGGGTTCGATTCTCGCCATGGTCGATGCTGTCCTTATTTCCAACTTTATATAGTTCCCATTTTACCGAGTAGATCGAAAGTTAGTTTTCCGTCAATGAGACTCGGGTTCGTTTCTCGCCAAGATCGATGCTGTCCTTATTTCCAAATTTATATTGTTCCCCTTTTACCGAGTAGGTCGAAAGTTAGATTTCCGTCAATGAGACTCGGGTTCGATTTTCGCCATGGTCGATGCTGTCTTTATTTCCAACTTTATATTGTTCCCCTTTTACCGAGTAGGTCGAAAGTTAGTTTTCCGTCAATGAGACTCGGGTTCGATACTCGCCATGGTCGATGCTGTCCTTATTTCCAACTTTATATTGTTCACCTTTTACCGAGTAGGTCGAAAGTTAGTTTTCCGTCAATGAGACTCGGGTTCGATTCTCGCCATGGTCGATGCTGTCCTTATTTCCAACTTTACATTGTTCCCCTTTTACAGCGTAGGTCGAAGTTAGTTTTCCGTCAATGAGACTCGGGTTCGATTCTCGCCATGGTCGATGCTGTCTTTATTTCCAACTTTATATTGTTCCACTTTTACCGTGTAGGTCGAAAGTTAGTTTTCCGTCAATGAGACTCGGGTTCGATACTCGCCATGGTCGATGCTGTTCTAATTTCCAACTTTATATTGTTCCCCTTTTACCGCGTAGGTCGAAAGTTAGTTTTCCGTCAATGAGACTCGGGTTCAAATCTCGCTATCGTCGATGCTGTCCTTATTTCCAACTTTATATTGTTCCCCTTTCACCGAGTAGGTCGAAAGTTAGTTTTCCGTCAATGAGACTCGGGTTCGATTCTCGCCATGGTCGATGCTGTCCTTATTTCCAAATTTATATTGTTCCCCTTTTACCGCATATGTCGAAAGTTAGTTTTCCGTCAATGAGACTCGGGTTCGATTTTCGCCATGGTCGATGCTGTCCTTATTTCCAACTTTATATTGTTCCCATTTTACCCAGTAGGTCGAAAGTTAGTTTTCCGTCAATGAGACTCGGGTTCGATTCTCTCCATTGTCGATGCTGTCCTTATTTCCAACTTTATATTGTTCCCTTTTACCGAGTAGGTCGAAAGTTAGATTTCCGTCAATGAGACTCGGGTTCGATTCTTGCCATGGTCGATGCTGTCCTTATTTCCAACTTTATATTGTTCCCATTTTACCAAGTAGGTCGAAAGTTAGTTTTCCGTCAATGAGACTCGGGTTCGATTCTCGCCATGGTCGATGCTGTCCTTATTTCCAACTTTATATAGTTCCCATTTTACCGAGTAGGTCGAAAGTTAGTTTTCCGTCAATGAGACTCGGGTTCGATTTTCGCCATGGTCGATGCTGTCTTTATTTCCAACTTTATATTGTTCCCCTTTTACCGAGTAGGTCGAAAGTTAGATTTCCGTCAATGAGACTAGGGTTCGATTCTCGCCATGGTCGATGCTGTCCTTATTTCAAACTTTATATTGTTCCCATTTTACCGAGTAGGTCGAAAGTTAGTTTTCCGTCAATGAGACTCGGGTTCGTTTCTCGCCATGGTCGATGCTGTCCTTATTTCCAAATTTATATTGTTCCCCTTTTACCGAGTAGGTCGAAAGTTAGATTTCCGTCAATGAGACTCGGGTTCGATTTTCGCCATGGTCGATGCTGTCTTTATTTCCAACTTTATATTGTTCCCCTTTTACCGAGTAGGTCGAAAGTTAGATTTCCGTCAATGAGACCCGGGTTCGATTCTCGCCATGGTCGATGCTGTCCTTATTTCCAAACTAATATTGTTCCCATTTTACCGAGTAGGTCGAAAGTTAGTTTTACGTCAATGAGACTCGGGTTCGATTCTCGCCATGGTCGATGCTGTCCTTATTTCCAACTTTATATTGTTCCCCTTTTACCGAGTAGGTCGAAAGTTAGATTTCCGTCAATGAGACTCGGGTTCGATTTTCGCCATGGTCGATGCTGTCTTTATTTCCAACTTTATATTGTTCCCCTTTTACCGAGTAGGTCGAAAGTTAGTTTTCCGTCAATGAGACTCGGGTTCAAATCTCGCTATCGTCGATGCTGTCCTTATTTCCAACTTTATATTGTTCCCCTTTCACCGAGTAGGTCGAAAGTTAGTTTTCCGTCAATGAGACTCGGGTTCGATTCTCGCCATGGTCGATGCTGTCCTTATTTCCAAATTTATATTGTTCCCCTTTTACCGCATATGTCGAAAGTTAGTTTTCCGTCAATGAGACTCGGGTTCGATTTTCGCCATGGTCGATGCTGTCCTTATTTCCAACTTTATATTGTTCCCCTTTTACCGAGTAGGTCGAAAGTTAGATTTCCGTCAATGAGACTAGGGTTCGATTCTCGCCATGGTCGATGCTGTCCTTATTTCAAACTTTATATTGTTCCCATTTTACCGAGTAGGTCGAAAGTTAGTTTTCCGTCAATGAGACTCGGGTTCGTTTCTCGCCATGGTCGATGCTGTCCTTATTTCCAAATTTATATTGTTCCCCTTTTACCGAGTAGGTCGAAAGTTAGATTTCCGTCAATGAGACTCGGGTTCGATTTTCGCCATGGTCGATGCTGTCTTTATTTCCAACTTTATATTGTTCCCCTTTTACCGAGTAGGTCGAAAGTTAGATTTCCGTCAATGAGACCCGGGTTCGATTCTCGCCATGGTCGATGCTGTCCTTATTTCCAAACTAATATTGTTCCCATTTTACCGAGTAGGTCGAAAGTTAGTTTTACGTCAATGAGACTCGGGTTCGATTCTCGCCATGGTCGATGCTGTCCTTATTTCCAACTTTATATTGTTCCCCTTTTACCGAGTAGGTCGAAAGTTAGATTTCCGTCAATGAGACTCGGGTTCGATTCTCGCCATGGTCGATGCTGTCCTTATTTCCAACTTTATATTGTTCCCCTTTTACCGAGTAGGTCGAAAGTTAGATTTCCGTCAATGAGACTCGGGTTCGATTCTCGCCTTGGTCGATGCTGTCCTTATTTCCAACTTTATATTGTTCCCCTTTTACCGCGTAGGTCGAAAGTTAGTTTTCCGTCAATGAGACTCGGGTTCGATTCTCGCCATGGTCGATGCTGTCCTTATTTCCAACTTTATATTGTTCTCCTTTTACCGAGTAGGTCGAAAGTTAGTTTTCCGTCAATGAGACTCGGGTTCGATTCTCGCCATGGTCGATGCTGTCCTTATTTACAACTTTATATTGTTCCCCTTTTACCGAGTAGGTCGAAAGTTAGTTTTCCGTCAATGAGACTCGGGTTCGATACTCGCCATGGTCGATGCTGTCCTTATTTCCAAATTTATATTGTTCCCCTTTTACCGCATATGTCGAAAGTTAGTTTTCCGTCAATGAGACTCGGGTTCGATTTTCGCCATGGTCGATGCTGTCCTTATTTCCAACTTTATATTGTTCCCCTTTTACCGAGTAGGTCGAAAGTTAGATTTCCGTCAATGAGACTCGGGTTCAAATCTCGCTATCGTCGATGCTGTCCTTATTTCCAACTTTATATTGTTCCCCTTTCACCGAGTAGGTCGAAAGTTAGTTTTCCGTCAATGAGACTCGGGTTCGATTCTCGCCATGGTCGATGCTGTCCTTATTTCCAAATTTATATTGTTCCCCTTTTACCGCATATGTCGAAAGTTAGTTTTCCGTCAATGAGACTCGGGTTCGATTTTCGCCATGGTCGATGCTGTCCTTATTTCCAACTTTATATTGTTCCCATTTTACCCAGTAGGTCGAAAGTTAGTTTTCCGTCAATGAGACTCGGGTTCGATTCTCTCCATTGTCGATGCTGTCCTTATTTCCAACTTTATATTGTTCCCTTTTACCGAGTAGTTCGAAAGTTAGATTTCCGTCAATGAGACTCGGGTTCGATTCTTGCCATGGTCGATGCTGTCCTTATTTCCAACTTTATATTGTTCCCATTTTACCAAGTAGGTCGAAAGTTAGTTTTCCGTCAATGAGACTCGGGTTCGATTCTCGCCATGGTCGATGCTGTCCTTATTTCCAACTTTATATAGTTCCCATTTTACCGAGTAGGTCGAAAGTTAGTTTTCCGTCAATGAGACTCGGGTTCGATTTTCGCCATGGTTGATGCTGTCTTTATTTCCAACTTTATATTGTTCCCCTTTTACCGAGTAGGTCGAAAGTTAGATTTCCGTCAATGAGACTAGGGTTCGATTCTCGCCATGGTCGATGCTGTCCTTATTTCAAACTTTATATTGTTCCCATTTTACCGAGTAGGTCGAAAGTTAGTTTTCCGTCAATGAGACTCGGGTTCGTTTCTCGCCATGGTCGATGCTGTCCTTATTTCCAAATTTATATTGTTCCCCTTTTACCGAGTAGGTCGAAAGTTAGATTTCCGTCAATGAGACTCGGGTTCGATTTTCGCCATGGTCGATGCTGTCTTTATTTCCAACTTTATATTGTTCCCCTTTTACCGAGTAGGTCGAAAGTTAGATTTCCGTCAATGAGACCCGGGTTCGATTCTCGCCATGGTCGATGCTGTCCTTATTTCCAAACTAATATTGTTCCCATTTTACCGAGTAGGTCGAAAGTTAGTTTTACGTCAATGAGACTCGGGTTCGATTCTCGCCATGGTCGATGCTGTCCTTATTTCCAACTTTATATTGTTCCCCTTTTACCGAGTAGGTCGAAAGTTAGATTTCCGTCAATGAGACTCGGGTTCGATTCTCGCCATGGTCGATGCTGTCCTTATTTCCAACTTTATATTGTTCCCCTTTTACCGAGTAGGTCGAAAGTTAGATTTCCGTCAATGAGACTCGGGTTCGATTCTCGCCTTGGTCGATGCTGTCCTTATTTCCAACTTTATATTGTTCCCCTTTTACCGCGTAGGTCGAAAGTTAGTTTTCCGTCAATGAGACTAGGGTTCGATTCTCGCCATGGTCGATGCTGTCCTTATTTCCAAATTTATATTGTTCCCCTTTTACCGAGTAGGTCGAAAGTTAGTTTTCCGTCAATGAGACTCGGGTTCGATTCTCGCCATGGTCGATGCTGTCCTTATTTACAACTTTATATTGTTCCCCTTTTACCGAGTAGGTCGAAAGTTAGTTTTCCGTCAATGAGACTCGGGTTCGATACTCGCCATGGTCGATGCTGTCCTTATTTCCAACTTTATATTGTTCCCATTTTACCGAGTAGGTCGAAAGTTAGTATTCCGTCAATGAGACTCGGGTTCGATTCTCGCCATGGTCGATGCTACCCTTATTTCCAACTTTATATTGTTCCCATTTTACCGAGTAGGTCGAAAGTTAGTTTTCCGTCAATGAGAGTCGGGTTCGGATCTCGCCATGGTCGATGCTGTCCTTATTTCCAAATTTATATTGTTCCCCTTTTACCGAGTAGGTCGAAAGTTAGATCTCCGTCAACGAGACTCGGGTTCGATTCTCGCCATGGTCGTTGCTGTACTTATTTCCAAATGTATATTGTTCCCCTTTTACCGAGTAGGTCGAAAGTAAGTTTTCCGTCAATGAGACTCGGGTTCGATTCTCGCCATGGTCGTTGCTGTCCTTATTTCCAACTTTATATTGTTCCCTTTTTACCGAGCAGGTCGAAAGTTAGATTTCCGTCAATGAGACTCGGGTTCGATTCTCGCCATGGTCAATGCTGTCCATATTTCCAACTTTATATTGTTCCCCTTTTACCGAGTAGGTCGAAAGTAAGATTTCCGTCAATGAGACTGGGGTTCGATTCTCGCCATGGTCGATGCTGTCCTTATTTCCAACTTTATATTGTTCCCCTTTTACCGAGTAGGTCGAAAGTTAGTTTTCCGTCAATGAGACTCGGGTTCGATTCTCGCCATGGTCGATGCTGTCCTTATTTCCAAATTTATATTGTTCCCCTTTTACCGAGTAGGTTGAAAGTTAGATTTCCGTCAATGAGACTCGGGTTCGATTCTCGCCATGGTCAATGCTGTCCATATTTCCAACTTTATATTGTTCCCCTTTTACCGAGTAGGTCGAAAGTTAGATTTCCGTCAATGAGACTGGGGTTCGATTCTCGCCATGGTCGATGCTGTCCTTATTTCCAACTTTATATTGTTCCCCTTTTACCGAGTAGTTCGAAAGTTAGTTTTCCGTCAATGAGACTCGGGTTCGATTCTCGCCATGGTCGATGCTGTCCTTATTTCCAAATTTATATTGTTCCCCTTTTACCGAGTAGGTTGAAAGTTAGATTTCCGTCAATGAGACTCGGGTTCGATTCTCGCCATGGTCGATGCTGTCCTTATTTCCAACTTTATATTGTTCCCGTTTTACCGAGTAGGTCGAAAGTTAGTTTTCCGTCAATGAGACTCGGGTTCGATTCTCGCCATGGTCGATGCTGTACTTATTTCCAAATGTATATTGTTCCCCTTTTACCGAGTAGGTCGAAAGTAAGTTTTCCGTCAATGAGACTCGGGTTCGATTCTCGCCATGGTCGTTGCTGTCCTTATTTCCAACTTTATATTGTTCCCTTTTTACCGAGCAGGTCGAAAGTTAGATTTCCGTCAATGAGACTGGGGTTCGATTCTCGACATGGTCGATGCTGTCCTTATTTCCAACTTTATATTGTTCCCCTTTTACCGAGTAGGTCGAAAGTTAGTTTTCCGTCAATGAGACTCGGGTTCGATTCTCGCCATGGTCGATGCTGTCCTTATTTCCAAATTTATATTGTTCCCCTTTTACCGAGTAGGTTGAAAGTTAGATTTCCGTCAATGAGACTCGGATTTGATTCTCGCCATAGTCGCGACTGTCCATATTCCCATTTTATTTTATTCCCCTTTTACCGAGTTATTCGAAAGTTAGAATACCATCATTTAGACTCGGTTTTGAATCTCGCCATGTTCGATATTGTCCTTATCCCCATTTTATTTTCTTCCCATTTTACCGAGTAGTTCGAAAGTTAGAATTCCATAATTTAGACTCTGTTTTGATTCTCACCATGGTCGATACTGTACTTAATCCCATTTTATTTTCTTCCCATTTTACAAAGTAGTTCGAAAGTTAAAATACCATCATTCAGACTCGGTTTTGAATCTCGGCACGGTCGATATTGTTCTTATCCTCATTTTATTTTCTTCCCATTTTACCGAGTAGTTCGAAAGTTAGAATTCCATAATTTACACTCGGTTTTGATTCTCGCCATGGTCGATACCATTCTTAAACCCATTTTATTTTCTTCCCATTTAAGCGAGTTGTTCGAAAGTGAGAATTCCATAATTTAGACTCTATTTTGATTCTCACCATGGTCGATACTGTACTTAATCCCATTTTATTTTCTTCCCATTTTACAAAGTAGTTCGAACGTTAGAATACCATCTTTTAGACTCGGTTTTCATTCTTGCCATGGTCGATATTGTCCTTATCCCCATTTTATTTTCTTCCCATTTTACCGAGTAGTTCGAAAGTTAGAATTCCATAATTTAGAATCTCTCTTTTGATTCTCACCATGGTAGATTCTGTACTTAATCCCATTTTATTTTCTTCCCATTTTACGGAGTAGTTCGAAAGTTAGAATACCATCATTTAGACTCGATTTTGAGTCTCGCCATGGTCGATATTGTCCTTATCCCCATTTTATTTTCTTCCCTTTTTACCGAGTAGGTCGAAAGTTAGAATTCCATAATTTAGACTCTGTTTTGATTCTCACCATGGACGATACTGTACTTAATCCCATTTTCTTTTCTTCCCATTTTACAAAGTAGTTCGAAAGTTAAAATACCATCATTCAGACTCGGTTTTGAAACTCGGCATGGTCGATATTGTCCTTATCCCCGTTTTATTTCCTTCCCATTTTACTGAGTAGTTCGAAAGTTAGAATTCCATCATTTACAATCGCATTTGAATCTCGCCATGGTCGATATTGTCCTTATCCCCATTTTATTTTCTTCCAATTTTACCGAGTAGTTCGAAAGATGGAATTCCATCATTAAGTCTCAGTTTTGATTCTCGCCATGTTCGATATTGTCCTAATCCCCATTTTATTTTCTTCACATTTTACTGAGTAGTTTTAAAGTTAGTATTCCGTCATTAAGACTCGGTTTTGATTCTCTTCATGGTCGATATTGTCCTTATCCCCATTTTACTTACTTCCCATTTTACCAAGTAGTTTTAAATTTACTATTCCGTCATTTAGACTCGGTTTTGATCCTCGCCATCGTTGATATTGTCCTTATACCCATTTTATTTCCTTCCCATTTTACCGAGTAGTTCGAAAATTAGAATTCCATAATTTAGACAATGATTTGATTCTCGCCATGGTCGATACTATCCTTAATCTCATTTTATATTCTTCCCATTTTACCGAGTAGATCGAAAGTTAGAATTCCATCATTTACAATCGGATTTGAATCTCGG
Source organism: Acanthosepion lycidas (assembly GCA_963932145.1). Classification (NCBI taxonomy): domain Eukaryota; kingdom Metazoa; phylum Mollusca; class Cephalopoda; order Sepiida; family Sepiidae; genus Acanthosepion; species Acanthosepion lycidas. The sequence continues at coordinate 4,193,985 of OZ010571.1, forward strand.
CATGGTCGATATTGTCCTTATCCCCATTTTATTTTCTTCCCATTTTACCGGGTAGTTTTAAATTTAGTATTCCGTCATTAAGACTCGGTTTTGATTTTCGCCATGATCGATATTATCCTTATCCCCATTTTATTTTCTTCCCATTTTACCGAGTAGTTCGAAAGATAGAATTCCATCCTTTAGACTCGGTTTTGAAATTTAGTATTCAGTCATTTAGACACGGTTTCGATTCTCGCCATAGTCGATACTGTCCTTAATCCCATTTTATTTTCTTCCCATTTTACCGAGTAGTTCGAAAGTTAGAATTCCATCATTTACACTCTGTTTTGAATCTCGTCATGGTCGATATTGTCGTCATCCCCATTTTATTTTATTCCCATTTTACCGAGTAGTTCGAATGTTAGAATTCCATGATTTAGACTGTTTTAAATCTCGGCATGGTCGATATTGTCTTTATTCCCATTTTATTTTCTTCCCATTTTACCGAGTAGTTCGAAAATTAGTATTCCATCATTTAGTTTCGGTTTTGAATCTCGGCATGGTCGATATTGTCCTCATCCCCATTTTATTTTCTTCCCATTTTACCGAGTAGTTCGAAAGTTAGTATTCCATCATTTAGTCCCGGTTTTGAATCTCGGCATGGTCGATATTGTCATTATCCCCATTTTATTTTCTTCCCATTTTACCGAGTAGTTTTAAAGTTAGAATTCCATCATTTAGACTCTGTTTTGAATCTCGGCTTTGTCGATATTGTCCTCATCTCAATTTTATTTTCTTCCCATTTTACCGAATAGTTCGAAAGTTAGAATTCCATCATTTACACTCTGTTTTGAATCTCGTCATGGTCGATATTGTCCTCATCCCCATTTTATTTTCTTCCCATTTTACCGAGTAGTTCGAAAGTTAGAATTCCATGATTTAGACTGTTTTGAATCTCGGCATGGTCGATATTGTCTTTATTCCCATTTTATTTTCTTCCCATTTTACCGAGTAGTTCGAAAATTAGTATTCCATCATTTAGTCTCGGTTTTGAATCTCGGCATGGTCGATATTGTCCTCATCCCCATTTTATTTTCTTCCCATTTTACCGAGTAGCTCGAAAGTTAGTATTCCATCATTTAGTCCCGGTTTTGAATCTCGGCATTGTCGATATTGTCCTTATCCCCATTTTATTTTCTTCCCATTTTACCGAGTAGTTAGTATTCCGTCATTTAGACTAGGTTTCGATTCTTGCCATGGTAGCTTCTGTCCTTAATCCCATTTTATTTACTTCACATTTTACCGAGTAGTTCGTAAGTAAGTATTCCGTCATAAATCTCGGTTTTGATACTCGCCATGGTCGCTACTGTCCTTATTCCCATTTTATTTTCTTCCCAGTTTACCGAGTAGTGAGAAAGTTATTCCGTTATTTAGACACGGTTTTGATTCTCGCCATGGTTGCTACTTTCCTTATTCGTATTTTATTTTCTTCCCATTTTACCGAGTAGTTAGTAAGTTATTATTCCGTCAATTAGACTCGATTTTGAGTTTCGCGATGGTCGCCACTGTCCTTCTTCCCTTTTTTTTTTGCTTCCCATTTTACGTAGTAGATAGAAAGTTATTATTCCGTGACTTAGTCTAGGCTTTGATTCTCGACATGGTCTCTCCTGTCGTTATTTCCATTTTATTTTCTTCCCCTTTTACCGAGTATTTGGAAAGTTAGTATTCCGTCATTTAGACTCGGTTTGATTCTCGCCATGGTCGATACTGTCCTTATTCCCATATTATTTTCTTCACATTTTACCGAGTAGTTAGAAAGTTAATATTCCGTCATGTAGACTCAAGTTTCGATTCTCGCCATGGTCGATATTGTCCTTATTCCCATTTTATTTTCTTCCCCTTTTAACGAGTGATTCGAAAGAAATTATTCCGTCATTTAGACCTGGTTTTGATTGTCGCCATGATCGATTTTGTCCGTATCTCCATTTTATTTTCTTCCCATTTTACCGAGTATTTCGAAAGTTAATATTCCGTCAATTAGACTTAGTTTCGATTCTCGCCATGGTCGACATTTTATTTTCGATTCTCGCCATGGTCGACATTTTATTTTCGATTCTCGCCATGGTCGACATTTTATTTTCTTCCCTTTTTAACGAGTGATTCGAAAGAAATTATTGCGTGATTTAGACTCCGTTTTGAATCTCACCATGGTCGCTACTCTCCTTATTCCCATTTTATTTTCTTCCCATTTTACCGAGTAGTTCGAAAGTTAGTATTCCGTCAATTAGACTCGGTTTCGATACTCGCCATGTCGTTACTGTCCTTATACTTATTTTATTTTCTTCCCATTTTGCCAAGTATTTCGAATTTAGTATTCCGTAATTTAGACTCGGTTTTCATTCTCGCCATGGTAGCTATTGTTCTTTTTCCAATTTTATTTTCTTCCCCTTTTACCGAGTAGTTCGAAAGTTGGTATTCCGTCAGTTAGACTCGGATTTGATTCTCGCCATGATTGCTACTATCCTTATTCCTATTTTATTTTCTTCCCAGTTTAGTGAGTATTTAGAAAGTTAGTATTCCGTCAATTAGACTCGGTTTCGATTCTTGCCATTATCGCTACTTTATATATACCCGTTTTACTTTCTTCCCATTTTACCAAGTAGTTCGAAAGTTAGTATTCCGTCAATTAGACTCAGTTTTGATTCTCGCCATGGTCAATACTGTCCGTATTCCCATTTTATTTTTTTTATCATTTTACAGAGTAGTTCGAAAGTTTGTATTCCGTCATCTAGACTCTGTTTTGTTTCTCGCCATGGTCGCTACTTTCCTTATTCCCATTTTATTTAGCGAAATTTAGCGTTCTGTCAATGATACTCGGGTTCGATTCTCTCCATGGTCGATAGTGCCCTTATTCCCACTTTTATTATCTTGGGTTTGATTCTCTCAAATGTCGAAACTCTTCTTGTTCCCACTTTTATTTTCTTCCTGGACTGGGTTTCGATTCTCTCCATGATCGATATTCTCCTTATTTCCATTTTTATTTTCTTCCACTTTTAACGAGTAGTTCGAATGTTAGCGTTCTGTCAATGAGACTCGCGTTCGATTCTCTCCATGTTCGAAACTGTCCTGATACCAGTTTTATTTTCTTCCCCTTTTACCGATTACTTCGAAAGTTAACTTTTTGTCAATGAGACTCGGGTTCAATTCTCTCCATGGTCGAAAATGTCCTTAATCCCACTTTTATTTCGTTCCCATTTTACCGAGTAGTTAGAAACTTAGTTTTCCGTCAATGAGACTCGGGTTCCATTCACTCCATGGTCGATACTCTCCTTATTCCCATTTTTATTTTCTTCCCATTTTGCCGAGTAGTTCGAAAGTTCGCGTTCTGTCAACGTGACTCGGGATGGATTCTCTCCATGGTCAAAGCTGACCTTATTCCCACTTTTATTTTCTTCCCTTTTTACCGAGTTGTTAAAAACTTAGTTTTCCGACAATGAGACTCGGGTTCGATTCTCTCCATGGTCGACACACTCCTTATTCTCATTTTTATTTTCTTCCCATTTTACCGAGTAGTTCGAATGTTAGCGTTCTGTCAATGAGACTGAGTTCGATTCTCTCCATGGTCGAAGCTGTCCTTATTCCGACTTTTATTGTCTTCCCCTTTTACCGAGTTGTTCGAAAATTAGCGTTCTGTCAATTAGACTTGGGTTTGATTCTCTCCATGGTCGATACTGTTCTTATTCCCACTTTTATTTTCTTCCCACTTTGCCAAGTAGTTCGAATGTTAGCGTTCTATCAATGAGACTCGTGTTCAATTATCGCCATGGTCGATACTGTCCTTATTCCCATTTTTATTTTCCTCCCATTTTTCCGAGTAGTTCGAAAGTTAACGATCTCTCAATGAGTCTCCGGTTCGATTCTCTCCATGGTCGATACTGCCCTTATTCCCAATTTTATTTTCTTCCCCTTTTACCGAGGAGTTCGAAAGTTAGCGTTCTGTCAATGAGACTCGGGTTTGGTTATCGTCATGGTCTATACTCTCCTTATTCCCATTTTTATTTTCTTCCCCTTTTTCCGAGTAGTTCGGAAGTTAGCGTTCTGTCAATGAGACTCGGGTTCGATTCTCCCCATGGTCGATACTGCCCTCATTCCCAATTTTATTTTCTTCCCCTTTTACCAAGTAGTTCGAAAGTTAGGGTTCTATCAATGAGACTCGTGTTCGATTATCTCCATGGTCGATACTGTCCTTATTTCCACTTTTATTTTCTTCCACTTTTACCGAGGAGTTCGAACGTTAGCGTTCTGTCAATGAGCTTCGAGTTCGATTCTCTCCATGGTCGATACTCTCCTTATTCCCACTTTTATTTTCTTCACCTTTTACCGAGCATTTCGAAAGATAGCTTTCTGTCAATGAGACTCGGGTTCGATTCTCTCCATGGCCGATACTCTCCTTATTCCCATTTCATTTTCTTCCCTTTTTACAGAGTAGTTCGAAAGTTAGCGTTCTATCAATGAGACTCGTGTTCGATTATCTCCATGGTCGATACTGTCCTTATTTCCACTTTTATTTTCTTCGCCTTTACCGTTTAGTTCGAAAGTTAGCGTTCTATCAATGAGACTCGTGTTCGATTATCTCCATGGTCGATACTGTCCTTATTTCCACTTTTATTTTCTTCGCCTTTACCGTTTAGTTCGAAAGTTAGCGTTCTGTCAATGAGACTCGCGTTCGATTCTCTCCATGGTCGAAACTGTCCTTATTCCCACTTTTATTTTCTTCCTTTTTTACCCAGTAGTTCGAGAGTTAGCTTTCTATCAATGAGACTCGGGTTTGATTCTCACCATGGTCGATAATCTCGTTTTTCCCATTTTTATTTCCTTCCCCTTTTACCGAGTAGTTCGAAAGTTAGCGTTCTGTCAATGAGACTCGGGTTCGATTCTCTCCATGGTCGATACTCTCCTTATTCCCACTTTTATTTTCTTCCCCTTTTACCGAGCATTTCGAAAGTTAGCGTTCTATCAATGAGACTCGGGTTCGATTCTCACCATGGTCGATACTCTCCTTATTCCCACATTTATTTTTTTCTCTTTTTGACCAAGTAGTTCGAAAGTTAGCGTTCTATCAATGAGACTCGGGTTCAATTATCGCCATGGTCGATACTGTCCTTATTGCCATTTTTATTTTCTGCCCCTTTTTCCGTGTAGTTCGAAATTTAGCGTTCTGTCAATGAGACTCTGGTTCGATTCTCTCCATGGTCGAAAGTGTCCTTATTCCCACTTTTATTTTCTTCCCCTTTTACCGAGTAGTTCGAATGTTAGCTTTCTATCAATGAGACTCGGTTTAGATTATGGCCATGGTCGATACTGTCATTATTCCCATTTTTATTTTCCTCCCCTTTTTCTGAGTAGTTCGAATGTTTGCGTTCTGTCAATGAGTCTCGCCTTCCATTCTCGCCATTTTCGAAACTGTCCTTATTCCTACTTTTATTTTCTTCCCCTTTTACCAAGTAGTTCGAAAGTTATCGTTCAGTCAGTGAGACTCGCGTTCGATTATCTCGATTGTCGATACTGTCCTTATTCACATTTTTATTTTCTTCCCATTTTCCGATTAGTTCGAAAGTTAGAGTTCTGTCAATGAGACTCGGGTTCGATTCTCTCCATGGTCGATACTGTCTTTATTCCCATTTTTATTTTCTTCCTTTTTGTCCGAGTATTTCGAAAGTTAACGTTCTGTCAATGAGACTCGGGTTCGATTCTCGCCGTGGCCGATACTGTCCTTATTCCGACTTTTAATTTCTTCCCTTTTTATCGAGTAGTTCGAAAGTTTCTGTTCCGTCAATGAGACTCGTGTTCGATTCTCGCCATGGTCGATACTGTCCTTATTCCTACTTTTATTTTCTTCCCTCTTCACCGAGTAGTTTGAAATTAGTGTTCGATCAATGAGACTCGGGTTCGATTCTCGCCATGGTCGATATTCTCCGTTTTCCCACTTTTATTTTCTTCCCCCTTTTCCGAGTAGTTCGTCAGTTAGTTTTCCGTCAGTGAGACTCGGCTTCGATTCGTCACTTTTACTTAGAACCAGAAATAGACAGTTCAAATTTCTGTGACACATAATGAGGTAAAAACTCGCTTAATTTTACACTCACGGGATATATTGAAAGAAAAAAAACCTGAGGCTTGGACATAGAGTAATCTATCTAACAGGACTGTGTAAATGAATAGCAGAAATAGGACTCCGTGAATGAGAGAGAGAGAGAGAGAATGTGAGAGATGAGTGAGAGAGAAAGGGAAGAGTGAGAGATAGATCGATTTAGGCGCCGACATTGCAATGCTTTACGAAGGAGAATTCGTTATAGGGAGCTGAAAATTCGTACGACCTGAAAGAACATGGCACATTAAATAAAAAATTAACCTTTGATGACAGGGTGACTGCGAGAAAGGATTCTTTGATTTTTCTTTTTGTGTTTTATGTGCCGTTCATCTTCAGGACTTGGGCGATCATGGTCCTCCACATCTCCATGTCTTTTGTAGCTCTTAATAAGTTGTGTTTCTTGTTATTTCTCCCAATCCGTGTTCTTCCATTTCTTTACTCAAGCCCATCAAGGATGTTACCCATTGTTTTCCTCTGTCTCTTTCCCTCTATCTGCCTTGTGAGTGTCAGGTTTTCCAAGCTCTCCTTCCTCATTACATGCCCCAGAAATTTCAACTGCCTTTTCTTGATGTTACATTTCCTTTTTTTTTTTTTTCCATTTTCTCTAAAACCTTTTCGTTGCTAGAAGACATATTTTTATCAGATTTGCCTTCGGAATATTCCAGAATACTTGGACTAATGTTTTTGCGTCCGATGGATAAATATTACATTCATGATATGGAGGCAAAACATTTTGAATCAAGATGTCTATATATACGAAAGATTAAAAAAAAAATGGCTTTATATACAAGGATCTGAAATTAAGAGACGGTGGGCTTTATGAGATTTTGCAGCATTAGCATAATCTTACGATGCTATAGAATCAGTGAAAAAGAAAGAAAATGATTGAATGAGTTTCTAAAAATTTCGGCTGATTTTCAGATCTTGAATTACATTAGATTTTTAATTTAGAGAAGAAGAAGAAAGCCATAAACAGAATTTATAACAACAACAACAATAATAATAATGATAATAATAAACTGTGAAGTTTGAAAATTCTTTTTTAATATTAATGACAGACTAAAAGAAAATCTAGTCGACGGTTCTTTTTAGATATTTACATAAATATTTACATATACATTTTTTTAAGCATATCACCCCAGGCAAAGCGGGAGTGTCACTAGCACGCATGGGTTACAGAAAGTGAAAGGAAGAGTAAAGAGAGTGTTTGAGGAAAGGACACAGAGACAGATGTCAGGGCATCAGAAGATGTCGATTGATATTACATTTAAATATTTGAAGGTTATAGCTATCAGGGAAGCAAGTGATAGAAAGGGAGTTCTACAATTAAATTCAGAGAACAAGAACTCGAAAACTTCTTGTGATTAAAAATCATTGAAAAGAACTTTGCTTTTTCTATAACCGGTATTTATTAAAGATTACTTTGTGGAGTAAATAACCAAGTAGAACGATAAGCAGAAGAAGACTATGTTACCTTTTTTTGAATGAGGAGAGCATATTTACCTTGAAAATTATCATTCAAAACCTTAGACATTATTGGTATAAAGACCATAATTTCAATGGCCTCTCCACTTGTAAAAATGACACAATACAGTTTTCCAAATCTTATTGAATATTTTCTTGTATTCTTAATAAATATCTTACAAATATTTTCTGCTTGTGTGAGAGCCAGAGGCAAATTCATACGCTGTTAAACGGTCAGAAAAATTTAAATAATTTAAATGAATCTCCTCCGAATAGGAGAAGCTTGATACACACTTCTCAGGAAAAGTCCTTGAATTTCCATAGTTTAGGTCGTATTTAATCGACCATTTCAGCTATGAATCTCTATTCCTTTTACCCACACAAACGTACACAGACTAACGCAGGTCAAAAATTGATTGCACCCCGCCCGCAAGAAAATCACCCACGCGCGCGCGAAAGTCAGGGATATTTATTTCAATAATGGCGACGACTTGGCTGCATAAGCTCCTGTTATTATAATACCTGAAATCGTTGTTTGGACATCTGGCGTCTACCGATTGTTGGCAAGATCGAGCAAGTCTTCATGCGGTCAATAGGGACGCCTGCCGTGGAGCGAGTTTGAATAGAAAGTCTTTAATCTGAGGGAAATGCCTCATACTGATTACCGGGGGGTATGAAAAGGTATCATTATGGTGCAGTAGAGCTGAAACGGCTGCGTAATTACAATCTACGTTCTTTCCAGATAATGTCAGAAATCGCTGTTTCGTTCCAAGTAGAAGAAAATTATATCAGTGCTGATTCTCAAGGCAGGTAAACCGATATGGAAGATTGTTTCAACATTCCCCCAGCTATGGGCTAAATAGTAGAAGTTGTGCCAGTAAAAATCATTATTATCTCAAAAACATTCTGAAATTCTGAAAATAATTTCTGGCTTTTAATAACCATTAAAATCTGGATAAGCCATAACAAAAAAAAATAAAATAATAATAATAAATAAATAAATAAATAAAAAATTCAATCAATCAGTATAGAGGCTATTCTATCAGCAGATACATATCATTGCGGGTACGGTATTATTATTTAGTAAATGGTATATTGGAGCAGGAAGAAGTCGCCGGTGCCAACCCCCCCGCCCACTTCACCTCGATGCATGATGAAATGCACACTTAAGGCTTTTATTTCTGGCAATTAATTCAGCGATTTTTTTACATGTACCATTTGGGGTGTTGTTTTTTCTTTACTTATGTTCTTCATATTCCATACCAAAATATGGCCAGAATTGTTACAAAGTGGAACAGACTCCCGAGCGGATGCTTCCCTGATCACAACAATCTTAAGCTCTTCAAGTCTAGTTTCAAAAGCTATCTCTCTTACATCTCCTACTGATATTCATCTCTACTCCTTCCTTGTACGCCCTTACAACGATCTTATTTAGTAAGCCTCTACCATGAGTTTCTCTTGGGCCTTGAATTCGGTTAACAATAGTAAAATGAATGACTAACATTTTAGAATTTCAAGAAACGGTTATCTGTAATATGTGTCTTCAACTGCATCTGGAATAAAATACTTTCCGAAAATAATATTAACACGGCTTCGTCGATGATATATATATTTATAACACTCGTATACTTGTATTTTGATTGGTCATTCCAGCTTATGTAACAGCGTTTCCCCATTAGCGAGGGGTGTTTTATTGATTTGAACTTTTTGAAACGCTTTATTTTACATTCAACATCGTCACTTGATAAGACACCAAAAATCTTGAAACAAAATGTCTATTTTTTTAGTGATTTTATAACATATTTATGTTGTAATTTTCAAATAAATAAGTTGCTCTACTCAGTATTAAGCACTCTTTTAAGAATAGTAATTGTTGGTTATTGTAATTTATTCCGTATACACCAATCCTATACTTGGGTATATATATCTATCTATCTATCTATCTATCTATCTATCTATCTATCTATCTATATATATATATATATATATATATATATATATATGTATATATAGTCATCCACAGACAGACTGTTTCGCTGTATCACAGCTCATTAGTGTGGCTAAATATCTGATCGCTTCAAGCCGAGACCGACACCCAACCGATTTGACAAAAGTCGGAGATTCTAACACTTAGGAACGAAAATCAGAACGAAAATCTCATCTGCAAGATTTGCGGAGATTTCGTTCTGATGAGTTGAACATCTCGGTGTTCAGGAAATAAAAATTATAAACGAAATGGATAATTAAAGTCTCTGTCTTCTTCTTATTACAATGCTCTGTAGTCTACATTGAGTTCTCTCTGGATTTATATCCTCCTTGGAATTATCCCTTCCAGTCATAAATTGGTAAAACACACACACACACACACACACACACATATATATATATATATATATATATATATATATATATATATATATATATATATATGATAAGATAAAGACAAATAGGAAACGTTTATTAATATGACATGTTTCCGTTTATAAACGTTTCCTATTTGTTATTCATCTCATCGTATTTGTTTTTTATCACATGCGTATATATTTGATCCTTACTCATATATATATATATATATATATATATATATATATAATATACGAAGGAATACTAAAGGGTTCTCAGCCCCACTAAAACGCTAGTTTCGTTTAGATATTAAGTTAGAATTTGTGAAGTGGGTCGGCCTGCGAAATCTGCAATATTTTTCCCTTTAATAACATACATACAATATATATACACACATATACATATACATACATATAATATATATTCACTTCCATAAACGTCATGCCATAGAATCAACGTTTGCGAATTCCTATAGTAGACGATCACTGTAGACGATGACTGTGTATTAGTCTACACAATTACTGGTGTATATTTCTTTGTCTCCCTGGAAAACTTAGTCGAGACGATTTTCAGCAATAGTAAAATCGTCCACGGAAATGAAATGGTAATATTAGCCGTTTCCTCTTTCAAGAAACATTGGACATTCATTGACTGCAAAGCAGGTGCTACTGTCGTTTATAAAAATCTTGCTTTTAAAATATTTTTCCAGGAGAATAGTATTTTTAAGCCCATCGCTCGTCCTTGGATTGATGGCGGTTTTCTTCCTAACCTTTTGTTTGGGGTAGTGCGGAACGTCAGTAGTTTTATTATTATATCGTTATTTTTTTTTTACACGTGTTATTCCTTTCAGTTGCCGCTCCTGTTAAAAGTCTTCACGTAATGTTTTTCCTGTTATTTGACACAGTTCTTTGCTTGTGATTCTATAGACCCAGTCCAAGATGTTCTGAAGAGTATGATCGTCTCTGAGATCTTCAGGGGACATAATCTCGAAGACATTTTATTTATTTAAGAAAGTATTTGAAGTATTTTGCATTTATTAATTCCACATCTTTACTTTTTTAATATGTTCAGTGTAAGTTCCATCACTCCTTTCATTTCAATTGCAGATCATAGTTTCTGTTTTGGAAAAGTTTATTTTTTTATTTCTATTCTTTGGAAGACCTAGTAGAGGATATTGATTTTGTTTAGGACCATTCTTATCACAGGTAGAAATTCAACCTACATCAAAATAATCGCCTCATCATCCGTACTCTAGAAACGGAATTTAAAATAGGAAAGTTGTTTTTTATTAGTCAATTCGTTTGGGATGTGGTATAGAATGTTTAAATCATCGGCGTCCATCTCTTCGCATCTGTACTTGTATATGTGCAGGACATAGTTTGGGAAAATATTAAAGAGTCTTGGGCTCTCATTTTCCCCTTGTCGTACACCTGATTAGGTTTGAAATATTTCAGAACTAGGCTTCTCCCGAGACATATCCTTCTTTTCGGATCTTTTTATCAGATCTAGACATACAGTAAAGTGAGAGAGTTTGGAGGAATCTTTCCAATGGATGAGAAGGGGAAGCCACCGTTGATGTAGTCGTATGCTGCTGTGAGGTCGATATAACAGGTATACAATTTTCTATTGGAGGAGGGGGGTATCCAATTTTCTGGAGTTGTTTGATGACATATGCCATTATTACACTGCTTACCAAAACGAAAAGGCATTATCAAACTCAACTCTTGACAGAAATATTATTCAGACGAAATTCAATGTCGACGACAAGTCCTGTGATTTAGTTGCCTTCAGATATCGAGTCTAAAACTTTCTCAACTTACCAATCATGTATTTATGATGCACTTTTTTCGATTGATATAAAGTTTGGCTTAATGTAGTATAAATCTAAACGGAATTAGGAAGTTGGGTTCAGTTCTGTTAAAAATCTGGGAAGGGAATAACTAATAAAACGATTAATAATCAAAATCCGCATTTGGGTCAGGATTCGAACACCCAACTCTGATAAAGAATATGCCATTGTTTTCTTCCTTACTTCCATTTATTTGAGGTGCCTTCACAGGCTTTTAAATACCAATAACGATTACTATCATCCTGGAAAAAAAAATCTAAGATTATAGAGAATTGTCATCATATGAAAAGTCTTTTAATATGGTCAAATATTATCATGTATAGGGTGATTGAAAAGTAACTCGCTATTTAATTTATGACGGACTATCTCGTCTTTTAAAAATTAAGCTAGAGTCCATCATACATCAAATAGGTAGTTACTTTTCAATTACCATATATATATATATATATATATATATATATATATATATAACTTGTATATATGAAGAATTATAGTCATAAGATGTGCTATATTTATGGGATAAAGTGCTCAATATCAGCGATAGAGTGTGGGTAAATATGAAAGTGAACATAGAAGTCAACACTTAGAGGTGACAGTCTGTTTCATGCTAGATGCAAATCGTCAGGCCATATATATATATATATATATATATATATATATATATATATATATATATATACTTTTTGGGTGGCAAAACGTCTATAAGCCAAAAATGTCTCCCGGTTAAGCAACGGATTAAGGAACATCAGTAACATTGGAAATTTAGATAGGAGGTGCCAATGTCCGATTATTCATTTACAACAGTCTATTTTGTAAACCGAAAATCTAAAATGCACCCTTATTCCTTCGTTTCAAGTTTCACTCTCTAAGATTATAATTCTTCCATGTAACCGTTCCATTAGATACATAACAAATATTTAAAATATTATTGAAAATGCGAAATATATTAAAACTAATTTTTCCGTGCATATTAATTTTATCGTTGCGTACTTTGTGAATAAGAGACTAATTATGATACGTACGCGATGAATATACAGTGTAACCCGGATATAATAGAGTTGTCGGGACCGGAGAAGAAGTCTCTTATATCCGGGTTTCTCTTATATCAGGGTTTGGTCCATTTTGTTTAGGTAAGTATGGCTCTAATTTGGGACTAGAGAAAATATCTCTTATATCCGGGTTTCTCTTATATCAGGGTCTCTTATATCCGAGTTACACTGTATGTCCATTTAGACTGACTGAAACTGACTATTTTTCGTATAACCTTTCTAACTTCTACCCATACATTTGGCATCAATATGTTTTGTACAAACTTTATCTTTCTGAGCTTCGTAATCATTAAAACGGCATATTTAGACACAATACAATCATGAACCTCAAGTGACAGAATCATTAAATTGAAACTAAAGTAGACAGTGTAAATATTCATATGAAATAATGATAGGTTCCATAAGAGTATAAAACTCAAACAATTGTAAAACGTACGCTAAAGAAAGAGAAACGAAAGTAGGGTTCATAAATATTTAATATCAAACATAATTGGGAAGTTTAAACAATTTAAAATCCATGATCATTAAATCAAATAAGGGCCGACTCAGTGATTATAATGCGGGAATAATTGTAAAATATATTTACTTGTATGTTTAATAAATGAACTCAAAACTGCAAAAAATGTTAGATCTTCTGTACAATCAATAAGAGGAAAACCGTATTTAATATTCTCTACTGAGTATTTTCACTTGATAAGGCGGCATTTTGTATTTCTTTAACTCTTTATGGTTTCATTTTATTGAACAACCAAAGAGAAATTTGAAGAAACGAAACGCGGAAATACAATAGTATTGATATGCGTCATGTAAAAAATCAATCATAGATTGATAGACTTCAAGGAAACCTAATAGACATAAAACTATTTTTCGCCATTAACAATTTCATGTTGTAAATATATTTTTATATGTCGTTGAAACTCTTTTATTTTTATTTCGTTTTATTTTTGGCAATGACGGCCATGATGTTGATTCGCCGTTCTTATTATTCTGTCATATCGAATAAAAAAAAATATTTTATACATAATTTGATTTTCTTTATTTTATTGAATAATACTTTCATTTCAACATTTCGCATTATTCGATTCTACTTGTTTGGAGTTTTATTTCCGATGTTGTAATCATTATGATTCACAAGAACCTTTATAACTCTTATAATCATCACATTTAGCAGGAACACAGTGAAAATAAATCTCATCACCTTAGTCAATCTGAGCAATATACTTAGCAAAAGAATGAATCAAGCTGCCCCTTATCGAAACGTTTTCTTTGCAAAGGTTTCTTTTCTGTATTTTTTTTAATTATTTGTCGACATAGTGGAAGTCAGAGGTGGTTAAATTGTTTAGTCGACTGTTCCCTTGATACAAGGTAACAGTCGACTTTTGTTTAAGACTACACACGAATTATCGTTCTTGGAATGTCACTGACAAAATAGCGGGCAACAGAATGGAACATCAGAATTGGATTCAGGTATTCGTACTGGCACTTAATTTAACTTATATATATATATATATATAAAGGCTATAGAGCCCCATCTATTTACCCATAGCTGGCGGAGGAAGCGGATACATACATTTCCCAATGGTATTAGCACGTAAGTGAATATAATGGATTCGACTAGAATTCGAACTCGGCTCTCCGATTCCTCAATCCAAGCCGTTATCCATTTCTCCACCGTGCCTTCTAAAAAGTCTCCAACACTAATATTCCATCGTTATAATTTATTACATTGGAATCCTGGACATTGATATATTGACATATACTGACCACTAAGATTTTATATTTATTTATATATATATATATATATATATATATATATATATATATATATATATATATATATATATATCTATATATCAGAGTAATAGTTAAAACAACGTGTGGATTTACGTATACGTTAGTATTAATGCATCAGGACAGAGTATTTACCTACTCTGATTATGTTCGAAGACACCTCCCTAAATTTCTGTAAAATAATAATATAGTGTCTATCTTCTTTGTGAAAAGTATTAGGGTTTGACCTAATCCTAACTCTACAGACGACTATATATATATATATATATATATAGAAAGACAGAGAGAGAGAGAGAGGGACAGTTAGTGTGTTACTTCAAAAGTTAGTATAGCGGACTCTCGTATTTGAAACAGAAGCCCAATTCTTATTTTAAATACCGTGTATTACGTCTGTCGGCTTGTGCATTCAGAAAATCTTAATAAAGACAATGGGTTCTCCAGCGGTGATCAAACCTGCAATTCCCGAATGCGCACGTCGATAGACACTGTTTAAATTAAAAATGGTGTGTCTATTTCCATTACAAATCTTCACTATAATAACATCTGAATTAATAAAAATGTCGAAATATAAATAAATAACTATATAGAAGCGCGCACACACACACACACACACACACATATATATATATATATATATATATATATATATATATATATATATATATATATATATATATATATATGTATATAGGCAGATAGATTTGCATTAATCTTGTTTAACAATGAAGAGAAGTATAATTTTTGGCTCTTTGTTATTAATTTTACTGAAAATATAAGAAGCACGTATAGCAACTTCAATGTCTGTACACAGTAAAAATTAACATTTATAATAATGATATATATATATATATATATATATATATATATATATTTTATTTATATATATATATATGTAATATGTAATATATATATATATATGTAATATATGTAATATCTCGTTCATATGAAAATGTCATCTTCCTTTGACTCTTTTTTATCAAAATGTTAAAGAAGTTAAAATTTCTTTTTCGTTGTTAGAAATGCATCAATATTATTTGGAAATAAGGATAAGAAAATAAATGGATCCTTAAAATAATTGCAAACAAAAAAAAAATGTTTCATCCTTATGTTTAAGCAGTAGAACGTTAAAACTTTTTATATGTCCCTTGCTTGTTTACACTGAGGTCGTACGTTCGAAGTTGGTCATGGTTTATTTGTTAATTTTATATATGCGTTTCCTTTTAGTCAGACAGAAAAAAGGCAAATGCTTTCGAAAGGTGATGGTATTTGAAATATACTTTATTAAAATCTAAAATATCAACAATTCGCATAACATCTTATTGCAAATGCTGTTTCCTCTTCCGGCAGCCATCTTGTCACTATGAATTGGAGTGTATATTGAAATACAACATAGAAATCCAAGTGAACTCACCGTCGTTCTCCGATAAGCGTAACTAATTGCATCACTGTCAATTTAGGCCTATTGATCCTTCTGTTTATTCATGGAACATGTGAGGGTGCTGAGCTCACCAGAGTTTGAACAAGAAGAGGTTGATTTGAAATTCTTACAGACATTGAGCCCACAAATATGCATTCTAATTCACTTCCTGCTATTCACTTCTCAGCTTAGGAGAGGAAATGATTTTAGACATTTGAATAACTCAAAATGTTAGTCTTACGAGGAAACTGAACAAGAAGTAAAATTGTCTTTCTACGTTTTCATTAGACGGGTTAGAATCATTATTTATACCCGGACTATTATCCTCATACTTGTTGTTATCACAACATTTTGTTCGTTTTGCCCTCCGACCCTCATCAGGTGTATATCTATCTGAATAACCTAAAGGGAATTTCGGCTTGAAATCCGACCCTCATCAGGTGTATATCTATCTGAATAACCTAAAGGGAATTTCGGCTTGAACTCCGAACCTCATCAGGTGTATATCTATCTGAATAACCTAAAGGGAATTTCGGCTTGAACTCCGAACCTCATCAGGTGTATATCTATCTGAATATCCTAAAGGGAATTTCGGCTTGAAATCCGACCTTCATGAGGTGTATATTAATCTGAATAACCTAAATGGAGTTTCTACCTGAACTCCGAACTTCATCAGGTGTATATTAATCTGAATAACCTAAAGGGAATTTAGGTCTTACCCCTTTATTCAATATACGGGTGTAGATTGTTTTCGTCCATTGCCCATGTCGAGGGGTTATCTCAATTACTTCTTATATTTTATAGTTCTCAATTTCTACAGAGTCCAAGTATACACTGCCCGGCCTAGGGATTTAACTCATAATTACTATATCTCCAAATTTACGAATTAATGCTTTACTTGACTGGGTTATTTTCCCGTCGCGGAGTATTCCCAATCAGCATTCGTTTTTGCCCTCGAATGTTTTTCATCTAAGTCAATTTATTGAACTTAATCACCGGAAGCCAAACATTAAGATTAAAGAAATGATTCTAATCCAAAAAAGAAGAAATAATTTTATATTTTGATTTAATTCTTCGCAAAATCGAAAGACAAACGATTTAAAAGCTGAAAACGAAGGGAACATTAATAAAATAATGGATGACTTATAATTTTGAAGGCACCTACTATTAATGTTGTCCTTTTTCCAAATTCGTAATAGTAGGCATTTATCAATGGCATAGTTTCGAACTTGAGATTTGTAAATAAAATCAAAATACAGAAAACGCTTTAAAAAGGCATGCATCGACTCTAAAATGATAAAAAAAAATGATATATATTTTTTATTCTGGGAAATGTCCTGGCTTAAGGAAGGCAGAATTAAATATAATATACGAAAATTATTTCCAAATAAATTTTCACTGGTTTTACAAAGGGAGCAGTCAATTTAAGTAGTTCTGTATTTAATGCTATATTGACACATAGGATATAAACATAGAAATGGGTTTCTTTATAAACAAGTTAGAATAAGAATTTTCATCGAAGACAAGAAGATAATGATCATAGAAATCATTTTTCGGCATCAGATATCTCTTCAAAGATGAAGATGCAACTTGAAGCAACAGAAATGTCGTTCTAAAGAAGGTTGCTGAGAATACCATGGACGAAACATGTGAGCAACGAGGAATATTTGGAGAAAGTGGAAAACTAACATCAGGAAGAGACAGTTGAGATTTGTAGTTGAGATATAATGAGGAAGGAGGCTTGGAAAATCTGACACTCACAGGACAGACTGAAGGCAAGAGTGACAAGAGAAAACAATGCATAACATACTTAATGAGCGGATGGCGGAACAGGGCTTAAGAGAAATAACAGAAAGACGAAGATTATTAAGTGCTACAAGGGACAGGAAATTATGGAGAGCCATGATCGACTACATGCTGAGGGTACACGGACTATAAAGAAGAACACTCTGTTAAAAGAAAGGAACTTTTTGTTTGCTTCGGAATATGTACTAATAGTGCAGTATTTGAGAAGCAGTATACAGCATATGTACTTTCAAGGTAAATATTGAAAATATATAAATGTAAAACAGCAAAAATCTTAAAAGGCGCTTAGTGTCTTAACACTAAGCGCCTTTTAAGATTTTTGCTGTTTTACATTTTATAATTCTGGGAGTTATTAAGCATATACAGGTTGTCCATAAAGTTCGTGTGCACTTTAAAAAATAATAACTTTATTTGTATTTGTGATAGAAATAATCTGTAAAAAATGTTATAAAGTTTAATGTACCTAGTTTTAAGTATAGCTAAAATAACTAATGTGATTTCAGGCATTACTGTAAATCAGTTGGCAAATGTTTTCCATGAACTGCAAAATCGTATTACCCTTTGTATTGCTAATGATGGAGGACATGTGGAAACTTAAATAAAATTTCAATAAAACATTAAAAAATATAGATTTACTTGTTTCTAATCTTTTTTACAAATTATTTCTATCGCAAATACAAATAAAGTTATAATTTTTTAAAGTGCACACGAACTTTATGGACACCCTGTGCAATATAATATTAATAACACTAAGCGCCTTTTAAGATTTTTGCTGTTTTACATTTTATAATTCTGGGAGTTATTAAGCATATATAATGTAATATCAAATATTTATTTTTGGCATTTTCAAACCTGATTGAAACGTCCTTCTGCTTGTGCGTTGAAAAGGATTCATTTTTTTTTCTATGAAACAAAACCAGTCATCTATCATGTTTGGATGGAACCGATTCCATCTGGGACATGTTTGAGTGGAAATTTTCTCCAGGTTCATCATTTATGCCACCGCCAAAATCTTTGGTGAGACTGCAAAGAAAAGACACACATTGTTTGGTTCTTTCTGATTGTAATTAAATCTGCATGTTTTTTTCTATGTTGAGAGGATGCCATCGCAGCCCAAGTGAATACACGTAGATTACTTAATATAATGTATACATTGAACATGAATATACTATCATCATCATCACCAACTCAGTCATCATCATCATAACCTCGATTGATTCCTTCTGCCATGCTTTATCTTTACAAGAGTTGGATTAGTCCGAAAAATGCAGTATTACTGCCATATCTGGTTTGGAGCTGCACAATCTTTATTTTACAACCTTGGTAGAGTTCAACATCAATTATGCAGTCTTGTTGGGGATTCATCTCTAGAATGCTTCCTTCATGGGAGATGTTGACCTGAGAGGCAGAAGGCACGATTCTTCTTCCTCATGATCCTTTCAGATGTGGCTTAGCGGCGCCGAAGACTACAGACTATAGGGTGGGCCACCCTCAATCCGTATTTAAGTTTTGAATTCAGAGTTGTCTTTCTCCTAGACCAATCCTATTGGACCCAATCTGTCCTGTTATTTACCCTTAATTAGTGGTAGAAGAAATAGATTCATACCTTTTTCCAAGGGTATTAGCTCGTAAGCGGATGTAATGGATCACACTGGAATTCGAACTCAGCTCTCCGATTCCTTAATCCAAGCCGTTACCCATTAATTCAGCGTGCCTCTATGCGTTTATCTTTGAATTAATAAAACAGCAAACAAAAACAAAGATTTAGAATCAGTCAATTGTCTGGGCATAATAAAAAAAAACCTTTAAGTTCGAACAATCTCTGTTGATTAAATAAAGGTTTCGGCTAGAAATTCCAAGAAATATTACCTGAAGAATTCCCGATCGTACAACGACTGAAACGTCGTGAATATGGCAATAAAGATGAGGACAAAAGTCCGAATAATGTAAATATTGTAATTAAAAACCTTTTTGTTATCCAGTATAATTAATATAACAAAAGATTTCACCAATCTGCTGAAAGCAATATCCTAATGTATTAAAAAGATTGCGATGACGAGTTCGGTATCAGCAGACCCCATTTAGCCAAATAAAGCAATAATAATAATAATAATAATAATAATAATAATAATAATAATAACAATAAAACACGCTTTAAGCCTAAAAGCAAAATTTTTATTTCTCAGTGTAATTGAAAAAGGTGAACATATGATCAAATGAAATGTAGACAAGAATGTCTCTATCATCTCGTTCAGATTTCGAAATAAAAACAAAGGAATTGGTGATTATTGACCTGCAAGCAAGTTCGTAGCAAATATAGACCACTTTAAATATTCCCTATCTAAACAGGTAGTATTGTTTGAATCAGAATTCACTGAATTCTATTCATCGTTCATATCCTAATCGAGTAAAAATTTGTATAAAAAAGAATCATTTGGCTCAATGGAATTGGAGAGATCAAACATCAACTGAAGCAGTTTGCGTTTACTCCACTTTAGAAAGACATCCTTGTCTTCTCTCCTCCTTACTATCGAACAGTAAACAGCAGAGCCATACATTTGCTATCCTTTATTGGTAAGTAGTCAAGAAAACAAACAATTCTAATTTCAATCTAAATAGTAAGTTTTCTTGAGGCAATTAGAAGTCCTTTTTTCCTGCACCACTTGCAGCCAAAATAGTGCTAAACACATCTCTTCGTTTTCCTTTGGATATCAATGCCGGATGGTGGTGGGGGGGCTTAGTTCTGTTGACAGATGAGACAAGGGTCTCTATAATTATGTTTAAGCTTTTGCACCCGAGAGAGTTCATTTCAAATCATGAACAATATTTGATTCAAGCATTTAATTTTAAGTAATAGTGGAGATCAATACATTTCAACGTATTAATTTTCACTTTATCAAACGTTGGAAGAAAAATGCTTTCGATTATGAATTTGGAAAAGAAAAATTTTTCTTTGATTATAATTGATAGATTTCTCCTCCTTATCGATAACATCTATTTGGTATACGTTTAACCTCTTCACATTTTCTTTAAATATTTTGCAATGAAATGAAAAGATGATCACCAAATGGAGCCAGGTCAGGAAAGTAACAAGGATGAGGCAATGCTTTCGTATTTACTGCTATAATATTTTCCTGGATGACTCAGACAGTATGTCACCTTGTGTTGCATTAAGGTGTAAGAGCAACACCAGTTTACGACTGACCAAAGATGGGCGATATTTCTGCATTTTTGTGAAATGCATCCAGTTATTTTTCCGTGTTAACAATTTCGATTTGGTTTATAATTTTATGATCGACGGTAAACCATCATACCTCACCAAATATGGAGCATAATCTCTTGGTCTGAAGAGTGATTTTTTTTTCCATGGGTGCTGATATTATTATAGAGAACTAGCTTTTCATCACTGATGACGATTCTAGCCAGAAGTGTTTCGGTATCAAATTTACTCTCGAATGACCTGCAGAGGGCATCTCTTTGAAGAAGCTGAGAAGCAATCAGATTATGAGGGACCCATTGACCAAGACTAGACGCTTTACTTTTCCAACTCCAAGAAGATGTTTTTGGAGGTGCCATAAATGATGAACCTGGAGAAAATTTCCATTAGATGTTTTGTGAATTTTATTTTATTTTATTTATTTATTTATTTTTGGTATAATGTTTGCAGAATCTCAATATTGACAGAATCGGTTATCCGAAATGAAGGGAACCTTCGTGAGAATTCGCAATCAAAATTCGCAATACAATCGTTAGTATGTCTAGATACTTAAAACTTTGTTTTGATAGAAAGAATATTTCTTGTCGCTTACGCTGCTAAAGAGTTAATTTGAATTCCTACAGTATATAGAGAATCGAATGGATCTGATCTAAACTGATTTTAAATCGCGCTATAAAAGTCATTTCCAAAGAACAAAAAGCATAATGTAAAAATTAATGGTTATTTTTCAAGGCGTGCATGTCAAAAATTAAATTTAATATGGATATTTATTTGACCCTCCCCCCTCGCCCCACTGAGTCAGGTTGTGACACAAGGTCAATTTTTAACGTGGGGACCCGAATGTTTTCACTCTGGCCGCTGGTCTAAAGTGGTCATAGCTGGTCATAGCTTGTCCAAGCTTGTCAGAGTTGGTCTAAGCTAGTCATAGCCGTGATACCATCAGCACAGGGACGGAGCTTAGGAATTCTGACGACATATAGGAATGACATTTTTAAAATCATCCTGCGTCCGAAATAGAAAATAAATAATGTTCGCAAACCAATATTTTATATTGACTATCGTAAAGCATTGATATGTGCTAAATATAAAATAGAGACAAGTTTTGTATAGACATGTTCTATATACAAACAACTACCGATTATTTAGGATCCTGTTAAAGTTACAAATGCTTTGATCTTTTTTTTTATTGATGTCTGCACGTTTGAACTTCTTCCGTTCATTTGAAACTTACGTTTAACTGTAAAAGATTTTGTCAGTCTCCGTTTGGTCAGCTGGGACGACGTGGGAGCAGTTGAAGTTGATTCTTCAGTGCAGACATACAACAGGGATCAAAAGAAGAGCACACCACGACGGATGGACGGGTTCAAGCTGAATAGCCTCACCTTTCCCTCGTTTATCTCTATTAGAAATTCCTGCTCGAGAGAAAGCAGGCAGCGAAGAAGGGAACATGCAAGAAATGAAGATTAACACTATTGAATGCCTGCTAATCATACGGGCTTTTGTGTCAAATAAATCCACCCTTAACGTTCACATCTGGACGATTGTCGCAAATAATCTAACGCCTCGCAACAAGCGATGGTACCAAGCTAAAGGTAATATTTATTATTCACTTCGTTGGTTTAGAGAATCATGCCTGCCTATGAAGTTACCAAATTTATCTCTCATTAGTTTTAATCAGCATTAAGGCGATTCGCATTAAGTCCCTCTTTTCTCCCTTACTAAATCTATAATCCACCTCGTCTAGTTTTAGCAATTCGTTATAGAAGCAAATGGTACTTTTAAATCATCGCTTTTGCAAAGGCATTCCCGATTCTATTTTAGGAAGTTTTGCGGGGACAGAATGAACAATGAAAAATTGGAGAGTCGATTTCTATTCGGCTTTATATATATATATATATATATATATATATATATATATATATATATATATATTTCTTTTTAGGCCTCCATACTCTAAAATTATGACCGTTAGTGTTTGGTCAGGGGAGAAAGATCCCCACTCCCGCTTTTTATATTATTCTACTTAGCCAATGATACTAAAGCAATACATCAAAACCTGACAATTTCCAGCGATTTCCATGTCTTTTCTATTCAATAATTCTTCCTTTGAAACTCGTATTGAAACGTTTAATCAAGTTTCCAAATTCAACTACATTGTAAATAATTGGTATCGATTCCAACAACCATTTGATCACTCGAATTCCAGAAGAGATTTTATGATCAATCTTCTCCGACTATACGTTTCGACATTGTTATGAACAACTTTCAATTCGACACAAAAGATATTTCTTAATGAGATTAATACGCAATCTAAATCTTCAAATCGATAATCTTGATCAATCCTGAATCTTAAGAATTCCTCTTTTTTTTTGTTCTTCATTTAGATTGGTAAATACCAAATCACTGATTAGGCTGTTTTATTATTCCGAAGAACAATATAATCAACAGTAGATATTTTACTGGCCTGAATTAGAACTGCTGTTCGAAAATGATAAAGTTTTATAAAATTAAGAAAAGTAGTATTGTTTCTTTTCATATCAGAGTTAAGATTTTCTCAGGTTTGAAAGAAATTCGTCCAAATGAAAAAAGAATTTTGCAGCCTTCTTTGAGGCGCTTTGTGCGTACTGTGCTAAGCCACATCTCTCTCTTCAAGTGCCACGACTTTAGTATTGCCTCTAGGAATTCAGATTTGGCTTAGGAAGGGCTTCTCGTCTTTGTATTTGATGTTTGTGTGCAATAAACCCATATAGACTGAGTTCTTGTAAGAAATGACATCCACCTAGAACTTTTGCGTTAGAAAAGGAGACTGAACTCCAATCAAGCAGAAGCCAGACACGTAACAAAGACAATCAGAAATACAGTAAAATAATTTATCGTGACAACAAATTGGTTTCCCCCAAAATTCATTGCTATTTCTAACAAATAACTGGATTAATATTAACGTGCCATTCCTTCTAATGTAGACCATCATTTCTAAACGATTGAAATTATTATTTTCTTATAGAATTGACGTGTTCACTGGATGTTCTTTTAGTCCTTATGATATTTTTGCTGATTAATCTACATAATTACATGAACAACCAAAAAAATGAAAATTGCATGAATGCATTAAAAATATGTTCTTTTTCTTTTGTGATTTTTCTCGAATTACTATAAAGTATTTATAATTGCTCTTTGAAAAAAATAATTCCAATTCTCTTTAAAAGAAATTCCAATTCCTTTATTTTTTTGACTTAGTTCTTCTTCTCTTTTAGTTTTTTCGCTTTTCTTAATTGCATCTACTTGTGCATCTCACGGTATTTGAGAGGATTCCCAGGTGTACACTTCAGGAAAAAGGTCATGTTCATTTTGATCAACATAGAAGAACAGATTATTGAAAAAATAAAATAAAAAGAAATCTTCATCTCCTTTCTGGTTGACTTCTCTCACACATCTATATATATATATATATATATATATATATATATATATATATATATATATATATATATATATATATACGTATGTGTGTTTGTGCGTAATTGCTTAAGGTATGTAACTGATACTCACTATAGCATCATACGAAACAAACTTCCACAATACTTATACGAAATTTTAATCAACACGTGTATATATATATATATATATATATATATATATATATATATAGATAGATAGATAGATAGTTGTATCTTTAGGCAGCAATCCTTCCTTTAGGAAGAGCAAAATCTCGTGCCACCTTAACTTCAAAGGCGAATGTCCACTTAGGTACAAAATAGTAATCAAAAACTTTCTAAATAGAGCACACCACAACTCATCCTCTCGACTACTCTTCCTCAAAGAACTTAATAACGTTAAACAAAAGCTAATCAACAACGGCTTCCCTAATCACCTTATAGACCACCAAATTAGACTATTCCTCCCCAAAGCAAGTAATAACGATAGCGAACACACAGCCAAAAATCACATACACATTTATTACAAAAACCAAATGCATATTAATTACAAACAAGACGAATCTCCTCTAAGGCATATTATAAAGAAATCTACTACTCCAATTGATCCGAATAAAAAAATCAAATTAATTATCTATTATAAAAAATTTAAGACAGTTAACCTTATCCTCAAAAATAACAACACACCAGTCAAAATTACAAAGAACGAACATTATCTATGAGTTCAAATGCCCCTTAAGGAACTGTGTTCCTGATCAAACGGGACTCATAAATAATTACATCGGATACACAACCACATGCTAATCCAGACGTCTTACGTTACACCTATCTAATCACAGCTCCATTAGAACCCATTTAAACACACACACAAATTTAAAAGACTCCATTAGGAACATACTAGTAGAAAACACAAATATAATAACTGCACCCACATGTAAAAAAAAGATTAAAAATAATGGAAGCTCTAATAATAAAAAAAAGCCAACTCTTAACAATATTAACTACGAAGAAGGCCACAATGTGCTAACCGTATTCGGAAATTAAAAGCATCCCTACGACACACTAAGACAGACACAGAACGCACGCACTCAATTAAGCTGAAAAATCGAATCATACTTGATAATGGCTAAAGGTATAGCCAAAAGCGCTCGGAAATATAAAACATTTGGACAGTTTTTACACACCCTTTGTCCAGAAAAGAAAGCTCTTGTTAGAACACAAGAAAAATTAAATAAAAAGCTTAACCGTAATACCTTGTCTGTCGTTTTTAATGAAACATCTAAATATATATATATATATATATATATATATATATATATATATATATATATGTACATGTAATTATATTTTCGCCATCTGATCTCTCACCAAGGGAGAAATATTATCGATGGTTTATTTCAAAACCTGTCGTTGTTTGCCTCTTCAGTTTTGTTTAAGTATTAGGAAACATTTGGAAGATACGGACTAACAAATCTAA
This sequence comes from Acanthosepion lycidas, assembly GCA_963932145.1. Lineage (NCBI taxonomy): Eukaryota > Metazoa > Mollusca > Cephalopoda > Sepiida > Sepiidae > Acanthosepion > Acanthosepion lycidas. Next base: position 4,219,959 of record OZ010571.1, read on the forward strand.
GCAACCAACATTTGTGGGCCTATCGGAATGCCAATGGTACATAACAGGTTAGACACCAGAATCATTTACGATTAAAATGTGTGGGCTGCGAATTGTAGATGACAGTCCGGTAGGTCCATACATTCTCCCATTACGTCTTATAGTAGTTGTCTAAAGCGACTTTGTTTCGTCCATACATGCTAGACTTATGGGGTCGTGCGAAACTATTAGATACCGCGTGGGAGTATTTAAAAGGTTCAACCAGTCAAAGATCCGACGAGTGAATGCTTGTGAAGAATCAAGCGGAAGACATTTTGAACATTTGTTATGAGTTGCTGTGTGGCATTTTGAACATATGTTTATATGAGCATTTTACTTGTGGATATATATATATATATATATATATTATATATATATATATATATATATATATATATAGAGAGAGAGAGAGATAGATAGATAGTTAGAGAGTTAGATATGTGTGTGTGTGTTTGTGTGTGCATGTTGAATAGTTACCTTGCCAAGATTTTTTTCAAATTGCTCAATAATTAGAGTTGTATATATATATATATATATATATATATATATATATATATATATATATATATATATAGATATTAAGAATGTCTAAAATAAATTAATTCAACGTTTAAAATCCATGGATATTTTTGACAGGCTCAGATTTATGAGATTATCGGGTGCTGTAACAGCTAATAAATAATTTTAGTCTCTACGAATCCAGTTATTATTTCCTCTCTTTTACTTAAAAATGGGGGGACATTTCTGATTTTTTTTCCACTAAAACTGTAAAGACACACGCACATGCTCTCGCACAAACATATACATATATATATATATATATATATATATATATATATAAAAGTGAATATTGGAGTGTTGTGAGACCGTAACATAGCTACAACATGGACTCTTCCAGGACTATATAATGTATGCGACATAACACTCTAGAAGAGAAGAAGGAGAGAGAGTATTCTAATACCGTAGTATCAGCCGCGTACGACTACCAATATTGGACACTAGCACATAGTAAGCTCCGCTTATACTTACACTATCTTTGTAACCTTTTTGTTTAATATATCTTTCTTACCTCTATTCCGTGTTCCGTGTTTTCATTCTGTGGTCCCGACTTTGGGCCCACATCCTGGAGTCAACATTCAGAGGCGACACGCTGTTTCATGCTGGACGCATTTGTCAGGACGCGAATGTTGGATTATATATATGTGTCAGTGGTGCATTGTGGATAATTTATTCTGGCAGTTATTTTTACGGCAGTGGCTTGTTTATTTATTTATTTATTTGTTTGACTTAATTTTTTACTTGTTTTTTCATTTTCATTTTGTATTATTTATTCCCTTCGTTTTTTGATGTTTTATTAACGCAGTAAAAATTTTGAGGGGGATTTGCTTAGGTTGCTTATTTAATAGTTTGTTTTGGTCTGGGAAGATAATTAAAGCTATTTATTAGTCCAATGTTTTGATTGCTTGCCGTTTTCTATTCTGTCATTTTGGCGGGTAGACAGTTTTTAATTTATTTATTTGAATTTATTATTTTTACTTGTTTTTGCTTATTTATGCTTATTTGTATTAGTTCTAACGGTTATTTTAGCGGGGGCGATTTATTAGGTTGTTCATTTATTTATTTATTTAGATTAATTTTTATTAGTTTCATTTATTTATTTAATTATTTTTTATTTTCTATACTTTATTTATTCTATTTGGTTTTCGATTTTTGAGTAACGTAGTGATGTTTCTTTTTTATCGATATATAGCAGTTATAGCTATTTTTACATCCCATTTTTGGATTGGCAGATGTAGTCTATTATTGACGGTTATTTTGGTGGAATTGATTTGTTAATTTGTTTATTATTATTTACTTTATTTATTTGGGTTGATTTTTTTACTTGTTTTTATGTATTTTATTTTATTTTTTTATTTATTCTATTTCGTCTATTCTCCCGGGAGTGGTATATATATATATATATATATATATAATTATTATTAAATTAGCTGTAATAACGTTTAATACTGATCGAAGTTCAACACAAGTGTTTCGTAATTTTTCAATCACTTATCGTGGCTTTCGATTAGAATCATTGCATTAATCATAGAAATTTTTATTTTACAAACACCAATTTATATACGCTAACTTCTCAAATTTAATTTCTACATACTAGTAGATGATCCCCCCCCCTCCCCCCCCCCCCCCCCCCCCCCCCCAGTAGATGTTAAAATTTACTATTACAGAATTTAAATCTCGTGAGAGCTCTCTAAGATCGTAAAAGCCAAATAATCATGTTTTTTTTAAATATATCTATAAATGTACATCTGTATCCACATATACACTGTTACAAATATAAACAAAATAAAATTACTGATATTCAAAATGGTGCATTTCTAGTTGACAATATATCTACTTAATAATATATCTACTCACCTTTAATGATATTATGTTGTTGATTTACGGACGGCCATCCAAAGAAATTACAACAAAAACCTTTTCTCGCATCTAGGAAAGCGCAATCGACGGTTGCGGGTACTCGGGTAATTTTTGTTCCTAACCTGGGTGTACGCGCTCGGGCTCCCCACATAAAACCGACCTCGTACCCCAACCTGAGATCGTCGGGTGGTTGAGTAAATACAAATTACAAATAAAGTAGTTTGTAACACGTTTCTTTATCATCTCTCAGTTACGTCTCTATCTTCGGGCAGACTGCGCTCAAGGGCGGCTCCGTCAAGAGACCGAGGAAAATTATACTGAGAAGTGTCCAACCCTAGGGAACAGCTGCTCGAGGTTGCACCCACTCATTGCACCAGGGAGAGGGATCAGGGCTCGAACCGAGGCCATCGCAAGCCAGGACTGGGCAATTTTTGTCCCTAGCACGGGTGTACTTGCTCGGGCTCCCCACATTAAAACGAACTCGTGAGTGTTGAGTAAATACAAATTGTTATAAAGTATTTATTTATATAATTTCTTTATTATCTCTCAGTTGCGTCTCTGTTTTCGGGCTGAGTGCTCACAGGGGCGGCTCCGTCGAAGTTCAGAGTCGCATCTGAAGAAAATTATACTGAGAGATGCCGGCCCTGCGGCACAGCTGCCCGAGGCCGCGCCCATTCATTGCACTAGAGAGGAATCAGTGCACGCACCGAGGCCAGCGCCACTGCCTGTTGCGGGGGCTCGGGCAATTTTTGTTCCTTGCCCGGGTGTACTCGCTCCGGTCCCTCACATTAAACGCTACTTGGTGGGGGTCGAGTAAATACCAAATTACTATACAGTAGAGCTGGGTCTTTTAAATCTCAGAATTCGTGGGAGAATCGAGCTCCAATTTCACATTTATTCATATAGATTCCATAATATAGGTTTTAATTAATTAGCTATTATTTTTCTCTCTTCAGATGTTGAATGTACAACTAATTTTATATCTATTTTCCCATCTTTATACCATATTAATTTTATCGTATAAATTGTCTGTTCTGTCATCAATGAAATAAAAATAATTGTTTGTACAAAAAATAAGGATCTATATACATCAAATAGTCTTTAAATTTAGTGGCAGCAGAAGAATTATCGTTGAACATTTAGAAGGTAAGCTTAAACATTAATTCAATACCCAAATGCGGCGATCAATTTTGATGTAGTTTATTGATGCTTATCGCATCTTCTCCTCCGTAGCTATTGTGATGATGGCCAAACCAAGAGTCTTCCATAAGAGCTAGCTTAGAATATCAGTTAGCTTAAAATTTTAAGCTAGCTGCTATCTTGGATACAAAAGGAAAATAAGAGTTACTATATTTGAACCATGAAGGCAACGATAATGGCTAGTGTAATATATTAATATATATATATATATATATATTGTTTAACCTCGCATAATTTGGCAATCCTAAATCTAAGCTCAACGAAAATCGTTCCCTGCGCCTAACATTTCTTGAATGAGCTATGAATCATTAAAATCGGACCAGTGGGAGCAGAGGAGTTTCTTAGACATACACACGCACAAACACACAAAGATAAACTGTAATTATATATATATATATATATATATATATATATATATATATATATATATATATATATCAATGGTTTGGGAAATTGCGAATTATTGTGCATTAAATGCCATCGTTTTATGATGTAGTAGAGAATAAGATTATGAAACGTCTTAATTGTTGCCTAATTTTCTTAAAACATCAGGTAGAAATTTCCCATTTACTTTTTTTAGTTTTGATACCAACAAGACTTTGAAAGCAAATGAATTCTTAGCTGATTATTTTTTGATCAAACATTAAAATCGAAAATACTTTAATCTCCGGCAAGTTACGGTTTGATCCAAAGAACACCAGCAGATTTTTAGACGCTGCGTATAGATCCACGTGCTCCGAAAGGCAAGATCAATATTACAAGAACGTTTAAGATTCATCATCATTAAGTAAATCTAACACAATCTACATTGGTTTTTCAAATTAGAAAATTAATATTTGACTAATTATAATGTTATTTGTCCAGGGAAAATATATATTTTTAGTGTCAAATCTAAAATTAAAAGGAAAAAATCATATTTTCTTTCTGTCTAAATTTCTGGGATGAGGAGTTATCACTATCTACACTATTCGAATTATTTTCCTCATCTTTGTTGTTGTTACACAATGGCGGAAATGTTGTGTACTCCGGCCTTCCTCAGGTATATATTGATTTGGGTAACCTACAAGGAATTCTGAACTGAACTCTTTATTTAATCTACAAAAGGCACTGCGACCAGAATTTTGTGATAACAGCAACAAAGATGGAGAGGATAGTGCGAATATAAATAGGGTATTTAATATTTTCATTTAGAATTGTTTCATTTCAACATATTGGCCCAAAAATGGACGAAGAATTACCTTTACTTATATTTTTCGTTTTTACTGTAAGTTCAAATTGTTTCTTTTTCTTCAATGTTCAATTTTCTTATTGACCCAGCATGAAAGGCAGCTCTGTTAGTTTACGTGTTTCTAAATAGAAATAAATAAACAAAGAAAAATTCTAGTTAGAAAAATGCATTTATTTTTCAGAATATAAAACGGTAAAAACGATTAAATAAACCGTCATTTTTCATGGCATGAGTCAACTATTTATGGTTTGGTTTGTTTTACGGCATATCAAAACCTCAGTGGGTTATTTAATGCCGACAATTTTTATTGCTGATATTATTTTTTTTTAAAATGTTTTGCTGGTAATATTTTTTCGTTCAAAAATATATTTCTGGAAATATTTTTTTTTCAATAATGTATTGCTGAAAATAATGTATAGCTGGTAATATGTTTTAGAAGTATTAAAACCTATTTTACACTTTCATAATGTTTTGACCCCAGTTTGGGTGTTTACTATTTGCCCATAGCTGGGGCCCTAACAGGTGCTATCAATCCAGGTCAGGGGAATTACCAGGAGATAACTGATGAATGACATCCATTAAACATGGCACGTGGAACAAGAACACTCTACCCCAGTGAGCGAAATAAAGGCTTCAGTTCGACATTCCAACCACCTGAAGAAGGCCGGAGTGTACAACGGCCGAAACGTTGTAATAAATGTGGTAACAAAGATGAGGACAATAGTCCGAATAATTTAAATAGTGAACAGATAGTTTGCATTAAAATGTTGCACTATTCTATAAATGTTTCCAATGAATAATCTATTTTGTTAGATGCGCGAACTGTTTTTGTCACGTGACACAAACGGGGTTTTTTCTTGTTACGTGACGCAAACTGCTTTTCCTCTCTATGAAGTGATATCACAGTAGTTAGCAAAACATGTAACAACTGTAAGAAATATTTTGATATTTTGGGAAACGAATAGTTTCTTTATTATTGAAAAAATATTTCGATTGAAAACGTACTCGAAACTTAATTTCAGGAAATGTGTAAAGATTTTAATATAATTAGTATCTTGATATAAATTTGCTTTTGTTGGACTGAGTAACTTTAAGCAAGAATTCCTAAAAGAAGTCGGAACAAAGAGAGTACCTTGTTCTGCATTTACGTGGTAAATAAGCTACTAACTACTACATACCCAAAATACAGTTCAGCGAATGATGTTTGTCTTTTGTATAAAGAAGAACCATGATCAGACCAAAATATGAGTTTAAACCTGCATCGCTTTTCAATCATAAATAAGTAATAAAAAATCATGATAATATGATACCGTCTATCGTTTTTTGATGTGCTATGCTAATATATTGCCAAGAGATTTAATAGCTTCTATCTTAGGAATAGCAATGCCAAAATATTTGTGACCCGATGACCGATGTTCTCCTTGTTAAATGGCATTTCTCTATTCATATATTTTGCCTACAGCAAGTACCAAGCGATTCAGTTTTTTGGTGAAAGGCACTTAAAAAGTGACCCTGTGTCACACTTTAAATCTCGTGAGCAAATAGAATATTTACAAACTGTTCAACATTCTTATCCGTATAAGGCTTTATTTTTCTGATGCTAAACTGTCGTCAAAAAGTAGCACAAATAATTATTGACAACTTTCTTTATATTTGGTTGTAGGACGTAATTGACTTCAGAAATGTCGAGCTCTAGTTTCATAAAAACATCTGGCAAAAGAAGATAAAACTTGGTTATAACTATCAAGAAAACACCAAAGAAATGCTTTGAAATTAGTTGCTGAATGTAAAACGAATTCAAATTAAATAGAACACAGATAAATTAAAATACTCAAAACAGAGATTTCCATTCATTTGTCGACACTATTTCATAGATATTCAAACTAAAATAATTCAGAATTCGCGACACAGCTTAAGTTATTTTTATGCTTTTGCATCAAAGATAATACATTTGCCTGTGTAGAAGAATAATTTATTATAGAGCTGCTTCATTAACCGAAAAACAATAACCTCTGCTCTAAATTTCGTTTTTATCAAAGGGCAGCCGCTCGAGATGTAAATCAGATAGATTAGTTTCCAAATTGAAGACGAGCTTTTTTTATTTTATTTTTTTTAAGTATATGTTCCGAAGAGTCGACTTATTTAGCTTGCAGGCATTTTTTTTCTCGTTTTAGAATACTGTAGAATGTTTTTCTTTTTATTCATCATATAACAGAGGGTGGGGGTGGGGCAAAAATGTCCATACTTTATATATGCATAGAATATAATTACAAAAAAAGAAGAAAAATCCAGTTGCAAGTAAATGAATAGCACTGTCAATAATGAATGACATCTAGAAGTCAAAGAAGAAAGTGAAATTTCTGGGGTCAAAATCAGGAACCAACCTCTTTCATGTGTCAAGCAAAGAAACATTAACAACATTACTATACCAAAAAAAAAAAAAAAAAATCAAACTTAGTACCTACACTCGACTATTGAGAGCAGTGCTAAATGTCTACTGGAAACAACATCTTCCTACTATATGGGTACCTACCAAATAATAGGTATTTATAGGTCTTTGAAGCGGGGTGGGGGTTATGGTTTAGGGACCATTGGTTGAGATGTGAAGAAGAAATTATTCATTATAATATGGGATCTAAATTATCGGAAAGGATCAGGAAACAGACTCAAGTATGCCTGGCATTGAAATCAAGAAGGAAGGAGTGTTATGGATGGTAAAAATCCTTGGAAAAATGGACAGAATATACAGGGTGCGATGGATAAATTGTCGTCTAAATTACACGGAAACAAAAATTAATACTGACATCTCATTTTTAACAGATATCTTAGCCAAAATGGCAAAAAAAGTATCATGAAATCATTAAGAGTAAATTTAGTGAATAAAAATCGCCACTGGCTTCAGCCACAGCCTCCACACGATTTTCGAATCTACTGTAACTCTTCTATACGGTCTCTTTGTTTAAGTTGTTGAATGCTGACATAATCATTGCCTTCAGTTCATTTTTGGTGTTAAAAGAAGTTTTGTTGGTCTCTCGCTCAACTGCACCACCCCACACATAATAGTCAAGGCGGTTGCAGCCTGGGGGCTTAGGTAGACAGATGTAAGGGGTGATGTGGTCGCAGGCATTGTCTAACAGCCATAACTGGGTACTCGTGCTTATGTGGATGGTGCAGAGACATTTTGCCAGACATAGGGTCTTCCAGCAGTCATCCAGGGCAGCAATACCTGTTCAAAGCACTTGATGTAGGCCTCAGTGTTGAGTCTGAGGTCCTCTCCAAAAATTCGTGAGCTCTTTTCTTATTAGAATGATCAGAGTGAGTTTTCAGAGTTGCCGTATCCACCTCTATCGTTGGATCACTGTGTTTAAGCATGCCCGTTGGGTTACGTGTGTGTGGATGGGTATCGCCACAGAATTTAGTGATTAGCGGCACTATATCGAGTTTAGGCATTTTCTTCTGAGTCACTGAGTCTCGTTGGTCGAGTGGTTTGACGCTTACGTCATATCGTGACGGCCCGGGTTCTCGGTACAGGATGCGTACTGCTGTTGAATCCCAAATTCAATTTGATAAGGATTCTTCTAGGCCCAATAAATTACTATGCAAAAGCCCAAATTCCTGTCACTTTCATATATATATATATATATATATATATATGAAGAAATATAGTTTTAAGGTGTGCTGTATTGGTAGGATAAGGTGCTCAATAACAGAAATAGAGCGTATGCAAATATAAAAGTGAACATTGAAGTCAATACCCAGAGGCGACAGTTTGTTTCTTGCTAGACGCAATCGTCAAGTCGCGAGTGTTGGGTTTTTTCTCGACTATCTCTCGACTATTTTTCTCGACTATATATAGGTCAGTGGTGCCTTGTGGGTAGTCCATTCTGGCGGTTATTTTGGCAGGAGTGCCCTTCTTTTTTTTTTTTAATTTATTTACTTAGGTTAATTCATTTTACTTGTTCCTATTATTTTCATTTTTTATTTTATATATTTATTTATTCTTTTCGGTTTTCGATGTTTTATTAACGTACTAAAATGTTTTGGGGGATATATTACGTTGTTTTGTAAGCAATTACCGTTTAATATACCAAGCCACGGTAAAATCACCAGACAATGAAGAAAATGTAGACATAGGAGTAACTGAAGAACTCTAGAAACGAAAAAAAAAAACTATGCACAGAAAAAATCTTTCACAAAAAGTAAACATGCAAACAGCACAATGCTTTCTAAGTATATCTGGGAAATTAAAAACAAAACGCAAATCACACCAAAAATATCATGGAAAATAAGGAAAAGGTCATCAGCCTAAAACAATCAATCCAAATCCTACAAACTTCGCTTGGAGGAAAAAAATAGCTATTATCACAATCCCAAACCAAAATAAATTACTAAATAAACGATCTGAGCTCATCTCAAAATGCAGACATGAAAACAAATATTTACTACGTTACTTAATAAATGGAAAACTGAAGAGAATGAATAAAAATAAACAAGATAATAATAAAAAAACAAGTAAATAAATTAACCCAAACAAATAATAAAGAAATTAACTAAGCACACCCGTTAGAATTGACGGAATAGAGAAAGAATAACCAATCCAAATAAATAAATAAAGTAAATAATAAACAAATTAACGTTAGAATAGAATACAACAATCAATCCAAAGATTGTACGAAAAAATAGCTATAACTGCTTTATGGCGATAAAAATTACTACGTCACTTAAAAATCGAAAACCGACAAGAGTAAATAAAATATGCAAAATAAAAACTAAAAAAAATAAGTAAATAAATAAGAAAAAACAAGTAAAATAAATTAATCCAAATAAATAAATAAATGAACAAATTAAGAAACCGCTCCCAATAAAATAACCGTTAGAACTAATAAAAATAAATTAAATAAGCAAAAGCACGTGAAAATAATCACTTCAAATAAATAAAAAAAATAAAAAAAATTAAAAACTCTCCCCGCCAAAATAACAGAATAGACTACAGCAATCAATCCAAAAATTGTACGAATAAATAGCTTTAATTATCTTCCCAGACCAAAAGAAATTATTAAATAAGCGACATAAATCCCCCCACCGAAATTTTTACTACGTTAGTAAAACATCAAAAACCGAAAAAATAAATAAATATATAAAACAAAAAATGAAAATAATAAAAACAAGTAAAATAAATTAACCTAAGTCAATAAATAAATAAAAAAAACACTCCTGCCAAAATAACCGCCAGAATGGACTACCGGCAATGCACCACTGACACCTAACACTCGCGGCCTGATGATTGCGTCTAGCTTGAAATAGCATGTTGACTTCAATGTTCACTGATATATATATATATATATATATATATATATATATATATATATATATATATATATAATTTCAAATTTACATTTTCCCTATCACTAAGAGTGGTTATCATTCGACGTTACATAAACGGTCAGATCTTCGATTTTTGTTCTCTAGTTTTGTAGATCCACAGAACCTCAGTCAGTTCCCTGCTGCTGATAACAAATAGGTCCAAGTATGACTATAGGCAGTAAATATTGAATGGCCTGAAATTCTCCAGGTTTGCTCAACATAATAAAGCAACCAAGACGAAGATAAAAGCTTATATACTAATCATTCATTAAACATTTATTGTGTAAATGTGATATCATTTTCTGTAAGGCTGCTTCAAGGTATTCATTATCAGCGGGGGCGATATGTTTTAATTATTTAGGTATGTGTAGATGGGTTTATATCTGAGACAGAAAGATAAAGGAAAATGAAGAAATGGAAGTAACTAAGGAGTCAGGTTCTTAGAGAAAGATATCATTGTCAAAATTATTTGATGGTTCTTACCAATGACAGGATAGGTGTGCAAGGTCTCTAAGAAAATGAAAAAAAATATATATATACCAGTCTCGAGGTATTAAAAAAACTGTCGGAAAAGCCAATTCAATCTCGGTGAAAACTATCAAATCACGAATATATATGAGCGAATATGATACTTATATCAAACAATGACGTGTTATACAGTGAGAAAATATAAATATTTCTGGCATCACAAGTGTCTAGACGCAAATGCTCAGCCAATTTCATTTAGTTTCTCAAAGATTTTTGTATTTGTCCTTTGCGCTGTTGTCTTTAAATAGCTTACACTGCGAGAACAAAAGATTTGCTTTTCCCACCACTATCTACATATGTGGAATTTCATTGATAAGACCATTATTTCATTTTGATCAAATATTTTTAAAGGAAGAAACATTACATAATTCTTGTTCCATTTTGCCATACTATTACCCAAGAATATAAAGTTCTCTCAAAGTTCTCCCGGAGAAAGCATACACATTTCAATGTAACTCTGTAAAGGCTCTTAGAGAAACCATACCAGTTCCAGGTGAGCTGTTCAAAGTCTCTTACAGAAGCCATAGCAATACAAGAATAGTTCTGCAAGGATTTTTGCAAGAAACCATACCAGACATGAGTAGATATGTAAATAATCCATTCGAAACCATATCGGTGCTAGAATAGTACTATAGGTTCTTTCAGAGAAATCCAGAATATTCCTAGCAGGGCCTTAATAACATTTATAAATGCCAATATAATTCTGCAAGTGCCCTCAAAGAACCAACACACATGTCCACACTAATTTTCCTTTAAATTATTTACAAATGAACAGTGAGCAAATGATTTATAAAACTGATCGTATGAAAAAATAGATTTTGTACAATAAGAGAAATCTTTTTCTGGCTCTTTAAGGAAAGCATATGCTTAGGCCAACTAAGGAACCACTTCATGACAAAGCGAATAAAATAAAGTTTGTATTTTGTTTAATAGATTCATTCGTATTTTGCAGCATAAGCTAATAAAGAATCAATATATTGCAAAGACTTTTTTAGCAAATGTAACTGAAAAAGTTTCTGCAGTTTTTATTCCTTTTTGCTATATTTCCCTGCCTACTTCTGCAATGAGGACCCTTTTCCTATAAGCGGCGCATCCCCAGCATTAAAGCATGATGCAAGCCTCATTGAGCGTTTGAAACAGATTAGATTCGAATTCTCATTTCGTCATCAATGTGATTTATCAGCCGCCCTCTCAGAAGTGAATCTGAGTGACGCATTTCCACTTGAAAACCTCACAAGCCACTTTTGGGCTATACGGCCATTTTGTTCAACTTCAATACGTAGTTTACAGGTTGCTTCAGTTGTTTTGGCTTCATTTCGTACACTAGATAAGCTTCCAGAATCAATTCTTGATAACTATGAGAATCTTCACAGTAAAATTTCAGCCTTTTCTGTGATTAACGGCGATGTATATTTCCCGCTGTCAAAAATGTTTGGAAGCGTTGTAAACAAAAAAGGGGAAAAATAAAAGGCGCGTAAATTTTTTGATCATTTGTGCCCAATCTAGACTCCATTATATAATAAGATGTCTTAATCGGTTGAATGGGCATTGTATAAAAAGCTGGTTGAAAAGCGATAACAAACAGTTTTTGTTTTCTTAAATAAATATCATATCTGTTGTGGATTCCGAGATGAAATTCGGTCTCCAATGAATGACAAATGCAAGAATTAAATATAAGAAATTAAATGTATTTACACAATAATACAATGGGTAATACTGTTAGTAAATCCAGGAACGCGGTTAGTAGAAATAATAATAATAATAATAAATATATATATATATATATATATATATATATATAGTCTCGAAGTAGGACTTCCTTAGAATCTATGTGCTTATAACTGTGACTTTTACAAGCGGTTACCTCACACTATTACTCTACCTCCAACTCCATCACAATCTCTGCTCTCACTCTCTCTATATATTCTGACTGACTCTGGGTATTTAACGGCAGCAGGTCAAGTCCACTTATATGAAAAAGGGGTGGATCCCAACAGCCCCCTCCTTAGATCTCTTTTTGGGGGGAGTTAGTATTTTTGTCTCTTATGATTGATAATCAGGTGTTCGACAAATTTTCCCTTCCTGTTTGACCTTCTCATTTCTGTGTCTTCCTGCGGTCTTTGGATCTCAAACGCTTCGAAGATTGTATCTATAGAATCGTCGTTTTCTTCTGTTGACGAGCTTGGCTCCTCAATCCGTCTTTTTTGTAATTGATCGATATGTCTTCTATGTGAAAACTTCTCTCCTTGTAATGTGTACATTAGATTTCCTCATCTGTTGATTATTGTGCCCGGCTCCCAGTAAGCCATATTGTTTCTAAACATCCTAAAATAAACCCGTTCTCCAGGTTTAAATGATCTCTTTGGTATAATCGGTGTATACTGGTTTTTGTTCTTGTTTGGCAATAATTTGTCAAACACTGACTTTATTCTCGGAGCAAACATCAATTCCGCTGGTGAAAGACCCGATGGCGTGTTCACGTTAGGTGTTATTCTGTACACTTGGAGGAACTGTTGTATCGCTTTTATCGTCGGTACATCCTCGGCTTTTTTAACACTCTTTTTAGTGTGTCAACGAATCTTTCAGCTTGTCCGTTCGACCTCGTGTGGTACGGAGCTATCTTGATATGTTTTACTTGATATGTCTCACAAAATTCTTTGAATTCACTGGAGGTAAATTGTGTGCCGTTATCGTTTACCAAACAATCCGCGACGCCAAATCTCGCGAATAGTTCGTGTAAACAGTTTATGGTATTTTCTGACGTCGGGTGTTTACATCTAGCAACCTCTGGCCATTTACTGAAACTAACTACTGTTATTAAATAGTATTAACCTTCAATGGGTCCTGCGTAATCCGCATGTATTCTGGGCCCAGGTCTGTCGACTTTAGGCCATGTCCTTTGTATAGAGGGTGGTGCTTTCGCCGCAGCAGCACAACCTTTGCAACTTTCCACCATTTGCGTGATATCATTGTCCATGTTCGGCCAGTAGACAAAACTTCTCATAAGTGATTTCATCCGGTATTTTCCGGGATGTCCTAAGTAAAAATATTTTAAGAACCTTCTTCGTAGTGACTTCGGTATTACTACTCTCTCGTTATACAATAATATGTTGTCACAGATTAAGAAACTGTCTGCTAAATTCCTCACCTTCTCTTCTATTTTTTTCTTGGTATCCTGAATAAACTCGTCTCTTTCTGCTTCTCGTCTTATCTCTCGCAGCGTTACAGGTAGTTCCTTTATTGTATTGCATAGTACCTTACTGATTTCATCTTCAGCTTGTAATGCTGCATTACCAAATCTTATAACGGTTCGCCTTTCGCAGGTATTAGTCGCGATAGTCCGTCAGCGTGTCCTATTTTCTTTGATGGTAAGAATTCCAGTTTAAAATTGTAGTTTAGTAACACAGTTCCCCATCTTAAAAGTCTGTTCGCTGTATAGACTGGTAGACCTTTTTTTTAACCGAAAATCGCAAGAAGTGGTTTGTGGTCAGTTTGGAGCGTGAACTCTCTCCCATAAATATATCTGTTAAAACGAGTTACTGCAAAAATTATGCCTAATGCCTCCTTTTCGATCTGTGAATAGTTTCTCTCCGCCGGTAATAGTGATCTAGATGCGTGTGCAACCGGTTTGTTTGTACCATTCCGCATCTTACTCCATGTGAGCTCGCGTCACTTGCAATAATGATTTCGAGTTCAGGATCGAAATGTGTCAATGTTAACTCTGAAGTTAATTTTCGTATTATTTCCTTAAATGCTTTTTTACAGTCTTCTGTCCAATTCCAATTATTTTCCTTTTTTTAGTAACTCATTTAGTGGAGCCCTCAGTTTATACATATTATCAATAAATTCGCCATAGTAGTTAGCTTGGCCCAGGAAACTTTGTAGCTCTGCAACATTTTTGGGTTCCGGCATATTTTTAATTGCCGATGCCCTCTCTGGGTCCGGGTTCCTGCCATTTTCATTTATTATCTGACCTGAATATTTAATTTCATTTAGGAAAAAATCACACTTTTCTCCTTTTAGTTTGAACCCAAAGTCCTGAAGTCTTCTGAAAACTTCCTTTATGTGTGATGTGTGCTCTTCAACATTGTCGCTCTTAATTATGTCATCCAGATAAGCGGTCGCGAAATTCTGGACCGTGAGCATTGTGTCCATCGTTTGCTGAAAAATTGTCGGTGCAACTTTTACTCCGAATGGTAGTCTGTTGAATTTGTACAACCCTTTGTGCGTATTAATGCAAAGGATTTTCGTACTCTCTTGTACTGGAATTTGTAGATAAGCCTCACTAATATCTATTTTTGAAAATATCTTACCGCCTTTGAGCTTTGTAAATATTTCTTCTGGGCTCGGTAGTGGGTAATTGTGGTCTTTTATCGTCTTGTTGAGTTCCGTCGAAAAATCTGCGTATACGCGGATTTCTCCTGACTTCTTTTTTACATAAACCACCGGCGCTGCCCACTCGCTAAACTCTGTTTTTGATAGAATCCCAGTTTGTTGAAGTCTCTCCAATTCTTTGTCTATTTTTTCTATAGTAGCGAACGGTACATTTTGCTTTTTAAAAATTGGTTGAACGTTTTCTTTTAATTCTATTTTGGCCTTAAATTTGTTGCATCATCCCAACCCGCTTGAAAATACCTCAGGATATTGATTATATAATTCTTCCTTCAATTTTATAGTATCTGATGGTTCAACCTCTAACGTTTTGCAAAAAGAGTTGATAGGTAGGTCCCAAACGTTGAACTTCTGCATCCAGTCGATACCTACTAGATTTTCAGTATCTTTTATGACGTATATCTTAAGTTTTTTGTTTTGCCGTGAAATTTAACATTCACAATTATTTCTCCCTCAAATTTTATTCGTTTGCCTGTAACCGACTTGTCAATTTTTTGTGTGTGTAACATGGTAGGTCTGTTGATTTTTCTCCATGTCTGTAAATTGATTATCGTGAGGTCGGAACCCAAATCCATTTGTAATTTAATCTTTTTATTTAAAATTTTCAGTTCTACATATTTCCTTACATTGTTGTTGTCATCGTTAATCATCCTTGTAGCTCTTATTCTACTAGTATCTTTTCTATTTCTACATTGAGATGCCTTGTGGCCTTTTTTTCCACATTCATGACAGTTTTTATATCTAAAGCGGCAATCCTTGTTCCAATGTAGTTCTCCACATCGATAACATGCTGATGGGGGCGGGGCACATATATTTGTTCCGATATTCGTCATAATTTGTCCTGTATGTTGTACTTTTCCTCTTATTATAAAATTTTCTTTTTCTTTCCGGGGAGGGTGAGAATCTTTTTTCATTGTCGGAAAATTTTAGTTTTCTTTCCGGGGAGGGTGAAGAACGTAGACTTTTGTTTAACTTACGTATATGAGAAACAGCTGATTCCTCAGTGTCCTTTGCGCCTTTCTTTATAATTGAACATCTCTGGCAATCTTCCGATGCTGTAATGTTAGACCCGATTCATTTTGTAATTTTGCAAGCATTCTTCTGCGCATTTCGCCATCTTTTGTAGAAACTAGCCCTTGAACAAAGATGAGACATTTGAAATTGTCCGGGGTTAATTCCGCCAGTTTAAAGTCGTTACAATGTTTATTTACGATTGCGGCAAACGTGGAATAATCCTCATTATCGCCCTTTACCAGGTTAAGGCATTTCCACCTCCTATGGAAGAGTGATGTTTTGGGGCTGAAGAGTTCTTTAAGACATGTCACTGCTTCGTCAAATTTTAATTCGTTCGTCTTTTTTGGCAAGATATAATCCACGAACTTTGTATATTCTTCAGTTCCTAATTTTCTAAGCAATATACGTAGCTTTTTTGCTTCTGTCCAATTTTGACAGTCTATGTTAAAGATGTCTTCATGTCTTCTGAAGTAATCTCAAAAATGTTTGTCCTCATCTAGAGAATATTTGAAAATCTCTATAGTATTCCACACTGCGTCTTGCGAAAAAGTTGCTTCTTTTTCAATATCTAATTGCTTGTCTGCTACTTTCAATATTAGTTCCTGGAGCTCTATTTGTCTTTCTTGATTTTCCTTTTGCATTTGTAGTAATTGCTTTTGCCATTTTTCTTCCATTCGTTCTTGTAGTTGTAATTGTTGATCATTTTGGTATTTTATCAGTTGTACCAAAATATTTTTAAAATCTTCCATGATAACTCAATTTTACGTATTTTTTACTCCTCGTAACTCTTTGTCGCTAATTTGTTGTGGACGAGGGAAGATTTTTCTTTTGTTGATCCTTTCTTTTCCGCGTGAGTTTGAATCTTCGTCGCCAATTTGTTGTGGATTCCGAGATGAAATTCGGTCTCCAATGAATGACAAACGCAAGAATTAAATATAAGAAATTAAATGCATTTACACAATAATACAATGGGTAATACTGTTAATAAATCCAGGAACGCGGTTAGTTGCAATAATAATATATGTATATACAGTCTCGAAGTAGGTCTTCCTTTGAGTCTACGTGCTTGTAACTGTGACTTCTACAAGCGGTTACCTCACACTATTCCTCCAACTCAATCACAATCTCTGCTCACTCTCTCTGTATATTCTGACTGACTCTGGGTATTTAACGGCAGCAGTCCAAGTAACACTCTGGTCGAGTCCACTTATAGGAAAAAGGGGAGGACCCCATAACAATATCATTATACAAATCATTTATAGAAGTTGATATGATATATAATATTTTCCAAAGACATTAATCTTTGCATTTGCTTTATCCCATAAACAGCCGATGAATTCTTTAAATTTTGCCGGATATCAGAAATATATTTTGATTTGAACTCTCCTGCATCATATGACCTTGCTATATCACGCAACAACTGTTGTATTATATTGGTCAGAAAAGTCACTTTTGTGTCGAATGTATCATCTCCATAATCCTGCATGTCATTGTCTGTCCTTCCATTTTTTTTCTTCATAACGTTGCTTTTAACTTTCCAATCCGTTCAGGGTGGTAGTACCTGTTAAGGTCCCAGCTATGGGCAAATAGTTAACCCCCAAGCTGGAGTGAAAACACTGTGAAAGGGTAAAAATAGTCTTTAATACCATCAATATATTTTGTTAAAATACATATTTTCAGCAATACATTATTACCAGCAATACTTTTTGAAAAATATTACCAGCAATAGATTTTTGAAAGGAAAAATATATTACCAGCAATATATTTTTCAAGAAAAAATATATTACCAGCAATACATTTTTGAAAAAAATATTAAGAGCAATACAATTTTGGCAAAATATTACCAACAATAAAAATCTTGTCGGCATTAAATAACCCATTGTGGCTGATATGCCGTAAAATAAACCAAACCAAACCAGTAGTTTTTCAAATTATCAAAAAAATTATTTTTAGAGAATGTTTTAGACGAGAAACTTATATCTCTTCATCTCTTCATATTATTATTCTTTTTTTTTTTTTTTTTTACAATTTATACATTTTAAACATTTAAATTGAATTTTGTCTGGATTTTTAAGATTTGGAATTTTTATTATGATACATTGATTTGCACAGCCAAGTCTACTTATCTTGGTCGTTATAATCACAACTTAATGGTTTTGATGATAACAACTAAAATAAGAATTCTCGTTCGAAAAACACCTGTTCCCGTACGATCGTCAAAGTCAAGCAACGCTGAGGCTGATCAGTACCTAGATTCCCACTGGTGGAATACCAGATACTGTAAGCTTGGATGTGCGGTTGGTGTAATCGATTATGAATCGAAATTTTTAATCGGAGAGACGTGTTCCAATTCCAGCTGCGTTTGTTACATTTAACTTAAGCGCATTGGGAAAGGCAGGAATTTCCACCCCCAGCTATGGATTAATTAGTAACACTTGTATCACAAAATCATTATTATCTTTAAAAAAACCTTACATTTTAAAAATATTTTCTCGTTCCAAATCACCTGCTGCAAATTTAGGTTCACATTAATATGTTCTTAAACTTAGTTTTCATTGTCTTTTCTACAAATATTTTCATGGCAACTGTTCTGGTGAGGTTTTCCCTGGTGCCCCAAATACATGGATTTAAGCGTGATACTAGATTGGCAACTAGGTCCCTCCCGTTTACTATTAAATACAACCGCCACTTTTACGTCAACAGTTTCTTTTCTCGCACATCTCACCTGTGGAACTAACTTCCGTTTACTTGCTTCCCTGATAACTACAATCTTCAAAAGTTTGAATGTAACGTCATCTTCTGTCTCCTTGAATCCCGTTCATTTTTGTCCTTTACTCAGTCCTCCCTATACTCAGTCTTATCTTTCAATTTCCCTCTCTGTAACTCTCCTCTGTGTACGAGTGACATTCACCCATTATTTAGGGCGAAATGAATATTTTCTGTATAATTTCAACACATTTCAGTTGGTGCGTTTTTGCCTTTTATTAAATTGATTTACATTTGTTTTGTTTGGTTTTTTAATTCCCCCTTTTAAAAATACTAAGAAAAAAAATTAAAGAATTTATTCGTTAGAATTTTGTGGTCAAAATAAAAAGGAAGTCGATGAAAACATGTGGGTTTTGTTTTGGTTTGTTTTACGGCATATCAACCTCGATGGGTTATTTAATGCCGACAAAACTTTTATTGCTGTTTTTCTTCAAACATCTATTTCTGGGAATATTTTTCCTTGAAGAAATCGAAAGCTGGTCATATTTTTTTCATAGAATGTATAGCTGTTTGCATTGCTGGTACTTTTTTTTTTAAGTATTGCTGACTGATAGTAATATTTTTTATTACAAAGTATTTCTGGTATAAAAACCTATTTTTACACTAGTTTGGGTGTCAACTCTTTGCACATAGCTGGGACCCTAACAGGTGCTACCACCCCGGATCAGGGTGGACCTGGGAACACCAGTAATTAAGAGGTGGTTCCACGATCCTCAAAAGATCAGAGGTCTTGCTGTTGGACGTAGTTTATCGTCTTAACCAGGACGTGTATGTAGTTTATCGTCATACCGAGGACGGTGAAAAATGTGTGATAATGAAAATTATTTTATGTACGAATTTCAGAAAGAAAAAGTCTGTGAATTCGGAATCTCGACTTTTTATTTATTTAGTCATTTCTTTTTTTTTTTTTTTAATATTTGAACATTTTAGTGCTTGTTGTTCCACTAGTTGCATATTACGTTGAAACACCGAATTTAAGCAACGTTGAGCCTGGTCAATACTCAGATGATCGACCACTGGCGAATACCATTTGCTGTAATCTACTCAGCAGGCCTATCAGGCTGGCGATGTATACAGTAGCGCTACTTATATTAACAGAAGACTTCGATATGTCTTCTTTTTTTAACCAGACGAGCATTAATTTCGATTGTTTTATATTTTATTTTTATCGATAATAAACACTAGAATAAAAACAATATTTGATTGTGTTAATATTAAATTCACGCCTTGTATACGCCTTGTATACGGATTTTCGCCAGATTTTGCAACCATGTTCGAATACTAAAATTGAAGCCAATTTTTTTCAGATGCTCAAAGTTTTGTTTGAATTCTTTAATCCATTAGTTGCGTTTAATCTCGTTCTTATTCTTACTTATTTCCAGAGTTTCAAATTCCAATGAATGTAAACGAGAAGCCATTGAGAAATCATATTTATTCACTGCAGGACGCGTAAGTAGTTTGTCTGCTATTTCTCTTTTTCTTTTCTTCATTAGTACGATTAGAATTCGGAAGATTAAGTCAGAGGCAGTCAAGATTCGTTTCTGAACGCGGGTGTTCATTCGTTTCCCTAAAAAAGGAATCAAAGTTTATAGAAAGTAGTAAATTGCTAAAATTGCCAGTACCAAGTAAACTTAGCTTACTAAAAGATTTGTAACGCATAGTTTAACCAATTATTTGTTATTGCACGCCCTAACTTTGTTAGTTCGCACGACCGTTAGGCGCTGCCAATACCTCATAAATAAAGGTCTATCCCGTTTTGATCGCATGGGAAAAGAGGGAAAGATACTACTTGGTTTCAGTGAGAAAATGAAAGAAAGAAAGAACGAAAGAAAGAAAGAAAGAAAGAAAGAAAGAAAGAAGAAAGAAAGAAAGAAAGAAGTGGAAAGAGGGAATCATATTAGGCAGATAAGAACAGATACTACAGTTTGATCTGCGACAAAAGACCGAGAAGCGATTGTATTTTCTTGCCGCTCCACGCTGGCAGGATGTGACATAAGTTTAATGTAGGGAGCCCGAGCGTGTGCAGCCGGCCAGGTGTAAAAATATCCCAGTCCAAGCAACTATCGATTGCGCTGCTATCGGTATTACTATCGATCTTCCCTCTTTAGTGTGAGGGGTACAGCTGCGAGCATCTCTATCTCAGGGCCCAGGCATCTCTCAATAATATTTTTAGTTGCGCTCTGTCAGAAGACGGGTACACAATTGAAAGATGAAATGCAGTTTATCCGCCCGTGTGTAGATACTACACTTTGATCCTAGCCGAGATCAAAAGGCCGAGAAATAATTGTAACTCTGATAAAAGCGTCATTTTCCAGATGGATAGTATCGAATTACGAAAAACGAGTAAGGCAATCGCCAAAAATTCAATTATCATAAATAAAATAATATGTGCTGAACTATTTTAAAATTATTATTGAAAGAAATGTTCGTAAGACGTAGATTTGGAAAGAAAGAAAGAAAGAAAGAAAGAAAGAAAGAAAGAAAGGAAAAAGAGATAAACAAACAAAGATGGGAAAATAGAAGTGTTTAACCTCTCCTGCAAATTTCATTAAATAATGGAATACTCCGTTTTGATTGCGTTGAAAACCAAGATGTACGCTACTTGGATTCAGTGAGAAAATGAATGCAAGAAAGAAAGAAAGAAAAAAAGAAAGAAAGAAAGAAAGAAAGAAAGGATGAAAGAAAGAAAGAAGGAAGGAAAAAAGAAAGAAACAAACAAACAAAGATGGGAAAATAGAAGTCTTTAACCTCTCCTCCAAATTCCTATTACATAATGGAGTATTCCGTTTTGATTGTGTTGAAAAATAAGATGTACGCTACTTGGATTCAGTGAGAAAATGAAAGAAAGAAAGAAGGCAGGAAGAAAGAACAGATGATGTGTTTAATGGCTGTTTCAGTGAAAGAGAAAAGCTGCCAAATGAAATCTTTTTATTTGTACCCACTTCTTAAAATAATGACCAGCATTCATATTTATCATTGTTATTACAATATTTTGTTGAAGTTGTTAAGCTCAAATATTTAACTATGTTATAGGAGAATTTCTACGGATGTTTTAAGAAATCAACTCACTCCAAGGAAGGCGATAATGCCACTAACATCTAAGAGTCTACTGACAGTGAAAGAGAATGAAAGACTTTAGAAGGAACCGGAAACCCAATCCTAAACAGGAACCAAGGGATAAATTTTTACCCCTGTTAAAACGATTGTCGTAAAACTTGCCATAACCTTACTCAGTCATTAACTGAAGAATTAAGATTCATCAGAAAATTAAGAAAACCGTAAAATTTTCATGGGTCTTTTCTAGTGTAGGATAAATAAATTTCCGAATAGACATCTTCGAAGCAAACTTTTGGACTTCAGCAATATGAATATTATCAAGAGAAAAGAATGATTGTTTCGCCCCAGTGTAAGTAGCTTGGCGGATCTCACCTGTGAAGGTTTGACCCAACTGAACTTCTTCAGTTCATTTATATAAAGAAACCAATTCCTACCTAACAACTATAAACCAATCTTGAAATAAGCTTAACTTACTCCATGTTTGAAGTAGTTGCGTTTTTCTAAATGTTCTCGAAAGAAAATAAACTAAAAATCACGAACTTTAATGTTTATTTTCAAAGTAGGTAGTAGCCTCACTTAGAAAAATGATACTAAATATACTTCCAGTCTTCATGCTTTCATCATCATCATCATCATCATCATCATCATCATCATCATCATCATCATCATCCTTCAACCTCTCTATGGTTGGTCAGAACTCCATTCACAATCACTTTCCACACTGTTCGGTCGTAGACGAGTGTCCACAGATCTCCAATGTCTCATCCTGAATCCCGTCAATTTTCGTGAGAAGAAACTTCCAGAAGGATGCCATAGGAGTAAGCATGAGACGATTTCTCTGCTCTATCGGTGTCACTTGGCGGTAAACTGTAATCATTTTTGTTTGAGCTTAAGAGAGATTGGCCTCAGTTTTCCGTAAATTGTTTTAAGCGTTTCATGGATCTCCAACTGACGGTCGGGATTTTTCTAAGTAGATTTGTATAAATTCCATTCAGTCGTCTTTCAAGACGAGTAGATAATGCCCCAGTTTCTGATTTATAGAGTAAGACTAGTTCAATCAAAGTTTGAAAGGTTTGAACTTTTAATGAGGATGGATAGTTCGGGCGCCAAATCTCGCGAAGTTTGTTACACTCATCACATCTATGAGCCTAAGCTAAGTAAATATCAATTCCTTCCAGAAAGAACGGTACTTTTAAATTTCTCTTTGTGGATTTTACTTAATTTTATGGGTTTATTATCTTTTGGCTATTGTAAACAGGCTACGATCATTGGAATTATTTTGTCAAATTTTTAGCTTTATTTTAGTCAGTCTGGATACGAGATCTAATATTATATTACCTTTTACACTTGATGTGATAAGGCAATAAATAGAACTAGACGTACTATCGGGATTGATGGAGACACTCTTAATATCATATATGCAAATATAACACTATTGTGATGGCAGATAGAAAAATGTAAAAATCATAGACATGATAGTAAAAGAAATTCAAAAGAAACAACTATATCCATAAATTGTGGGAAGAGAGAATCTATGGTCGTTAGCAAGCGACAGATGAATCAAGTAAATACAGAAATTTAAATATAAGTGTTTTTTAAAGGCGATGAAAAATTTGACACCGAAATCCGAAGTACGCATTGACATAGCAAAAGATGCCTTCCCAAAGCTAAGTAAACTATTAAGAAACAGGAAAATTTCGTTAGAAACAAACAATAGTGCTCAATTGTTATGTAATATTGGTCCTCCTATATAACAGTGAATGCTAGCCAATATCTTCACAAATTAAGAGAAGACATGAAGGAACAGAAATGAGTTCTACAGAAGGATGGTATGAATAACACTAACATGATCTAGAGTGTCTTAAGGAAAATAGAAACAAAAATGACATTGTCCTTCAAATCAGAAAGAAACAGTTAAAATTTGTGATACATAATGAGGAAAGAGGGCTTGAAGAACTTGACACTCACATGGCAGACTAAAGGCAAGTGAGGGACATGGAAACTAACCTTTCCACAGAAATTTGTGTAAATTGATGACAGAACAAAGAAAGGGAGGGATAATAAATGGATAAAATTGCTAAGTGATAAAACGGATAGGAAGTTGTGGAGAGCCATGAATGAACACAGCACATAAACGGTTCTTTCATAATAGAAACCTTATAAATCAATAAAAATCAGCTCTAAGACAGTGAAGAAAAGGAGGTAAGTACAAATAAGAGAAAAAGAATGTCTATATCGTTTATGTAAATATAAATTTGCTTCTCTCTTGTATAATTTGTAAAATCATTTGCTTTAAAGAAATAGGAATAAAGAAAAAATGAAGACAAAAGCCCGAAGACAAAAAAAAAAAAAGGAAGCTATTGCCACAGTAGGACGCTCTGGGGTGGAGGGGAAGTAAGTGGGTTAAATGAAGAAAATGGCTCTGCAACAAGATAACAAGGTCACAGTGTTGATGAAAAGCAGACATTCTATATGCCCCAAAAAGTGATCAATCGGAAACCGAAAAATGAAATGGTCGAAGCGCTGTTGAAAGAAGAAGCAGAGAAAAGATATTAAACATTAAGAAATACTGCTTATCGAATTCTTCAAGTAAAACTAATCTCCGGATTTTTCAATTGGCACCAGACTTACCGTTGCCTTGGAGCTTCTCTATTCTTTTGATGTTGTTGAGTAATTTTCGGAACAAATGATAAATGTCTATCTCATTCGACATTCGACTTACCTTCTCACAAAAGATTCAGCAGGTGTAAATCTATTGGGCACCTACACATACATAAATACATACATACATATATATATATATATATATATATATATATATATATATATAAGGGGAATGTTATATAACAAATTGGAAAAAGTTTCGTGTGATACGTTTTGTCTTTTAGGAATTCATCGGACTAATTTTATGTTTCCGTTGATCCGATTGCACATGCGTAATAACGAGAGACGCTGAGAATTTTAATTTTTTTTTAAATATACTTGGTCTGGGTATATAATCTAACCGATTTCATTTAGATTTTTTTTGTTTGTTTTGGTTTGTGTTTCCCTCAACTTTGTTATTAAATATAATAATTGTGATAAGAGAAGATCTACCAAGAATGGTGAAACTTAGCAGATTTACGTGGACTAAAGGACTTTACTCTTGGTGAATTGTTTTCTCTTTTAATTAGAGTAGCATTTTTTAAATCAACATTGTGGCCAGTCTCGTTACGGTGAGCAACTAATGCTTTCAATGTGTTGCTTTGTAAAAGATATGCTCATATAATCCTTTATTTAAATTCCGTGAGGTTTCTCCGATGTATATATTGTGGTAATCATTACAGTAATAGAGTAAATTCCTCATTTAAGTATTAGCTTATTATTTGTTTTGTATGAAATGTTTTATTGTTTTAGAGATAGTTGTGACTAATTTTATGTTGCGTTTAGATACATTCTTTTCAATTGAAGTCGTAATCGAGTTAGTGGGTAGAACAATATACTTTTTGATTCGTTGGGTATGTTCGAAAACTTTTTTCCGTTTTGTCATGCCTATTTACCCTAAGATTGTTCTTGTTATATAACAATTTATATATCGTTATTTCATATATATATATATATATATATATATATATATATATATATATATATAATTCTTTTTATCTAATTGGGATAGGTGAAACTGTGTCATTTATTGGTTCCTGTTAAATCTATTTTGAATATCTTATAGGAAAAAGTATCTATATATCTCGATCCATAATATAGGTAATATAATTATAATATAGGTAATATTGAATAGATCACCATCATCATTGTCGTCATCACCATCGTCGTCGTCTTTAAAATTAAGTAAAAGGTGTTAATTTTATTATAGTTATATCTTAGTAACGTTCGATAAAAAAATATGAAACTAATTTATTCAAATGGGAAATAATTGTCTATATTTCTGAGATGAGGTATTATGTACATTATTTACATTTTTCGGACTATTGTCCTCATCTCCTAAATTCTCCAAAGAGAGAGAGAGAGAACAGATAGTATATGTCTGTATTTCTCAGATAAGGTATTATGTACACTATTTACGTTATGAGGTATTATGTACACTATTTACATTATGAGGTATTATGTACACTATTTACATTGTTCGGACTATTGTCCTCATCTTTTTCACCATATTTATCACAACGTTTCGGTCGTTGTTCGCTCCGACCTCCTTCAGGTAGTTGGAATGTCGAACTGAACCCTTTATTTCGCTCACTGGGGTAGACTGTTCTAGTTCCACGTGCCATCTTTAATGGATGTCAATTAACAGTTATCTCCTGTAAATTCCTCTCTCCAAGTGCTCCACTGTCTTAAGCGGTTATTGAACTTTAGGTCGTGTCACTGGATCCAACCAACGCCTTTATCCACTGTCCCAGGTGTCCTTGTCCGCGTTCACAGTATTGGGAAAGGTATGAACCCATCTCTTCCCCCCCACCTATGGGTAAATAGCAGGACAGACTGTTATTGCGAAAGAAGTTTCGAGAACTAAATTTGCCATTCTTTATAATGCTAAATTCCAGGATTACACTATTTGGAGTTCTCTACGTCGTTCACATAAAATGACTCAGCAACAGAAAGGAAATTTGCGACACAAGCCAAAATGTTGCACGTCTTGTAACCGAAGAATCTGATATTAAACTGTCGCTTAGACATTGTCGTACCGTTTATGAAAAGAGGCTATTCATGCACGTTCTCCTACTGTCAAACCTCTTATGGATAAAAAGAATAAAAAAAATCTAAACACCTTTGCAAACGACCATGCTGATAAAACCGATGAAAATTGGATAAGTATGTGTTTACAGTGACGAAAGTAAGTTTAATCTGATTGTCAAATAGCGTAACGGCTGTAGACGTTTACCAGTAAGTTCAATGGGTGGGGGTAGCGTATTGCTGTTGGAATGTTTTTTTCAGGTGCTGTTGTTGGCGCACTTATTCGATTACACATCAAAATAAATGATACAGTTTTGAGGGATATTATTTAATAGTATTTGGTTTCTTCTCTGAGAGGATCTCCTGTCTTTTTGCATTTATCATAGAATCTCTCTTGTCATACTGGAAAAAACACGGTAAGAATTCTTCAAAGCTGAAATCCAGGTTATAACATGGCCGCTGAAAGTCAGGTTCTCAATCCAGTCGTGAATCTTTGGAAAATCATCGACTAGGGCAAGAAAACTGGGGAAAGGGGGCATTTTGTGACAGAAACTGCATTAAAAATGAGACAAAGTCACTTTTTTAATTAGTGAAGTTCTATATCTGTAGATATAGAAAATTAATTCAAACATCTTGTACATTTATATTCTGGACCAATGTTAATTCAATATTATTGAATAATATTCAATACTATTGAATAATATTTAATACTATTGAATAATATTCAATACTATTGAATAATACACAATAATATTGAATAATATTGAACAATATTGTTAAATATAAACTGTTCTATTATAATTTCGTTCTCTGATTTTTGATGCTACAAATCAGTGTAATGAATATTTGTTTTTATTTTATAACTTTCTTTGCATCTGATTTTTTCATGAAAAGTTAACAGAATCTCGAAGTTTGTAAGAATATTTACGACAATTTTCATCAGAATCCCATCGGTGGAATATGAAATCTTTTATTTCTATTTGTTCTTTAACATTGACGGTTACTGTATAAAAAATATAAAATATAAATTCTCTAATATTTTTTAAATGCAAGAAACAACTTTCTTAAGAAAAAACTAGTATTTTTTTTTCGAAGAGCGGTCATGTAAATCTAGCTATTGTTGAATGAATGAGAAATTTTATTTCATTACCAGAAATGTTCCTTGAGGAAAGTTAATAATACCAGAAAAAAACTTAATATATAAATAAAAAAAAACTTGAGGAAGAAAAACGAACAGCGGACCAGTATTAATATGCTGTTTTTTTTTTCGGGGGGGGGGTGGCTCAATTCCTTCCAATGATATCTCCTTGAAAACCTAGAAGACGCAGAAATAAGTAAAATGGCAGCAAAAAAAAAAATCAATTCTTTTTTTTCTTTCTTTATTCGGATGTCTATCAAATTCTTCATGTGAAGAAATACAAAATAACGGGTTTTAGTTAAGGTTGCAACGCTTTTTCGCTATATTCTTGGAAAATCTCAACGGGTAAAAAAAAATTTACGTTATTTTCATCATCAGTCAAAAATATAATTATAAAATATTCCATTTATTATATTTATTTTATAGAACATAATTTTTTTATTAATTTAGTCAAACAAGCATAAATAGATCCATTTAAAAAAAATAGACCAGTTTGTTTGATGATCGCAAAAGTGTTAAACCCAGGGTCACAAACTCATATCATACAACTGAATACACACACACACACACACACACACACACACACACACACACACATATATATATATATATATATATATATATATATATATATATATATATATATATATATATAATGATATATTTGGTAATCCCTATGGATAATTCCAAAGAGGATATAGATCCAGAGAGAGTTCGATGTAATAACAGACCAAATAAGAATTATTATGAAAATGGAGACTTTAAAAGATCATGGTAATATTTTATTTCATTAAAACCGATACTATTATTTTAACTCATCAGACCAAACATTTTACCCAAAATAAATAGATATAAATTTAACCAGGCATAAAAACATTTATCTACATAATTCATGTTAATTCAAATATGAGGGAAGGGAAAAATAGTTTTATGTATTAAAAATGAAGAGAGGGATAACATGGAAGAGAAGAAAATGGTTATACATTCAAGGCTGGGAAGGGAAAGGGAAGAGAGAGAGAAAGAAAGAAAGAAAGAGAGAAAGAAAGAAAGAAATATGTCTGTTCAAGGAGTTATGTACGAAGTCGTAGGGATCAGGCATGTTGAGCCTAAATAGGTCAACATGTCTGGTCGCTACAAATAGCTGATGTGCAGAGTGGAGTAGACAGTGTGTCATTAAAATGAGATAGACCTTGAAATCGAAATCTCAAAGTGTGGCACATGGGAACAGCAACAATCCCTGTTGTAGTTGGAGCCCTCAGACTGGCTGGAAAGATTCCAGTAGAATTGAAGGGATTCATGAAAACCCATGCCTTAAAGAAATATAAAAAAAATGTTCTCATGAGCGGAGACCACACTTTACGAAGGGCTTTATCTATGTAAAATATGTGTTTTTTTTTTCTTTTAATAATTTTTTCAGTGGAAAATGGGATGAGGCCATTTCTAACCTTAGGTCTCTGCTGATATTTAAACCATAGATGGATAGGGAGAAAACATGGACTGATGCCTTTCCAAATGTATGAAAGAGAAATGCACGAAATTAAATGTGACGAAATCGGCTGAAGTTCAACCCCGACTCACTGATATCCAGGTGCGAGTCGCTAACATTTAAGCTACTCATTTTAAAGTTGTAATATTATTCTGTACTCTCTCCACTAAATTATTTAAACACTTATTGTGCAAGTGTTTCTTTCGTGATCAGTAGATAAAGAAAGACATTAGGATCGAATCCTTGATTACGATGGTTTCTGATTTAGTGCTCTCACAAGCATCGACCACTTTCGAAGATTCTTTTCTGGCCAATTTTACTTACAACGTTTGGGTCATCCTACAGTATAGTTTACAAGCAGATGTTAATAATGCCGCGGATTGAGATCATCTTCACAAATGATATTATCAAATTGACGATAATGAGATTCGAACCTAGGACATCTGGTCGAAACAAAACGCTCTAAGACCTCTCATTAACGAGCCTGATTCTTTCATCGCTTGTCATGATGATCTGTTGCTTGTATAATGCAGTTTAAGTTCCTTAATCGAATTTATTAAACTTAATTTGAATTGGAAGTTGGGATGAGAAAAGAAAGAATTACATTGTGCCATTCTCTCATATGGTGGAAACCCGCATATTAAAAAAAAAAACAAAAAAAAAAAAACACCTCCCTTCGAGATTATGATTTTTATACTGATTCGAAAAGTGGGACCAGTCGGAAATATCTATCTAAACTAAATTGTAAAACCGTTTTCCATCAACCATAGTAGCTTACTAGAATTTAGTGGTAAAAAATCCCAGGGAGAATTGAATTCATGCCCCTTTTAAAGCATTAGTGGAAAATAAATACAAGTAGGCTGAGGTGTGTTGCCATTGTTGTTAACATATTATGGTCGTAGGAGTGAGAATGTTTTGTTAAAATTTCGGTTTCTGTACAAGGCTGGAGATCTATTTAAAAGATATCATTACTGATACTCAAGACACAGGTGAAAATGAAAATGTCTTCAAGCAAACTTGGTACTGGAATATAAGATGATATCGACTGCCCAGTTATATTTGCAATCTAAATGAATACTTGGATTATTTAACAAAGAGCAATTTTAATTCATATCTGGCTCAATCTCTCTCTGTAAAATAAGACTGAATCGACAGTTATATTAGCCATGTCTCCTGGTGGATCATGATATAGCCCTGATAATCGCAGCAGACACGTGTTGTAGCTTTACTAAGACAATAAACCAAAGCCAATATCAAATCACAAGTTGACATCTACACTGGTTATAAGGAAGTGGATAACTTTAGCTCTATTCCTGTGTGAAAGCCTACATAACAAATATCCGGCCGGTGTAGTTTCACCTAAGCATTAGGTGAACGTTGTAGATATTAGGAGATCTGATATTGATAAACAGTTATCTATAGATAGATCTTTATGGACTTACCTCTTTCTTAACTGCACAAACTACATTGGAAATTGGTTGGGCGACAACATCCAATGGTGTAAATGTAGAAAGAGATTTTCACAAAACAAGGAATGGAAAGACGAAAAGGAGAGATGAAAGCTTTGTTCTTTTTCTCCTGTCAATACCATTTTCTACATATATATTATTTTCTGACTACATAGGGATAACTACTCAACGCCTGGACATGGGAACCAAACAACATGTTCCCACTAAGATCAGGAATGACACCTTATCTTTGAATGAACTTGTCATAAATACTTATGGTTCGACAATATGTGAGCACCTCTTAAATAACAGAGGGTGTGCTGCTAATTTTAGTGCCGACTGGTTCACTGTTTTGTCCCGGTTGCACTCGTTATTTCATCTCAAGGTGCTGGACGCATTTTATATCGGGTCCGGCAAACCTTCGCTGTGTAAACAGCGCGAGTGTTTGTTGGGGCTTGTTGTTATTTCATTTTAGCTCTTTGTGTTCATTTTTTTTAATTACACATTTTACTGTTATTTTAACCTAAATTAAATCTCACCCGTAGAGGCATGAAGGGCGGGAGCGAAACCGGTTGACTGGCTTTTAAAAATGTCATGTAATATTACGCTACACACTTTCATTTCTTTAATTAGATTTTGTAACTTTAAAAATATTTTCAAATACTATTTTCTGTATATATTTTCTCAAGGATCTCTTGGTATTCTAACGGTTTTATTATACACATCGCAACACGCGCTCGGAAAATAGGTAACATTTGTCCGGAAAGTATCCAGGTATTTAACTATCATTACATGCAATCAAGTGAAGTGTTCGAAACTAAATCCATCGCCTTCGATATCTCAAAGGAATTTGGTAAGGTGTGACATAGTAAGGCTGCTACACAAATTCTCCAGTTAGAGGTGTTTACGCAATCATTCAGTTATTTCTGTCAAATAAGGCTATTAAGATCAATAAAGTCTCCCTCAAGGCTCTATACTTGGTTCTACACATTTTTTGGCCTTATATTAACGAACTTCCTAGAAACATTATCAGATCATCATTTATTATCTATGCAGAGGATAACACAGTTTATAGAAGTAACTCCCAAAAAACAAGATGATCAGAGTCTAGTAGCTGATCACTCTGATTTAGTTCTAACTATTCAAAGTCGTTTATGCGGCCTTGTGGGGATGACTTATCTTCCACTCTGCCACCTCTTTCCTCATAAACACAACGTCGCAAGCCTATCATTACTCTATTGCTATTTCCATGGCAAATGTTCAAACTAGTTACATTCTTTAGATCTACCATTCCAGACATTTTACAGCTAAGATCCACCACGTTATGTCGACCGAGTCGAATCATCCTCATTGCCTCCATAATCCAGTTGTAAGGAGAAACATCCACTCAGGTAGGCTCTTCCCAATAATCGCTACATTTTTAACAAACTCCCACCTGGATGCTTTCTTGAATATTATAACCTCTTTAAATGTAGGGTCAATCGTTATCTAACCTCCCAATCCCCATAATTTTAATTTCCTTTCATCCACCATTTACATCCATTCTCCTCAACTCATTCATTAACCTTAGTGGCTCTTGAGATCTGTACTGGGAGAATATTGATTAAAAAAAATCTTAATATTCACAAAAAAATTATATTTGACCTCAGTCGAGATCTCCGCTAGTCAATAAAGTCCTCGTAGCATTTCCTTATGAAAACTCCATAAACCTTTCAGTGACTGAATAATATACAATTCAACAATGCTATATTCCTAGTGCCCCAAGTTTGTGTAGTTTCCTATGTTAACTAAAGAAATACAAAAAATAAATAAATAAAATTATTTACGTTATTCGGATTATTGTCCTCATCTTTGCCGCCATATTTATTACAACGTTTCGGCCGGTGTACGCTCCGACCTTCTTCAGATGGTTGGAATGTCGAACTGAACCCATTATTTTGCTCACTGGGGTTGACTGTTCTAGTACTACGTGCCATGTTTTTAAGTCAGTTGTCAGTTATTGAACTCACAACTGTTTGGGTCCTGTCACTGGATCTAACCAACGCCTTTATCCAGTGTGCCATGTGTCCTTGAGTTCAATACCCGGCTAAGGCAGTGGAGAACTTGGAGAGGGGAATTAACAGGAGACATCTGATAACTGATATCCATTAGACGTGGCACGTGGAACTAGAACAGTCTACCCCAGTGAGCGAAATAAAGGGTTCAGTTCGATATTCCAACCGCCTGAAGAAGGCCGTAGCGTACAATGGCCGCAACGTTTTAATAAATATGGCGACGAAGATGAGGACAATTGTCCGAATAATGTAGTGTACATAATACCTCATCTCAGAAATATAGACAGTTAATAAAAAAATTGTTATTACCTGCACAACTTTCCATTTCAATCTACCTGCAATCGAGTGAGATTTAAAGATCTTCACCTGCTTTAATTAACACACGAATTGGTTTTAAATTCTGAGTTATCCTTGTCTTACACCGGTTGTCAAAAACGGCCAAGAAGTTCAGTTTAGCCTATAGCTGGGGGTCGGGGAGAAATAGAGTCATATTTTACACCAAGGTTATTTGTGCGAAAGTGAATCTTGTCAATTTATTTTCCCGAGCCTCTAACAGTCACCTTACATCCATACATTACGACTTTAGGTTGACTGAGGGTGATGTAGCTTTAGTCATTTTGTAGATATTTAACTGTGTATTTTTTCACAATTATCCTAGTGTCCGTACTACTTTTCAAAATAATTATCAGTCGTCTGGTCACGTTCTCTTTAATTTCACACACGACGTCTTATCAACGAGGGATTTTAGCTTTTAGAAAACCAAGAAAGAACATGAAGCCAACCATAGACACAGAGGAGGCCTGAGTGACGCAAAATTGCTCAATGATGCCCAAATTCCAAGTGAGTAACCCTGCGAAAGTGTATCAGTTCATGCATGTTCGAAAAGAGGTTGTCTCTCTGTCTGTCTCTCTCTCTCTCTGTCTCTCTGTCTGTCTCTCTCTCTCTCTGACAAAATATCTTTAGTTTGGGAACTGTTTTTCAGGATATTCAATCTGGTGAGATACATACTTCATAAAGAGGTCCCTATAAATATATATATATATATATTCAGTAAAAAGTAAAAATAAAATCTTCATTGATAGTGGCTAAAAGTATAGACAGTGACACTCGGATCTAAAGAACATTGGGATAATTTATACAAAATTTATATCCAGAAACGATGAAGATTATAAGAAAACAAGAAAAATTGAATGAAAACCTTAATCACAGTTAAAAGTTTCGAATAAATTAAAATAATATTGTGAACTCTATTAAGAATTGTGTTTTTTTGGTTATTGTAATTTATTCCGTATACACCAATCCTACACATGGGTATGGGTATATATATATATATATATATATATATATATATATATATATATATATATATATATATATGTGTGTGTGTGTGTGTGTGTGTGTGTGTGTGTGTGTGTGTGTGTGTGTGTGATATAAATCTTTTTAAAGTCGGTAGTTTAAAAAACCCGGATAGCAAAATTTTCCAAAAAAAGAAGGAACCAGAAACTTCCGAACAGGAGGAAAAAAACGTCGAGTAAAACTTAAATTTCTGGTACAAAGAAAAAAAAAACAGCGTGTAATACGTTAAAACGAACAGTGCTCAATACTCTAATTAGAGCGAAGGTGAAATAAATAAATCCTAATGAGCCTACCCAAGTTTCACCACGTGGGATCATCAGGGTTTTTGTATGTATATATATATATATATATATATATATATATATATATATATATATATATATATATATATATATATATAGATAGATAGATAGATAGATATAAATGTATGCATATATGTATGTATGTATGCATGTATGTGTGCGTCAGTGTCGTACAAACGAACGTTATTTGTTAAGGAGTTTTTAATTTACTTTTATGTTGTAGTTTAAATTGTTCAATGTCTGGTTCCATTAGTCTTTCATAGGCCATTACGAAAAGAGCTTTTCTTTGCGTTGTTTTGTGTAGTTGGTTTCTATAGACAAGTTTTATGGCGTGTTATTTTTATTATTGTTAGTTTTATTTTCCAAAGCCAGTTTAATTTGCTTATCAGTTTATTGAAAGAAATTATTTTAAATTACTCTTTACTTTATATATTTTGAGTTCATTTTAAAATATTGTGTGTGTATAGGATATGAAATATACTCTATTTATTAAATTCTTTCTGATAGTCCCTTTGTATCTATAGAAGAATTCAACGTTGTAATTAAATCGGTCCGGGTTTAAGCCAGTTGTTCTTTTGTAGATGGACATTGCATTGCATTATTTGAAATAATAAATGCGTTTTTTTAAATTCTTTTATTCAAGTTTTGTTCATATATGAAATTAAGTTATTTTCGAAGATTTTTGATTTCCTCATCGTTGTTCATTAATATCAATATATCGTCAAAAGTTTTAATTTCGTCTTTTAAGGTTGATTTGTAAAATTCTGATATTGTTGGAACGAAAGGTGAACCCATAGTGACAACATGTGTGAGTAGATATTTCTTAAATGGTTCTGAAAAAGGAACTGTGTGGTGAAGAATAGAAGTAGTTTCTTAATAAGAGTTGGTTTTATTTTGGGAAGTGATGGATGTTTATCGACGTTTTCATTAGGATGTCTGTTGATTCCCTGACAGGTACGTTTGTGAATAAAATTTCGGCGTCTAACGCTGCTAATATACCGTTGTGTAGTTTATTGTTTTTGAAGATTTTTTAGATGAAATCATATCTGGAGTCAATGCAGTATTTTGAGGGTAGGTATGTTTATACGATTTCTTTTTTTTTTATTATTTTATGTATATGCTATGGAGTTGTAGGAATTTATCAAATTTGTTAGTTCCCTGGCTTGTGCGGTTTTATTTTTCAATCGATATATCCTGCTTTGTATTCGTCATTGTTTTTTTTTTCCGAGTTTCAGGATCCTATTTCTGTGTTATTGGCAGTAATGATTTTGTTAATGTGTTTTGAAGGTTATTGGTAGTTTTCCTATGTTGATTTTTAAAAGTTGTTTTGTCTTTTAAGATGTCTGTAAGTTTTGATTGATATTGGTATGAAACGTGTTTTTTTTGTTTTTGTTTTTTTTTTTGTAGAAGAGTCTAATTGTAATTTGGATTTTACGTAATTTTAGTTTCATTTATTAGTATGGCTGTTGGTTATTATTTGGTTAGGGGTAAGTTTTGCTTGCGGTAGGGGTATGGATTCCTTGTGCTTTGTGCTTTTAATAAGACTAGGATGTCTGGTTGAATTTGCCAGTTTGTAGTATTTGAAGATTTTGGTAACGAGGTTCAAATTACCATTTTGCTTTAAATGTAGGTCGTATTTTGTTGATACACACACACACACACACACATATATATATATATATATATATATATATATATATATGTGTGTGTGTGTGTGTGTTTGTGTGTGTGATTTTGTTTGGTTTGTTTAAGGCATATTAGGAGTCATTTAATAACGAAATATTATTTTCTTGTGAGCTTTGGTATTTTTTTCTATTGATGTATTGCTGATAATTTTTTCTAATGTATTTTTATATTTTCATGTTTTGACCCCTGTTTGGCGGGGGAGAGGGTTCATTATTTTCCCATAGCTGGGACCCTAAGAGGTGCTACCACCCCAAGACTGGGTAGACCGAGAAACAACAACAATTAAGAGGTGCTTCCATGCTCCTCTAAACCTCCCGATTAGAGACCTTGCTGTCGGATATATATAATATATATATATATATATATATATATATATATATATATATATATATATATATATATATATATATATATATATATATATATATATATGTGTGTGTGTGTGCGTGTGTGTTATACATATATATGTTATATATATATATATGTTATATATATATATATATATATATATATATATATATATATATATATTATCTCTATCTCTGATATTAAGCCCTTTCCAATAATTACCGTGCATATAATATATAAATAATATATATAATATATATATATTGTGCGCACACACACACACATATATATACATATATATATATATATATATATATATATATATATATATATATATATATATATATATATATATATGGGTAGGATTATTAAAAATTCGTATTACCTTCAAAAGTCGGCCCATTGGGTTGTAAAATGATTCTTTATACCAGAGAGGTTAACAAATGAATTTATTTTGGGTTGTTAAGGTTTTTATTAAGTAGCTTTTTATTATATACCTTTTGTCCATTTCCGGTGTGAGTAGTCTTGTTCTTATATGACTTATGATACAATGTGAAAAGCAAGTTATTCTGTTGGTTCTAACATTTATATTTAGTTTGAGTTGCTGCTCATGACTCTTAATGGGACTAGGCAGCTATGAACGAATTCCTCCTTCACCACAGCTGAGAATACAATTACTTATTCAAGCTGGACGCTTCCCCGATCATTAAAATCTGATTGTCTTCAAGATTAGGGTTAATCGTTATCTATCCGCCATATCCTCGTAATCTTCACTTCGTACTTCCAGCTTTTATATTCATCGTGTAAAACTCATTCAGCAATGCATTCACTTTATTGTGCGGGGCTCTTAGGTTTGTATTGCGTGAAATTTTGTAAAAAAATATAAAAACAAAGCAAAAAAATAAGAAATATTGACCAATCAAAAACCCTAGAATAAATTGGTCGAAGCGCTGTTGAAAGATAAGCAGGGAAAAATATAAAACATAAGAAATACTGTTATCGAATTCTGAAAGTAAAGTTAATCTCTCGATTTTAAATTGGCACCAGACCTGCAATTGATTTTTAGCTTATCTATTCTTTTGATGTTGGTAACTAATTTTCAGAACAACTGATTAAAATCTTTTCCATTCGACTTAACTTTTCGAAAGAAAATTAATCTATATATCTAGAGTCAAACTCATCTTTGATTAACAACTGGAAAGGATTCCCGTAACTGTTGCAGTTAATGATTTCCTCGAAATGATTAAGTTTTACTTCTTGTTCAAATTCCTCGTCAATGGCTTCAGGGATATAGATAACAAAACCAAAATAGAGGAAATCTCTTCCCTCATCCGAAATTATTTTTCCTCGGTTTAATTCAATTATTATTTTTTTTATTTTTTCTCGATTGTCAGTATCAAACATCTGTTGCGGACTTGAATCAACCCACAACAAAGAAAAAAGTGAGAAATTTTTTAAATATAATTTTTTTTTTTTCATGTTTTCACAACTCCATTTTTCTCAGGATTCATGAATGTTCAAGATCCTTGTTTGTTGTTGTTTGTTAAGGTGAAAAGAAATTTGATTTCTCTGTGTGTGTGCGTGCCTGTAAGAAAAAAGAGGGAATGGAGAAAGTGAGAAGAAAAGTGTAAGTGTCACGTAGCTTCATAAGGAAGAGTATAAGTGTCACATATTTTGGTGAGGAAGAGTGTAAGTGTCAAGCAGCCTAGTAAAATAAACGGGTGAATGAGTAAGATCTCTTTAAAGCCACAGTCGTGAACTGCTGTCGTATGTATCTGCCTCTTCTTGTTTTTTGCTTAAATACTCTTCAAACAGATCTTTCTTTATTGTCAGCGGTAATGTGACCCGTTGGTTGAACAATATCAAATATTTATTTTCAAAGGATTAATTTATTAATCGAAAGGATGCGCTGATTCTTCGACTCAGAAACCATTTTTCTTTTTTTTTTTCTTTTTTTGCCATTTGATGATTCCCTGTCTTGGTTTTATTTCCGCCTTCGTTCCACATATCTTTAAATCTGAGCATTATGCTAGAAAAATCACAAAATTTAAACTTTTTGTTGCTTTTTACTACTTTATTTGCTTCGGAAGTGCTTCCAAAAATCAAGATGATAGAAGTATTAGACCCGATTCTCTCTCCTAACGAAACTCCAACAGCTCAGTAGGGAAATAATTGATTTGTAGCTTTCATTAAATCAAAAACCGTTTCATTACCACTGATTTTTTTCCAGTCCAAATATGCGATTGTATCCCTAATGAGGCTTAATACTTTGAACGTCTAAAATCTAAAATTCACTCCAGACCTCAAATGAAGCTCATCTATACGATCCATTGCTAATGATGATGGGTAAACAATAAGTTCACTATATCACGCCAAAGAAGTTTGATTCCTACCTTTTATCTTAACAAGGATCACATTAGCTCAAAAATGGCGTATCACTGCTACATTTAGACTAGATCTGCTGAATTCTCACTTTAGAGCTTTGACAGCGCTCAAATTCGTTTACACGGCCTTATGAGGGATGACTTAGTTTTCCCTCTGCAACCTCTTCCCGACAGACGCTACTCTATCGTTATTTCCATGTCAAATGTTCAGATGAGGTCCATTAATTAGTTCTATCCGTTCAGACCCTTACATTTACGACACACCATGCTACATCCACAGAACAAAATCACCATTATTCCCCCGTATTCTACATGTAATAAGAAATTTCCGTTCAGACTACTTTCTTTTCAACAAACCAGCACATTGAGCACCCCGACGTGGATGCTTCCCTGAATACTTTAATGTTAACCTCTTTAAACCAAGAGTGAGTAATCATCTATCATCATTGTCCTCTTACACTCTGCTTCCTACAATCTTCTGCTCGGCCCATATCTCTCACCTTGTTTACCATTAAAATTTTAACTGTATCCTCTAACTTAAGTGGCTCATGTGCTTTATATTGTTTAAAATTTCGTAAGAAAATCCATCATGACTAAATGTCAAATATTTTTCTATCCTTCGTGATCTGAGTATTTTATTAATCACAGGGTAGCTGCAGCCAATCTACCAGTAAATTTATAATTTGAACATTAATTGGCGACATTTCAGTCTAGTACATAACCTTCTGTTCAGTTGAAATCCTATAGTGCTATGACCAGAACGACAGCGGTAAAAATGTGCGAAGTGTAACTGAAAGAAGCCGTTTAAATCTTTTCAATATGGCTGGTTACTTCCTGTCTCGAATTCATCGCAATCAGTTTATCATTTTGACTTCAGACTCTTTGAGAAAGCCATATCACAGGCTCAAATAATGTTTCGATCGATCTGCAACTTTCAAGCATGATTTAAATGACAGAAGCACAGACTTTTTACCAATGAGCGTGTAACCTTTTTTGCAAGATGTGTTTTATCAATTTAGCTCAAAGAGCTCACAAGATAAGTAAGTTTCGTATTGTTTTATCTATTTAGCCTGACCGTCTCCCTTGATTTTTTCCTTCTACACAGATGTTGTTGTCATGGCAGCCTTGAATGGTAAAGAGCTGCGATCATAGGTCTTTGCTTTCAATGACCCGAAGCAGATTACCCGGAGAATCCAGCCGAATCGATATTCGTCTATTCCGCCTTCCTGTTTTATGCAGATACACATCTATTAAACCGGACACAACAACACGCACAGAGTTGTGTTAGGGTCAGGCATCAGGTAGTAGCAATACCATGCGCAAATAGGCCATTTCGATGAAATAGGGCGTGGTAAGTATTCTGGGAGGGAGTTGAGTAGCTGTTTCTTGTTCTTGTTCTTTGAAAATAGCAAGTACCTCATTGCATCCGACGCTAAAACTCTTTAAGAAATGCTAATGAAGAGGGAAAAATTTCAATTTCTTGTTAATGGCAGACAGTATTAATACGTTTGGCGGTTTGCTTGGCAAGAATTTACTCTTCATTTTTTTTCCTAGCATTGTCTCTTCCAATTATCCATAACATAAAAATGATCTACTTAGGAGGGTATATTTGCTCTCTCTCTCTTTCTTTCTCTTTCGCACTTTCTCTCTTTCCATCTCTCTCTCTCTCTCTTTCTCTCTTTTTTTCTCTCTCTCTTGTCATGACATCAATTGTTATCGAAGCAAAGAATAAAAGACGAGACCTTTCAGCGTCTGTATTTTTCTATTTAAATCTATCGATATGTTTTCGAATCAGTACTAAATATTAGGTATAATATTTTAGGGATTTAGCGTGTCTTTTTTGATCTTGCGAACAAGTTTGTCGCAGTAAAAAGTTAAATTTTAAAAGCAACTTCAACAGATTGCTTTCTAATAAGCTTTTCTACAGAAAATATACTCGCATAATATTAACTACAAAACTACCAGGACATCCCATAAGTTCTGTCCGAATTTAAATTTTTTGTTAAAAAGAACGAAATTTAAAGAGTATTGTATAATGTCTAATGGAGCTGAACATTATTTTTATGTTTAGATGCCTTTAAACTGATCGAATCTTATTTCAGAGAACATTAAAATTAAATTTTGTTTGATTAAAACCCTGCTAACATAATGGTCTATGAGTTCAAGAAAGGAAACTCAGCAGACGAAGCGGCTAGAAACATTCACTCAGTTAATGGAGAGGAATGTGTGAATGAAAAAACTTGCAGAAGATGCTTTGCAAAATTCAAAGGTGGAGATTTCACCCTTGAAGATGAAGATCGAACCGGACGTCCAGTTGAGTTTGATGAAAAGCTTCTTGAAGCAGCCCTTGAAGAAAATCCTGCTTCATCAGTTGAGGAATTGGCAGTGGTTCTCAGTTCAAACCATACAACTGTTCATCGTCATCTTCAACAACTTGGAAAAGTTCCTAAACTTGGAAAATGGGTGCCTCATGAATTGTCTGAAAACAACCTCAAATCCCGAGTTGACATCTGCTCTTCTATCCATTCTCGCCAACTTGTTTCACCTTTTTTGGATAGACTTGTGACTGGCGACGAAAAATGGAACTTTTATCGAAATGTTAAGCGTCGTAGACAGTGGCTTGGTAAAGGGGAAGGGGAAGGACCCCAGCCACAGCCGAGAAGGGAACTTCATGGGAAAAAAGTTCTTCTTTCAATCTGGTGGGATCGCCAAGGAATAATCCACTGAACTCTTACCACCTAATGCAACAATGCAATGCTCAAATATACTGTCAGCAATTTGAGGAAAATGATCTGCTCTAGTGATTCGAAAAGTGGCAATGTTTCATCAGGACAATGCGCGACCCCACACAGCAAGAATCACGTCACAAAAGATCGAAGAACTTGGTTGGAAGAAAATTCCTAATCCACCTTATTCTCCCGATCTTGCTCCTACAGACTACCATTTGTTTCGTAGCTTACAGAATAATTTGTAACACAGGAAGAGGTTAAAACTGACATTTGTGAGTTCTTCGAATCAAAGCCAAAAGAATTTTACAGTAATGGAATTAGTAAGCTTGTTAATAGATAGAAGGAAGTCATAGATAATCAGGGAAAATACATTGTTGATTGAATCTGTAACTAAATGTAGCATTTGGTCACTTGTTTTCTTTATTCAAAATTCGGACAGAACTTATGGGATGACCTGATAAATAGGAAAGTTATTAGTTCTAAAACTTAAAAAATTTACAGTTTTTGAAAATACACGAAATCAGATTTCTTTTAATTTTGAAACTAAATTTAGCATTTTTGGCGAGGCAGCAAAGTCAAATTTCATTCCAATGTCACACACGCAAATCTAGACTTACAGCAACAAACAAAAACAAGTTGGAAATGAATTAATTGAATCTGCGCCAAATTCATGTCGGTTGGTGGCAGGTTAACAAAACAAAATTGGCTTATTAAGGAAATAAGAAAAAAAAGAAGAAAAGCGTTCCGAGTAACAGTGACGGGGATGATTATAAAATGGAAATATGGTAATAGTCAAGAAATTGCAGAATTTTTCTTCCATTTCAATATAGAGAGTACAATTCTGCAGAAAGTAGCAACACCAAAATACAATGGATTCGATTTTTGATACAAGATCCATACCAAAATTCGCAAATTCATTCCATCGCTTATCGATCAAAACGGTACGTTCGCCTAAATTTAAACATAATAATATTGTAAGAGCCGTCCATTGAGTTCCTGCCAATTAAAAAGAATATACGTTGTTTTACGAACGTAAATTTAGCAGATCATACCTAGGGAAGGGAACGAGCCAAATTTTAACTTTTCTCATTTCTGTTTTAGATGTATCGAGAGCATTAACATATATAACTACGAATCTGATAGATGAAACTTAATGGCACGCTACGATCTTGGCATTAGTTAGAAACTGCAGCAACTCAAAGATAGCCCCCACCCCCTGAAAGTGGTCATGTGCAGAAGAATGATAGGTGGTTCTGTTCGAAACTAATGGTGTTACCCATGGTGATGCACACCAGTCAGTAGAAGCCCAATGTCAAGGACTCGTTGAAGACGGCTGATGTGGAGGTGATGGCAATGATGCGATGATGCAATATTTTCCCAGGACGCATTGATTCTAATGCACATATCACACACACATACTCTCACACACACATACGTGTATACACACAAACACACACACATATATATATATATATATATACATATATATATAAAACTCTTTCATTTCTTAACTTTAATGATTCTATTTTATGTAATTACATCCAATTTTAATTTATTCCTATTTGAACAAGAGTTAACATTTTAAATACATGTCATTGTTAATCTTCCACCATTTTTAACTTCTGACTAGACTTGTACATGTTCAGTCTTCCTGTCCCCCCTCTCTACTTTGGTGTTTCTTTTTTTTTCTCTCTCCCTCTTAAATGTCTTTTCCCTTATTTATTGTTTGTTCCTCTGTTTTCCTCACTCTTTTTTCTTTCTTTTTTTTTTATCCTTAATTGAATTAAAAAAACAAAAATATATATATATGTATATATATATATGCTTAGAATATTGCTGCCATAAATTATCTGGTGTCCCTGGAGCACTTCGATAAGATCCAAAGAAGAATCAGCAATATTATTGGTCTTAATCTAGCGGCTCGGTTTCAGTAAGATGGCCTCTCTCTGCCTTTTTTTTTAATAAATAATTTCATGGTAACTATTCTGGTGAGCTCTTTGCTACGGTACCTAGACAATAGGAATTTAAGTGCAATACTAGACTGGCGGCGAAATCTCATCAATTTACAGTTGAGCTAGACAGATGCCGCCATAAGTTCTACGCTGACAGTTTCTTTTCTTGCACTTCTCGCTTATGGAACTCCCTCCCGGCTCTATGCTTTCCACTCAATTTTAATCTGAAAAAATGTAAATGCAATGTCAATCGCTATCTGCTGTCCTCCTGATTTCTCTTTTATTTCTCATGTTTCTGTTCCTGATTCCTCCACAACCTGTAAACCCTAGAGTGCTAGTGGCTACAATGTCATGCTTAGGGTGATACCAATTATATATATATATATATATATATATATATATATATATATATATGTTACAGAGAGTGAAAGTGAGAGAAAAGATTGGGTGGATTGAGGAAAGGACAGAAGATAACGATTGACGTTGCATTAAAAATTTGGAAAATAGTAGTTACCAGCGAAGCAAGTAAACGGGAAGGAGTTGCATTGGCGGGAATTGCCAGAATATAAACTGTTGGAGTAGAAGTGGCGTTTACATTTAACTATTTCGACAGTAAATGGGGGGGACCTCGATGCCAATCAAGTAGCACGCATAAATTCGCATAAATAAAAGACAGAAGGAAGCCACATCACGTCTGTGAGAAAATAATTGAAGTCGAGATGCCATTTAGGGATCTGTTTCATTGCAGATCCTTCTTTGGATTTTGTCAAGGACCTCGAGATGAATAGCAGGACTACCAGACCAGATATAGAAACCGTATTCAATGCACGGATAAATAGTAGATTTGTAAATGTATATGATGGACTCTAACTAAAAAATCCTTCTGGCACAACACAGTGAGACAAGTTTCCTTGCAATAGATGCAGCTATTGTTTCAAACTAGCCATTCAAC
Organism: Acanthosepion lycidas; assembly: GCA_963932145.1. Taxonomy (NCBI): domain Eukaryota; kingdom Metazoa; phylum Mollusca; class Cephalopoda; order Sepiida; family Sepiidae; genus Acanthosepion; species Acanthosepion lycidas. Next base: position 4,264,450 of record OZ010571.1, read on the forward strand.
TTCAAGTCAGGTGAAAACGTATAGCCAAGAAGGCGCAGTTTTTCGCTATCCAGGAATCATCAACCATGCTGATGGCGGACAGGAAAGTTTATCTATGGTGGTTAAAAGAGAGCAGTTTCGTTTTGGAGGCATTAAAATTTATAATCCATTTTCTGACGCAGTTAACCATTGATTGGAAGTCCTTTACAAGAGTATCGGCCAGATTAACTTTGTAAGCTCTAACAAATTTGCTCTTGAGACAGGAGTAAATGGTAGTATCATCTGCATAAATGCCTACTTAGGAACTGATCACACCAGGAAAACCTTTGATAAAGATCAGAAACAGCGTAGGATCCAGGATAGAGGCTTAGGGGACATCCACGTTAGTGTGAAAGGATCGGAAAGCGAGCTCATTGAAAACGACGTAGTCCTAGAGCTTATGTAGTAAGCCAGCGTGTCAAACCCTGTCAATCGCCTTCGAGATAGAGCCACAGTTCAAGCTTCGCCGTTGTTACGAAGAGTTTGATAAACATATTCATTGATGGCCATTAGTACGTTAATAGGGCGATAGTTAAAGGGGTCAGATGGCTACCCAGAATTCTTTAAAACGGGAACTACAGAGAATGACTGCCAAAAAGCTGGAAAGCAGGAAGCAGCAAGGCATCAGTTGTAGAGGTTGGTGAGAACTAGGGCCA
>OZ010571.1:4270123-4352623 GCA_963932145.1 Acanthosepion lycidas
GCAATCACAACTTTCAGATTACACACATCTTCCAATTTCCAAGAAAGCGACATAGATTTTCTGCTTTTCATTTTCTCTTTTCGTCTTGACAAATAGAATTTTGTCTTGTAATAGATATTATCCTTTCTAAAACTGATTCAATAAAATGTATATTATTATTATTATTGTTATTATTTCCTTTGATTTTTGTTCTCATTTCCCTCCCGGTCCCAACCAGAAACCTAAGGCCAGAAATGAGTTTTTCACTGAGTATTTTTGTAAAATTTTTAAAATTTTACATATAAACCCTTCGTAAGATGTGAGCTGTACTTGTGAGTACATTTTATTTGTATCTCCTCAGCCACTGGGCGACCAGGGATCCATTCAATGAATCTATAGGAACCTTTTCCAATCAAACCGAGGAACCCAACTACAACTGGAATTATTGATGTATTCATGTACTACATTTTTTTAGATTTCCACTTCAAGATGTTTATATTTTGATAGTTTTGAAGATCTTTTCGATACATTAGAGTCTGGCTGATATTCTGTTTTTCCTTACTTAACACCGAACACACACGCCTATACTATTCTTTTCTTGGTTACGCTGAATACAAACCCTTCGCTGACTCCTAGGTATTTTTAAACTTCTCCCTGTTCCAGTTCCCTAATCCTTGTGGCAAATTCTTGAGTGTGTTTCTGTAATTCTCCCTTTCTTGAATGTTACTCTTGCACATTTATCTAACACAAAAGCCATAACGATGTCATCAGGGAAACTTTTACAGCATTGAGTAGATCATCCATTATTATTATTGTTTTTATTTTCTTTGATTTCTGGCGTTTACACATTTCTTTCCGGGTCCCGCCCAGGGAATAAGTTTAGATTTCGGACATTTATATGTTCACAAAGCATATTTGTTATTTTATGGACATTTAATGAAAGTCTCCTAATATTTCTAATTCATCAAAATTTGACTGATAATTTGGAAGACTTCCGAGTACTCCAATTATTATGGGCATCACGCTAGCATTCATTTTTTCCACACTTTTCTCTGTTCACTTAATCTTTTTTATCGGTACGAGCAAGTTGGATTTCTTTTAAAATCATGGCTCTACACAGCGTTCATTTTCTCGTTATCTATGAATTACTATGACTTCATGAGAAGAAACTGAGATTTATGCATTTTCCAAGGACAATAGAAAGTGGGGGAGCACATTGCTCGGGTAGAATTTGAACTCGGTTCCACTTTAAACACCGACAACCGCCAAACTACTCCGGTCAATACTTAATATTTTTATAGCGTTTTCAGAAAAAAATAATGTTTTTCTGTACAATCATTTTTATTTCATGGCTGACAGGGGACAATTTATAAGACAAAATTAATATAGTGTAAAGATGGGAAAATAGAAATTAGAATTAGTTATACATTCAACATTTGAAGAGTTAGAGAAACATAATAGCTAATTAAGTAAAACCTATATATAGAATCTATATAAATAAAGGCGAAATTAGAGCTCAATTCTCCCATGAATTCTGAGATAAAAAGCCCCAGCTCTACCTTATTGTAATTAGTATTTACTCAAAACGAGGTCAGGTAGTGACACAAGGTTGATTTAATGTGGAGAGCCCAAGCAGGTACACCCGGGTTAGGAACGTAAATTGCCTGAGCTCCGGCAAGCGTCGGCTGTGCTGGCCTTGCTGCAAGCAGCGATCTCTCTCTCTCTCTCTCTCAGGCGCAATGAGAGGACGCAGCCTCGGACAGCTGTTCCGCAGGGCTGGGCACCTCTCTGTATGATTTTCCTCTGCCCTCTGGGGCTGCCCCTGAGTGCACTCTGCTTGAAGACAGAGACGCAACTGATAAATAAACGTGATCAATCTGTTTTATAGTAAGTTACACTGTATTTACTTGACCCCCAACAGAGTCAGGTTATGATACAAGGTCGGTTTTTAACGTGGGGACCCGAGTGTCTTCACTCGGACCGTTTGTCTTGGCTGGTCATAGCTTGTCCAGAGTGGTCAGAGCCGGTCCAAGCTAGTCATAGCTATGATACGACCAGCGCAGAGAATGATCCCTGGGACCGAAAAGTATCATAATGTGCATGCCACTCCAAAGCTACACACGGTATTTATTCTGTGCCCACCACTAGGACGAAATGTGGCACAAAGTCTGTTTTTAGGTGGGGACCGAAGCGGGAACAAGAACAAAAATTCTCCTCAACACCTGCAACCGTCGATTGCGCTGGCCTCGGTGCGAGCACTGATCCTTCCTTCCAAAAAGTCGGTTTAATGTGGGGAGCCGAACGTGTGCCCCCGAGCAAGGAACAAAAATTCCACGAGCCCCACAAGCGTCGCTTGCACTGGCCTCGGTGCGTGCACCGATCCTTCTCTCTAGTGCAATGAGAAGGTGCGGCCTCGGACAGCTGTTCCCCAGGGTAAGGCACTCTGTCCTTTGACGGAGTCACCCCTGAGCGTACTCTGCCAAAGACTGAAACGCAACTGAGAGATGATAAGTAGATGTGTACCTACTGAAAAAGAGTATGGCTCAATATCTGTATTATATATTATCTACTTCAAGGCAATATCACTCTTCCGTTTTAACTAAATTGCATACTGATTTATAAACAAAAAAAAAAACTTTATTTCATTAATTAACTGCCATTTATTACTGTTCTTTTATTCGAGCATTGATTTGATTTTCAAATATATATATTTCATCTTATATAGTGCAGAAAAGTGTTTGAAATTTGCATTTTACTTGGCCTTCAACAAGTTGGCATCTATTTGTAAAACTTTCCGTAACTATAACAAACCAATTTATGAATGAAATGTTCATTTAGACATTTTTTTCAAGATTTCAAGTTGTGAATATATCTTAGCGATAGCGAGCTGACGAAACCTGCTAGTTTGTTTGCGCATTATAGAAATGTGAAACAGTAATATGAAAATTAACTGGAAAAGCGAGAATACCTTTCAGAGACTAAACAAATGGAACAAATTCCTTAGAAACAATCAGAAGATTGCTTAACTGCTTTATCACATCTTCTCGATGACAGTGAAAGTTGGACAGTTTCTACACCGATGAAGGAACGGCTTGAAGCGACAAAAGAAGTGGATCTACTAACGAACGCTGTGAATGTCATAGACAGAGTATGCGTGAAACGAGAAAGTATTACGAAGAAGAGGAACTATAAAGAAACTACTAATAATAATCAGAAAGAAGGGGGCTAAACATTTTGGTAAACACAATGAGGAAAGAAGGTTTAGAGAAATTGGCACTCACCGGGTATATTGAATGAACAAAAAGCAGAAAAAAAATACAAAGAAGAAGGTTAAAAAGAAAAGAATTATTGTAACAAGGAAAAGGAAATTATGGTGAGTGTAATCCTACGCTAGTACCATCGGATAAAATTATGAAACTATATTTTTGGCACGTAATATAATTTATTCACTTCTGAAACTCAAATTAACGTTATCTAAATAAAGGGTATTTGGTTTCTCCGAACATTTGCTCCTCTTCTTGCGAATATTTGAAGGAGTCTTTCTCCTCACGTCTGTCTGATATGTGTATAACTTCTCATCTTTGTCTGCGCTGGTGCACACCCAGGCATCCGTTTCATCAGAAATATAGACTTATATATATATATATATATATATATATATATATATACATATATATCTGAGAAGCGGGATTGTAACTATTTTCTCTATTTACATCATTCAGTCTGTCGTCTTCATCTTTATTGTCATATTCACGACGATTTGGCCTTCTTTAGGAGGGTACAGCGACCGACTCGTCCTGAATATTGCGATGAAGACGACAGACTGAATGATGTAAAAAGAGTAAATAGTTACAATCCGGCTTCTCAGAAATATAGACTTATATATATATATATATGTCTATATTTCTGATAAAATGAATTACAACTATATGTATATATATATATATATATATATTGTAACTAGACATATATATATATATATATATATATATATATATATATATATATATATATATTGTAACTAGACATATATATATATATATATATGTGTGTGTATGTCTGTGTGTGATTTCGTTTGGTTTGTTTAACGGCATATCAACACATTATGGGTCATATATTTCTATATAGTCTATATTTCTGATATTCTGGTACTAAAACTATATATATATATATATATATATATATATATAAATCGAGCATTTACTCAAATATGAGTATCCACTAAAATTATTATTTTAGGTCGCTTCCTAGTTCCGTAGGACTAGTGCACATCAGACTAACGGCGTTTCCCTCTGATTTTTCCTCACACCCAGTTTTGTCTTTCATTCTAATCTAAGGAAATTAAAGAGAGCTGAGGCTTTCCGGCGAAACGCATCGTTAACATATTTTTCTTTTTGACTCAATATTTTCACATATTATACAATTGCAAACTTAAAAAGATTACAATTATTATTGTCTTCCATATACTGGAACCAAACATCATTGGAACAAATAAAAAGAAATGGATTAAATAACTGTTGAAAAATATTATTAGTCTCCTAAAGAAAATTGCATATATATATATATATATATATATATATATATATATATATATATATATAGTGTATTGGGAGAGCAGATCATTATTTAAACATATCTTATTAAATATAACAGACAATGAATGTCTATTATGTCTGATCATGAGCCGTTCGAATGTTTGCTTTAATTTCTGGTGAAAATAAAACAAAAATTGTCCAACATTTGGATATTTTTTTATTAAGTTGGTGTTCAGATTTCAGCTCACATGAATCATCCTCAGATATAAGATCCGGTGATTGGAATTTAGACCGAACCCTTTATTTCGTCCACTGTAAGTTGTTCCACGTTCCATACCTCTTCCAGATATCTCAGTTATTTTCCCTTTAACTCAACTCTCCAAGTTTTGGTTCACCACTGCTGTAGCCAGGTATTGAAATCACAAATCTTTGCGTTTAGTCACTATATCTAACCAACGTCTTTATCCACTGGGCCATGTGCCTTTGAAGAAACCCGGGGCGTACATTAGCCGAAACGTTGTGAATATGGCAATTAAGATGAGATTAACAGTTCCCACAATGTAAAAAATGTCAGTAATTAATTAACATGTTTATTAATTAATGTGTTTGTTAATTAGGGAATATATTTAATATGGTTTCTGGGATGAAATGTATTTTATTCAATTTTTTATCTGATTTATGATTATATACTGATTTATTAAATCTATTAATTAATTAATGAACACATTAATTAATAAGGCCACTAATTGATCAACATTAATTAATAAAACCATTAATTAATAAACCTTTCTAATGTACAGCGTATTGAAAGTGTCCAACACATGATATAAGAAGCATGCAAACTACTACATTGAAAATATGGTTCAAATTTCTAACGTATCAAACACCAAAATGAATGATAAAAATAAATACATGATATATTTCTTGAAGTTTTTAATACATAACACCTAATTACTGTTCCTGAAAATAACCTACATCCTTGTGTAAATTAAATGAAACTAATAATTTACATTTTTCTTATTTTTCCAATGAAACATAACCCAGTGAACATGATAGTACGTCGCATGTAAATTTCACGGAGCCTTTCCTTGCAGATTGACAACAGATTCTCGATTGGATTTAAATCAGGAGAGTTTCCGGGTCATTAATAATACTTTTATTTGCTCACTGCTAAGGTTTGCCAGCGTGTTTGTGCAGCGTTATAATTTTCGTACACTTACTTGGAGTAATGCCCATGGCAGACAATGGCCGTTGAACAACTAATCGACAGTCGAGACGATAGTGACTGGGCGTGATAAAAATCTGTTGCAATCACGGATGACGCAGTATTTTTCAAAGACTAACAAATTTCCTCATACACTCCGAAAATTTATATTACTGCACACCACCTACCTAATCTGATTAAAAAGAATAAATCGATTACAGCCTGTCACTCCAGTGGGTCTAAAACTGACGGTATGGTGAATAAAAAGGAAGCTAAAGAGGTTGTTACAATTAATTTGCAACAAGGGTACATATAATGGTTCAGCTCCCCAGACAATATATGTACGGATAATGTTTTCCTGCATTGGAACTAAACAATTGTTGGCTGATATTAGAACAATTACTTTTAAAAATATTTAACATAAGTCTTGTCTTTGGAAGTCGGCTTAAATTTAAAAATTTAAACCACATATATAAAAGAGGACACTGGGGTCAACACCTTCATGGTCTGAAGATTACGTTCAACAATAAAACAGGCTGTCGCCTATCGGTGTGAACGCCAGTGTTCACATTCGTATTTACATATACTCTATAATTTACATATGCTTTTCCTCTATAATTTACACTTTTACCCATGAATATAGCATAGTTTAAAACTACATTTTATTATATATATATATATATATATATATATATATATATATATATATATATATATATATATGTCATCCTCAGACAGATTGTTATGCTGTATCACAGCTCATCAGTGAAGCTAGACGTCCGGTTGCATCTAGATATTTGCTGAAAGTTTTTTGAGAATAAAAAGAAGTACATTCCAATCACTATAGATACACATATATAAAAATTATATATTATTCAGTTTAATAAAATAATTGATAATGGCTAATAGAATAGCCGAAAGCGCTATGTGAAATATAGAACATTTAGGAAGTTTATGTGCAGAAAAGAATATGCTTGTAGGAATGCAAGGAAAATTGAATATAAAGCTTAATCGCAGAAACTTGTCAGTCGTCTTTAATGAAACTCGAGGTATATATATATATATATATATATATATATATATATATATATATATATATATATATATACAAATACACACATATGCATACACACATACGAATAGACACACATATATATATACACACACACATATATAGATATATATACACAAACATATACACACACACACACACATATATATATATATATATATATATTTCATTTATTAATTCGACATATTTTAAATTTATTGCTTAAACGTTATTTTTAATGGTTACCCATATTTGAGTCGATGCTATAAAAACTGTCGAAAGCTAAGCAGATATGAATATTTCTAGAATCGGGAGAAATCTGTGTCCAAAAGCACTATTGGATTTGTTTGGCTCGTAGTTCTTCATGACCGAGTATTCAAGGCATGTCAGATCTAATGATGGTTTCTCCGTGGGAACGCAGGTTCGAGTCCTGCCCGGACGGAGCATTTAAAAAAATCTCTCGGGAAATGGAAATGAATAAACATAAATTTTAATAAATTTATAAAAACAGTATCTAGTCATGTATGGGTATTCATTAAAGTAACTTTAAAACCACACACACACACACACACACACATATATATATATATATATATATATATATATATATATATATATATATATATATATATAATGATAATGGACTGTCCCGTCGATTTCGACGTATGAGGATCTGACAGCTTATTGATTCAGTTATAAAATTTTCAGCGATAATCTTAAGAGGCATTTAAGACCCGCTAGTGATTTACAAAGGTTGCCCCATATATATACATACATATATATATATATATATATATATATATATATATATATATATATATATGGGGGGGGCGTGTGTCCGAGTGGTTAGAACGTTCGTTTTCTGACCGTGTGACCCGGGTCGATTCCAACGTCCGTCACCTTTGGAAAGTGTCTTGTGAGTGACGGTCAATAGCTGAGGGTGATGGCCTTGTTGAAATTGTTGATCACGCTAGAGAACACGCTCTCTCCTAGAAACTGTAACCAAGTTCTCCGTTGGTGTCGAGCAAGTACAAATGTTCCTGAGCGGGCGTCTGTAATAAGGACTGGTTATCTGTCCTACTAGGCGGCTATCCTCGTATATGAGTGTCCTGTTATTATATATATATATATATATATATATATATATATATATATATATGTGTGTGTGTGTGTGTGTGTGTGTGTGTGTGTGTGTGTGTGTCCAAATGAGAAAAAGAACGAACGGAATAAAAATCCACAGTTCGTAACATTTATCTCTTTAAAAAGTGCTCAATACAAAGTAGAGCAAAATATTATTATATTTTTATTATAAGAAAATATAATGAAAACTTTTAAATCGCTACGCGAAAGCTTTCATGTTTCAATACTATGCTTGTACTTCCTCAGTTGATGGTTGGTAATTGGAGATAAAAATGATTTTTTATGGAAATTTCAAAACACATCGTTACCTCTTTTCAGTTGAGGGATAAAGTCGGAATTAAAAATATACTTGTGGGTATGTCTCAATTAACCAATTAAATATAAGATCTACTCTAAATCTAAAATTAAGAGGTTGGAGGTGGGTGGGTTATTTTTTCATGTCACGATAAACCGCACATAGACATTTTATCATTGACGATCGTTGAAAATATGGCAGAGACAAATGTATCGTCACTATAGTCAAATATGACGTTCTATTTGTTGAATAGTTTAATCAGGAGTAAAGTTAACAGAGATTTTTTTTACATTTTTACAAAATGTTTTTTTTTATAATAAATTAGCTTCATAAAGTGGTCTGCAGATAAAATAAAAATGTCGAAGATCTATATGCAATGCTAATAATATTGAATAGACGGCAATACATAGCAATATTTAAGTTGAATAAACCAAATAAGGTAATTACTTGTTATATACTTATAAAACTATGGCTATAAAATTGTAAAACGTAATTGCTTTTTATAACAAATTTTAATTATATTTTAAGGTAAAAAATAGACAGTGTTGCCAGTTTACAGTTAATTCACTCCTTTAGTTTAACAGAGCCTTTTGTTAGCAAATTTGATTATTTGAAAATGTTTCCTGTAAACATAGGAAACGCACTTCATTTAAAGATTTACAAGTTCTAGTTTTTTTTTTTTTTTTTTTAATATTTTCCATTTTATCATAGGGGTTTGTTAACTTCTTTTAAGTTCCAAAATTATTTAGAAAGAGACGCCCTATTTCTGTACGCGTTGTCGTTGAAAGATAATATATGTTGGTACTCCTGATCTAAAATTTTTTCAACTGTTGTATTTTCTTTGAGTAGAAACATGAAAGCTTTTTCTGTAGCGATTTAAAATGATGTTTTTATTATAATCTCTTATATTATATATATATATATATATATATATATATATATATATATATATTGATTGATTGATTGATTGATTGGGCACCTCGAGGCAGTGTAATGGTTAGCAAGCTTGTTTCGCAAGAAACATTACGACTGAGTAGTGAGTTCACTGGGTGCCCCCTACTTTCGACCGTGTGCCACATCTAAGCTGCGCTTGGAAAATCACTATGTATTGGTTGATTGTATTTAAATATATCAGTATAACCACAAACGTATCATTCAATGATTACAATAAAAATCAGACAAACACCCCATAAATTCAATGCTATATTTATTCCAACATTATCACTCATTCAGTGTAAACATTAGAAAGATGTCTTTAGCATAAAATGTAAATGTCTTATAATATATACAGAATTTATATTTGTATACTCGCTGACATATTCACTCACATTATATCTCGGTTTGATGAAACATTTGCATTTGTAATTATAATCAATGCTGAATAACATTTTTAAATGTAAGTAAAAAAGACCCTTCGATAAAAACACTCAAAAGTCCCGGGTAAGAATATACACAGAGAAGATATAAATAGTTTTTAAAAGTAATTTGACAATTGAATACTAAAAGGGGGAACAGGTTCAAATCTTGCTGGAGAAAAGATTTTCTTCATTAAGTCTCTCAATGCGCTTGGGATAAGAAGTAATGTCAGATTAAAAAGGAAATCCGTTAATTTTATTAGAAACCACTTTGTTTACGTTTCGTATACGAAAGTAAATTGTTATTAGATATAGGCTTTAGAAACGATCTTAAAGAAAGCTAATGCCTTATATAAAACGTGAATGACATTCTCTTCGTCCGTGCGGTCTAAAACACTTTGAATCAAAGTTGGACGCGTATTCGAAACTCTGCCGAAAAGCAGATTTTCTTTATTACGCCGCTCGAATGTGTAGGCCGCAGCTGTAACTCATAGTGCTAAAAAAAAAACAAAAGAAAATAATCAGCGCCTTGAATGATTTTTCTCTTTTCTGCTTTTTTCTTGAAGGAACTGGATGTAAATGCAAAGCAAAAACAAAAAAACATTAAAAGACATCAAGTACAGTACCAGAAATGTAAATTTGAAGTCCTCCAAGAATTGCAAAATCTGAGAATTGCAAAATCGTACCGTAAACTTTAGGGGCTATTCTTCATTGTAAATCCGTGTGGCATATAAACTTATTCACAGGACTGTTTTTTTTTTCTTTTTCGATTCGTTGTCAATACAAACTGAGGAAGATTGGCTACCTGTCGGCTCATCGCTACTGTTGTTTGCTTATTCGTCAGATGTTGATAATTGAAGCTAAATAATAGCTAATGTGGAGAGAGATACATAGATAAAGAGAGGGAGACGAAGAGAGAAAGAAAGAAGTAGTAAAATTCGTGATTCATAGAACAAATCTTCTTTGGATGCGCAATGCAAAACAAAATAACCAAGAAAGAAAATCTTGCTAAAAACAGATTCCAAAGTAATCATCAAAAATCGACCGAGTAGAAATGCTATGTTTCTTTATATAATTATAGGATTTTATATTAACTAAACTTTACATTTTCATTTTAATGTCTTTGATTAAATGTTTATAAAAATGAGGATTATGTTAAAAATAAATAAACATATTTCGTATGACAAATTATTTTTCATCTTTTGACTATATATATATATATATATATATATATATATATATATATATATATATATAATAATTTTATCATATAGACAAAACCATTTTGCTCACTACAAGGATGCCACTTCGTTTCAGTGCATTTCAACTGCACTTCGACGGGCGAGAACCGAAAATGGTAACCAATCTCTCTCTCTCTGTCTCTCTCTCTCTATATATATATATACTCTCTCTCTCTCTCTCTCTATATATATATATATATATATATATATATATAGAGAGAGAGAGAGAGAGAGAGGTGAAGTTATAGTATGGGCGTAGAAATCAGCAGTAAATCGGGACTAGTAGTTTAACGCCTTAAATGTCATCAAAAACTCATGTACTCCTCTTTGTGTAGACTCTATATAGAATTCTGGATTTTGGTTGCTTGATTTTGCTTTGGGGAATCTATGGGTTATTTAATGCGGAAATCTAAATATTTTGGACATATTTTTGGTTTCAACTAATTATATACTATAACTCGTTATTGTTGGTAATTTCACTAAAATATGTATTGTTCGTATTTATAAAGATTGTCTCTTTATGCTTTCACAATTTCATTTACAGATAAAATGTATTGCGGGTAAATTTTACGATATGTATTTTTATATTTTCATTGTGTTTTGTTGTTTGTTTCGTGGTTTACTATTTTTTCATAGCTGTGATCCTAGCAGATGTTCCCGCCGTTGGTCATTGTACACCTGGGAACAACAGCAATAAAGAGGTATTTTCACGCTTCTCAAAACCTCCAATCTCCTTGCTGCTGGGTGTAGTTTATCGTCATAACCAGCACTAAGAATATGGGACGTGTGGAAGTCATAAAGCTTTCCTTTTTGTGTTGGAAAATATCTATTTTAATTATAGTCCTGATCCCCTGTTTGTTTACTTATTTATTTAATTTAGTTATTTAATTTATTTACTTAATGTATTATTTTATTATATTTTATTTCTATTTTAGTCTTGTTATATCTATATATTATTTTATTTTATATATTTACTTCGTTTTAAATATTAGAGGTTATCGGTTGTTTTTTATTAGTAGTATTTTAATTTTTGGAGTCATGCTATGGCTGTAGGTATCGTAATAGGAATTTCTTTTCGGGTTTATATTTGAAAATTAGCTCTAATTTTTTTCTCTTAAAGCTTAAATTTCTATGCTAAGGTGATTACTGCTATTTTTTTCTCTAGGCAAAAGTTACTTGTTTTGAGGTGTAGTTGAAAGCTGGTAACAGTCTTCTTATTTTCTTGCTATGTTTTGTTTGATGTTTTTTAGTTTCCATACATTTTTTAAAGTGTTGTGCTATGTACATATTTTTTTTATTAAACGTTATTTTGTGTGAGTAGCAGTTCTGTTTCCAGTAGAAATTCTCTTATTCAGATATATATATATATATGTATAAAGATGGAAAATATATGTGAATAATGATTATATTCATTAGCTATAAACAGCATTAATGCGTACATCTTTCACTGATCGACAATATGAAACTTGTTAATGCAGTTAGTTTTCTTATTCCTTGATTCATAAATCCTAGCTTGTATAGCGTTTTTCCTCTGGCTAGATCGCCTACAAACACAGAGGCTTTCATTAAAACTGAGCCAAGGGTGAAAGAGAGTAAAATGAAAAATTTTGAAATGCTAAAGTCCACAAATAAAGCGGAAACTTCGCCGCTGTGCGATATTACTCTTTCGGCAAACTGGAATAAAGAATCCACTTGTCAAACTGTCTTCAGGAATGGTGTGATAAGATATGAAAGCATGAAGATTCTTTTCATGAAAGTTTTTCTTTGTGGTTAAACGTAATATCTAGAGAATATGTGAATATGCGCATTGCATTATCGGAACATTTTTCGTTGGTGCATATAGAAATAATATGGTTAATTCAGAAGCAAGGTTGTGCTCATTATCCACATCTGGTCTCTAATGAAGCATAAGTAAATTTCTTTGAAGACACGCATCTTTATTCGTGGTTTGATGCGACAATGAAATGTTTTAAGGAACTATTGAAACAGTTACTTTATTGGTTGTCAATTTACATGTTTACTCGTTTTTAAAATGAGCTACAATTGAATTATATATTTCCGAATGTACACCACGGAATAACATAAAACAATATATATTCCTGCTACTGATGGTTGATTCATACGATTGATTTTAGTTGTACGGGATTTACCAATCATTTTAGATCATTTTATTGGAGGGTTCGGCAACCTTTTGAAGAGAGTGGGCCAGAAATTGTCTCGGAGGAGGGCCATGATATCAAATGTACTATAATAAATTGTCTTAGCCTCAGACCCCTCCGCTCAGAAAGCAAGCTGCCTTGGTTTGGGGATTTAAAGAAAAAACAACGAAGTTAATGTTAATGTTATTCAAAGAATTTTCCTTATTTTACTGCAGGAATAACAGGGTAACAATGAACACAATCAACAAAAAATGCAAATTCCTTTACTACAAACGAAATTATTAATAAAGCACTTGTTCCCATGCATATGTACTTCCAAATAATGGTAACATCATTTTCGCATTATACAATAGGTTTTTAAATTTTCTGCTTGGCAAAATATATTTCTTGTAGAAATCAGTAGTTGATTCGGAATTAAATTTTAATTTAAAAATTCGTTGCATTGTAAGTTGATTAACTCCAACTGATATTTTTCTGTCACTTGCTCCACAAATTAATTAGATAATTAGTGTCCAGATGTTAAGCTGGCTGGCCGGACAAAAATCCTTGGCGGGCCGGAGAAAATTCCAGCATGTGTCGGATGTGGCTCGGTGAACGGAAGCTGCCGACACCTGTTTTATTGTGTCAACTAAATTTGTACTGCTGCTATGTCTAAACTTGGTCATTAAATAAAATTTAGTTTATTCTTTGAATTCAGTCCAAAAGCTTAATAGATCTTAGCAGTTAGAAAGAATGATTGTTGGACCCGCTTTTTTAGCAAATATTTCAAACGATAATAGCTGGAAACTCATCCCCGAGAACAGCATTCTGCTAGGCACGTTTGTTTGTTCAGCATTTACCGAACCAACATATGGTTTGTACTTCATCTATTCTGAGTGAACGTTAATTACAGTTTGTAGGAAAAATCTCATAATCTGGCATAATAAATAATCAAACAAAGCCTGCATTCTCAGATCCTCGGTCACGATGACTTGAGGTTCCGTGCTAGCACAAACATCGACGACGTCTGAAAATTTTACCTAGACAATCTTCCTCTTAAGGCTTGGGTCAACTTATTCATTATAAGATGTCAACGAAATTAGCTCCACAAACCGTCAGTGAACGCAGGGATGGCTCTCTCCATTTATAATAAATATAAAGTAGTATACAGTGAAAATTTATACGCACACACACACACACATATATATATATATATATATATGTGTGTGTGTGTGTTTGTATGTATGTATATATATATATATATATATATATATATATATATATATATATATATATATACATATGTGTGAAAAGTGTGTGTATATAAATATAAATATATATATATATATATATATATATATATATATATATATATATAATTATTTATATATTATATGCGCACTACTTATTAGAAAGCGCTCAATATCAGAGATAGAGCTAACATATATGGTTGGATAGATGTGAGCTTGTTATCCTAGGTTTCACGCTTTAGCGATCGTCAGACAAACTGATTAATTTTTTTTTAAATTTTGGTTTTATGTAGATTGCGTGTATTGGTGTTATTGTGGAAGTGGTGGGGGAAACTTCGTCGTTTTTTCATCGTACTGACGCAAACATCGATGTATGCAGACACATATACATAATTGGTCGTCCGTCGGGACTCATACATATATAAACATATGTGGGCAGTTTCGGATATGACATAGGTATGTATACGGGTGGTGTTGTGTCTATACATACGCATTTGCATGTTGAAATTTAAAGATTGGAAGTGTGGCAGAAATGTCTCGTGAATGTCTCGTGAATGTCTCGTGAATGTATACATGTCATATTTTTTTTATTTTTTTCGCTGAATAATATTTCCTCGCATGAATGTATATACGTGTGGTGGGGTTTGTGTGAAATTATGATAGGTAAAAATTATTATTATTTACATTTATTTTTAAATTTTGAAAAAAAAATGGCGGTTTATTTGTTATATTTAAAGCTGGTTGTTTGTTTTTGACTGTGTATATGTAACAGGTAGAAATTTGTAATCCTTATTGGTTATTTATATGGTGATGTTTAATATTTAATATGCTGGGTGAGAGGGTAGTTTGATTTAATAACGGGTCTATATGATATGATGTGATAGTAATGTTGCAAGGGATTGGAGTCAATGATAATATAATTAGCTAATAGTTATTGTAAATTGGTAGAAATTGTAAATTGGTAGAAATGATTACTAACGGTGGTGGGAGAATGATGAAACCATGAATGTAGTTATAGTGGTGGTAACTAAAGACTGGTTGTTGGTGTTTTATTTTATTTTATTTTATTTTATTTTGTTATATGTATCAATTTATTTTGGTATATATCCTGATAATAGGTATTCTGTGTAATATTATGGTAGTTGAAGATTGCTATAATATTTTAATTTTTAATTTACAAAAATATTATTGTTTATTATATTAAAGCTCGCTATTTCCTTGTTTATTTGTGACTGTAGACACAACACCACCCGTATACATACATATGTCATAACCGAAACTGCCGACATATGTTTATATATGTATGAGTCCCGACGGACGACCAATTATGTATATGTGTCTGCATACATCGATGTTTGCGTCAGTACGATGAAAAAACGACGAAGTTTCTCCCACCACTTCCACAATAACACCAATACACGCAATCTACATAAAACCAAAATTAAAAAAAAATTAATCAGTTTGTCTGACGATCGCTAAAGCGTGAAACCCAGGGTCACACGCTCACATCTATCCAACCATATATATATATATATATAGGTTGAACTAAGGAGATGGCCTTATCTAGCATGGATTCTGTTATAGAAGGGTAGAATTATTTTATATCTATTTGTATATATTGGCAATTACGTTTGTTTTTTTTAGATTGCAGAACCAGTCTGTATTTGTTTTGTGTTTTTCCACCGATTTACTCCTAACTTCTTTCTTAGCTGTGAATTAATTCTTTCTAGTATTATTTTATTTCTTTTACCTAAGTTCACTTTTGGTTGGGTTTATGAATCTATATGTTGGATTTGTTCTGAAATTATTCTTCTTGTCTTTTATTGTGATAAATGCTTATGGTTTAGTGATACAATTTATTCGATGTAAGTTTAATTTTGGGGTGATTATTTTAGCTTCTATTTTGATATTGGGTTCTGTTGTTTTTGGTGCTTTATTGTATATTTTAATTATGTTGACCTTTAGTAATTTGTTGTATTGGGGGGGTTGTTTGTTTAAATTTCTAAGCAAAAAACAAATTACACCCAAAATATCACATTCCTGACTCCCCACAACTTGTGGCCCTTAGTAGTTCTTCTACCATAGTTAACACGCAAGATGTTCCGCTAATTGGCTCGCTGTCTTCCCTCATCTGTCTTGCTCTCCTTTTGCCTTGTGAGGGTTTTCCAAGCCTTCCTTCCTCATTATCTGAAGTAATTTGACCTTTTTTTTCTGATTCTGTGTATAAGTGTCTTTTCTGTTGCCATTTTAAGACTTCCCTGTTACTGGCTCAGTATCCTTCTATAGAACCACATTAGTTTTCTTCTCATCCGTAGGGAGATTGTCCAGCATTCCCGGTCATATCAGATGATGGATATTACATAGCAATCCAGCACTCTTTGTTTTTCAGCAACTTATCTCGCTAATCCAGTGTATGTTCGGATGTCAGAGTATTCCATAGATTTTTGTCAGGGGAAGATCGGGAAAAGACTCCAGCCACTTCTCTCAAACGAATTTCAATTCTGAAATCCGTTTTATTTGTATACCGGTTAATTTTCTTTACTGAAATTATGGAGCTTTGTTGTACATGAAAATGTTTCCGAAAGCGTTTGGATTCTTCTTGAACCATGATATTGCATGAGCCTTCAAAAAGATCATTGTATGTTTGAACTGTCATCTTATCATCTTCCAAGGACGGACCACTTTAATCCATCTAATCACAAGCATAAAAATAATACCACTTCCGTCTTGTTGAGAGTTATTTTCACCAGTAAGCACCCTGATTTGGCTCCGTTTGTCTTTCCATCATGGGTAACATCGCATTCATCATTAAAATGCATATTTGAAAAATTGGTTTTCATTGTATTCTATATTTCATTAAATTAAATATTTCTTATGGGTGTCCTTTAATAGTGGGTCAAGCGGTTTTAGGGCTCTAAATCTTGCGCTTTTCGACGTCCGTTATTGCTAAAACGAATAAATATTTTCATAGTTTGACAATCATGGATCTGATGTCTTTTCGCTTAAAAACGGATACAGAAATATTGTACTTGATCTTATCAGTCGATCAGGATCTTCAAAAAATATCTTCAAAGTTCGGGGGTAACTTTTTCGTTACCTTTTTTTCGTTTGAAAAAGTTTTCGTAAATTTTTGCAAGATTTCATGTCATGAAAAATTTCTCTTTGCCGATCAAATAAGTTCTTACGACCCATTCTATTAGGTTGGTGCAAAAAATAATGACGTAATAACGTCGTTATTTGACGTTAAAAAATACGTCAAAAAACGACATTATTACGTCATTATTTTTTCACCAACCTAATATAATTCTTTGCATTTATATTGAAGAATGTTATAATTTTGCTTCCTATAATACTAGCCTAATATTACTCCACTTATTGTATTGGATGACTATTTTCATGAAGATCCAAACGTCTCGCCCAACCAGCATGTCATTTTAATATAGCTCTTGATTTATTTGCCAAACTTACATCTTTCCATTTGTAATGCTTACTTAAAACTCATAGTTTATATGTTTATCTATTTTTAACCAACTTCCTATCCTGAATCATTTTCTTTCTGTTAATCTTCATAAGAACAGATTTTTCAACTATTATTTTTTTTTGTCACCTCCATTGTGTTTTGGTTTGTTCTTGTTCTTTCTAACCTATGTCCAACTTGTTGGCAATTTCTAACATCAGTTCTAATCACAATATTTTGTTTCTCTTTTCGACTTTTTATCTTTCATACGAATCAAATATCAGAAATTAAAATATAAATATCAATAATTATATTATTATTATGTAAATTTATTTACATTACGATGAATGACACGTGATTTGCAGAAAAAATCTCAGATCACCGAATAAACTATTGTAAATATTACCAATTGATATAAAACTAAGATTTCTAATATAAATTAAGCACACTAATAAAATCTATCCTGACAAGTTAACCAATATCCGTTGGTGAATACAGATTTTATTCTGAAAATATTGACTTGACTCAGATAAACTAACATCGCGTATTGAGCGCAATGATTTTATTTTGGGGTATAAATATTCTAGTGATAAGGCCCTAGTAATGAAAATAAGATATATTTATCTACGGCCATTTATTAACCGGCACTGAATACATTTGTTGACAAAAGGTAAACACTATTTCCCGTCGACTTTGGGAAGAGTTCATACAAATGCTGTCAGTGATCTATATTAAGCAACGTGAATAGGCTAGAATGGGTCATGGGTGGCGTCTCCTAAGTTTGAAGACGTGATGTAATTTCGTGAGGACACAGAAAACACGAGGTCAGATACGTGTGCGCCATGGAATGACAGGACATTTAAGGAGGAAGCACGTACGCAAGCATAAATTAAATTTGATATGAAATTAAAGCTTC
This sequence comes from Acanthosepion lycidas, assembly GCA_963932145.1. Taxonomy (NCBI): domain Eukaryota; kingdom Metazoa; phylum Mollusca; class Cephalopoda; order Sepiida; family Sepiidae; genus Acanthosepion; species Acanthosepion lycidas. Next base: position 4,288,685 of record OZ010571.1, read on the forward strand.
TTTATAGTCTTTCAAAATTAAATTCTTTTCGCATTTGATTTTTTTAACAAGTAAGTGGTTTAATAATTTTCCAGGTATCTGTTACTGAGAAAGATTTGAAGCCTGAACTATAAAGAGAAATGGCCCAACATTAATGAAAAGCATTTCGGGAACAAACATACTAAAAGCGAGAGTGGACTGAAAAGTTCATGAGCTGACTATGAAGATGTCATTTATGACACTTTTGATATACAAATACCTCAAGCGGCCGCAGAGCAATGCCGTTTAAAGAGGAAAAGGAAATGGACAGACTTTATCGTCGTTAATCCTAAGGGGAAAAGACATTAAAACTCCTGCGGAGTTAAGACTTAGGAGGGAGGATGTTATGGTAAATTACCCATACCCGGATGGACTCTTCCAAGTTACAAATAAAAGCAGGTATTGCTTTTGTCAGAAGAGAGTATTTTTCCCCAACAATCAGCTCTAATAGTTCGGACAACATTCTTGCTCGTTTGTTTATTATTGTATTACCGATTTTCCTTAATATATTTGTTAATTCAAATTCACTCTTGGGTCTTTATGCTGGTCCCAACAAGGCCACAACAGAATGATTAGTGCTATACCTGTGAAATATTTGCAAGCATTAATTTGATCTCTTATTAATAACTACAACGTTTCTTCCAAAGATAAACTCTGATATCTGACTGTTCAGAGAAGACTATTCATCCGGTTACACATCATAGTCATCAGTAGCAGCTATGGCATCATCATCACCACGATACTGGTTGTCAGCCAAGTGTTTTTTTTTATTTGTTGGGAAACAAATGATAGTTAGATGGGGTCTAATCAGGAGAAAAGTGGGGTGCAATCAAACAATTCAAAATCACAGTGACGCACAGTAACCATTGAAATCAAGGACCTAGCTGCTGGAGTATTGTCCTGATAAAAAAAATCTCTTTCCTCGCTCTTCTCAAGTGTTTGATCTTTATAGTCTTTCATAACCGCTTCAGTAAGTTGGCATAATAATCTCCGTTCATGGTGCGGTCACTTTATCTCTTTATTTCTAAATGTGATGGTCTCAACACTTATGGATCAGGAAAGAAACCAGTTTGCATAAACAATGTCAGTTCTTTTGATCAAGTGTCAGAAGACATGACACCCACCTTTGTCATGTCAAGTCCATTGTGCAAAATAATTTCAACTGTCTCACAGGATATACTAATAGCATTGACTATTTAATTTATAGTCACTCGCGTGTTATCCACCACTATGAACAATTGCAGGACATTCAGATCTTGTCATCTTCAATCACCTAAAGTCAGCTAACCACTTTTGCACTGTTGGTAAAGCTAGAGCGTTATCCCCTAATATAGCATCCATCTTAGCATGAATTTTCTAGGCTGGTGCTAAACACTTTTGATAACACCAAGATGTCATGTTTTTCAAGAGAATCGCTAGTAGTTTACTATTGAAGTCTTTTGGAACAGTTTACCTGGAGAGAAACATGCTGTTATTAATAAGAAGAGTTGAAATGAACGCATTCAAGATTTCACTGCTCAAGCATCGCGCTACTTCATAAGTCAGCCTAATGGAAAAGTTCCGTTCACTATCGTGTATTTAACAATTAATAAAAACAAAAGAAAAAATCACACAACTACGCAAGCTAAACGTGAAAATGCGATTGTTGAAAAAAAAGTCCAACATGGCAGTCACCGACACTTGAAGACGCGACACTAGAAAATGACCAAAGAAACCAAAGGGCGTAATTCAGACACAACACATAAACGCATGAAAGGAACGCAAAAAAGCATTAATAATAACTTAGGAAATACGAAACAGCACCAAAAAAATCGCCCAAAACCAGAAAAGTGGACAGAACTGTAAAGAAAATTAAATAAATAAACTGGCATATATATACATATATGTGTGTGTAAAATGTGTGTGTATATATATATATATATATAATTGTTTATTCGAAAAATATAACATAAATATGTTATAAAATCACTACAAAAATAGCCATTATCCAATGATGATGTTGAATGTAGAATAAAGTGTTTTAAATGGTTCAAATCAATCAAACACCCCTTTTTTAAGGGAAACGCTTTTACACAAACTGGAATGATCAATCAAATTCATGTTTGAATGTGTGTGTATGTGTGTGTATGTGTGCTTATGTATGCGATTTTATAATTTTAAACTTAATATAGATTAAATTTAAATATTAAAATGGGTAATTTTTAACTTTTAATTTTATCGTATAATTTAATATTTATTATTATTCTATTTTAGTCTCTAACCCCAACATTAAAGCAATAAATAATTATAACCTTAATTCGTTGTCAAGTTTTTTGAATTTTCGTATACTTTTTGATTGGTTATTGCAGCTTATGTAACAGAGTTTCTCCTTAGGAAGTGGGGTTTGAATGATTTGAACCTTTTAAAACCCTTTATTCTACATCCAACACAATTCAACCGATTTGGCCACAGAGGAGCGTTCGGTTAGCAAGCTCGAAGGTTCAAATACAGTAAATTCTACCTTGCTAACCGGTTAAAAGCACGTCAACCTAAATGACGGTTCTGTACAGGATACAGGTTCGAATTCTGTCGGAGGTCGAATATTTTCTGTGGACATTTCTCGGACATTCAGGCCGGTAAATGTGGTTTAATACTATTTATTATAAACAGAACATTTACTTAAATACTTTATCTCTAAAAAGAATGTATAGACATAAACATATCTTAAAATAATTGTCAGACTTTGTCCATTTCATAACATTGCTGGCTTACTGTTATTACTGGTGTTAGAAGGTTGGTGCAAAAATAATGTCGTTTTATCACATAAGCTACTATGTGAGAAAACGACATTATTTTTGCACCAACCTAATACTAATACTTTGATTCTTGGTAGATATGATAAAATATAGTTTTTAGTCTATATTTTAGTATAATAGCAGCTGTTAGCGTTTAACTGATTGGGTCGATTTGGTGATGGGGAGTATGATGTTGAAAGACCCGAAACTCCCTGATGAACCAAGTCAAAACATCACTGACGACCCCCTCGGGCGCCTACTTAAAAGCGTATTTTTGAATGAATTATAGGGTAAGAGTGTTCAATATCCAGGATAGGAGCGTTTGTAAATTTAAGGAGTGTGGACACAGGTGTCAATACCGAATGGTGATGGTCTGTTAATAGTTTCCTTTTCAACGATCGGAGGTCAGATTAGGAAATTTTCCGATCAAATTCCAGTTACTGACTAAATTTTAGGCAATGAAATTATATATATATATATATATATATATATATTGATGTAATGAATATGCATACACCTGGGTTCCCCCTCGCAGTAATAGGATTGGCTGGTGTCAGCCATAAATACAGACTGATGTGGAGGACGCCTTTTGTCTTCATTTATTGCCTATGTCTATTGCCTACCACTAAGACGAGGACCAGTCCATCACGGTTACCTGCTAGATTGTCCTACCCGGTTACAGTAGTCAACAACCACTTTGCTACTTCGAACAAATGTATCCCTTTTCGGGACATATCATATATATATATATATATATATATATATATATATATATATATATATATATTATTGCATCAATGATATGGGTATAACGATAAATTATATCCTGCAGCAAACGTGCTGACCGGGGTATTGGAAGATTTTAGGACCGTGGAACCTCCTCTTAATTACTGTTGTTCCCACGTGGTAGCACCTGTTAGGGTCTCAGCTATGACCAAATAGTGAACCCCAAATAAAAACAAAACACTATAAAACTATAAAAATACATTTTATCGTAAAATTATCAGCAATACATTTTTATATAAAAAATACCAACAATACATTTTATCTGTAGTTGGACCCCTAAAATTGTCTTCCAGATATTTCGATTTTGGCATTAAATGACCCATATGCCGCTAAGCAATGAAACAAATATATTAAAATTTCACGATATTTAGAGATCAACTCAGCATTTTGCAATGCTTGACGCTTCAGGAGCCAGATAAAAATTGCATTAATTATTACAAAATATTTATTTTATTTAAAATTTTCTGCACTTACAACTGCTAAACTTATGTGTGTGAGTGAGTGTAGGAATGCGTGTGTGTGATAGAGAGAGGGGGAAAGCGGCAGAGATGGAGAAATAGATTTTAAATCGCGTGAAAAAGTTGAGGTCCATGCCATTAAATGTTACCTCTATTGATTTCTTTTCAGAGAAATTATTTTCTTCGTTAAGATAAGATTTATTTTAAATATTCTCATGATAAATTTAAATCACTATTTTTTCTTTATTCAAACTCTCAAATCCCAATTCCTTAGTGCCATTCGATGACATAAAGGTTGTTTCCCCTAAAATAAAAAACCGAAAAAAAAAACATTTCTCTTAACTTTGTATAAAAGTCTTGAATCCTAACGCATGCTTTGTAATGAGGATATTTTCACATTGATTGCTATCAAATGTTATTTTGGTGATGCAATACTTCTATTTTCATTTCATTATTGTTATCAGATATACTTCGAAATAAATTCCTTTCGGTGGATTCTCCCAAGCTGCGAGATGGAAGTACAATATTTATCCAATTAGATCTTATTCCATATTCCCTGGATTTCATGATTTATTCCTTTTTTATTTCGGGATCATTTGACCAAAAAACATCTGTCACATTATCCAAACAATGAACGCTTTCAGATAGAGATACCTTCGAGAAATATTTCTTATCAGCGCTGATGAACAACCAAATGTGTTTAATGTAATATTTCCCCAAAGACAAAAGGCAAAATTTACATTTGTAAATGTCGGTTTTTACTCGGGCGGAAAAAAACAAAAACAAGTAGTGAGCAAGTTTCATGCAGTTTGTATTTCTATTAATAAGAAATAGATGGACAAGTCCTAAGAATAAACTTTAAAATTCAATTTGAGTACCGAAAACCTTTTTAAAGTTCGCATAAATGGATTTTATATTCTTCTTCCTCTTCTTTCATTAGGTGCACTTTTCTAACATACACGAACTTTAACTTCCATTCTGTAAACAACAAAAATATGAATGCATGCCATTTCCAAATTGCCACCTGACTTCATTTTCTATACAGTAAGTTTCGCACAGTACAAAGTCTTATTCGAGTCAGAGGGTTGAGGGGTATTTATAGGGATAGGAATCTATGATAACGGTTAACTCTTGACCTGAACAGGTTAAGATCACAGTGATTGGGGAAACATTCTCTTGAGAGTCGGTTCCACAGGGCAGTGGGTTGCATGAAGAAAGTGTTTGAGTGGAAGTTACTTTTCGTTGACGGAATACAGAGGGAATGTGAGTGTTTTACTACAGTGTAGAGTGGTATGGCGGGTCCTACCCGTGAAGGTTAGTCCTGCCTGTATCATAGAATGTAGTTCGTTCGAGCACATTCCATGGAAGTAGCGATAAAGTAGAGAGAAACTCACTCATCCCGCCTGTGAGATAGAAATTGGTTCTTCGTCAACAAGAACTCGGAGACGCTTTTGAACTCTATCAAGACCGGGTAGTGAGCTCCCGCACAAATATGGCAAGAGTATTCCATTTTTGGCTTGATCTGGCTCTTAGGTAGAGGATAGCTTGAGGAATCAGGTACTTTTCTTCGTCACCAGGAGAAACTCATCAAAATTTTTAAATCGGATATTAGTGTTTTATTGAATAGAACATTTTCCACTGCTATTAGGTTGGTGCAAAAATAATGTCGTTTTCTCACATAGTAACATATGTGAGAAAACGACATTATTTTTGCAACAACCTAATATATTACTGCTTAATTATACAAGGTCTAAAATATTTCTTCTTGTATAATCCAATCAAAAAAATGTCAAAAACTAAAAATTTCAGCATAACTTGTACGTTTGACTATCGCTTTATAACAGCGTAGTTTGGGGGTTACGGTTCAATTCTGTTCTTTATCATAATACAATTTCGGCAAGTTCATTTACAAGCATCCAGCTGACTTCAAACGGCATCTTCGACACCAGGAGAAACTCACCAAAAGGCTTAAAGGGACATTCCATGACAGTTCTATTTAATAGATAATTTTTCGTTGAGAAATTGCTACCTACATATACAATGTTTATATTACATTCCAGGCCATCGACAGAATTTTTTCTATATGGAAAACTACCAAATATTTAGGAATTTTGCATTGACAACCATTAGTGCTTACCGACACCCACACATACACATAAAATTAGCATATATATATATATATATATATATATATATATATATATATGGAGAAATAAGAAGAAATATGATCGCGTCTAGCATGAAACAGCCTGTCGCCTCTGAGTGTTGACTTCAGTGTTCACTTTAATGCTCACATGAGCTCATTTAGGTTTTCCGGCTTTGTTAGAAATAAATTTGTATTCTAAGAACAAACGCATGGTGTCCGCTGACACTGAGGCTTTAAACTAATGTCCCCCTTCAGGACACATTACAGATCTGTACTGATATTCTCTATAGGGGTCAAATGGGTCTCCTCATAATTCCTGAAGAGTTTAGCAAAAGGGGTGTAGATTTCAGTTTCAATAACACCATATATGCCCAATTCGATGGGATTTCGATGGGAAGTCCCTTAGGTCCTATGTTAGCTATTTCTCTAGTGATGTTATAACATGTTTATATTATAATTTTTGAATAAATAATATTTGCTTTACTCTGTTAAGAATAGTATTTTTGGTTACTTGAATTTATTCGGTCTACACCAATCCTATACATTATATATATATATATATATATATATATATATATATATATATATATACGAGGTCTGATCAAAAGTATCAGGACTAGTGCTATGGTAATGGAGCTAAAGTACGCAGAATGAAGCCGCTTGAGATCTGTCGCGCATGAGTTATAACGTTCTCGTTCGCTTCTGATCAGTGCTTGGGAGGAAAGTGTGTAGAGTGTCGGCGTCCCGCCACACCACACCACAGAAAACATTTTGAAAACGGTAATAACAATAGCTATAGCTATGACTCCTAAACCAAGGCCCAGTCTTCACACTGGAAAGCCCCAACCTCCCAGCGATGGAAGAAAGCACGAATGAGTCAAAGCAATTGGAATACACTGTTTGACAGCTTTCTTTGACTACAAGGGCGTTGTTTATCACGAGTATACTCCACCTGACCAAGAAATAAACAAGAAGTACTTCCGTGACGTGTTGCGGCTTTTTTGCAAGATGCTGTTCGTTCGAGAAAAAAACAGAATCGCATGCGTACAATTAGTGACATGTGTTTATTAAGACAATGCACCTGCCCATCCAGCACAGCTTGTGCGGCAGTTTTGGTCCAAGAAGACATTCCCCAGGTCCGACAACCAACCTATTCCCAGTTATCGCCTCTTACGATTTTTCCTCTTTTCAAAATTTGAATCCCACTTGGAAAGAACAAAATTTTAAGATGTCGAGGAAATACAAGAATATGCATCTAGGCAACTGCTCGTTATCGAAAAAAAAGAATTCTAGGAAAGCTTCTATCAATAGAAGCGATAAAAAAAATAAAATGGATAAAATGTGGAAATTACTTCGAAGGAGATTAAATGCCGAATTGATATGCGTTGTAGTTTTCTTTTTATATCATCATTCTCAATATTTTTTATTAAACAATATGTGAGTTCTTACGGTAAATGTCCTAAAATCCATTTATAATTATTTTCTTTTCTATTTTCAGGTAAAAACCATTCAAAATGTATGAGCCTTGCAATATTGGACAAAATGACACCTTACTGTGGGACAACGATATGTATTTTGTAATGGCTATCCTCATCGTCTTTTCCATCAGTGGAACCGTTGGAAACGCGTTGGTTCTTTATGTTTTCTCAAACACAAAACAAAAGTTGACGTCAACTATTTTTATTTTAGCCCTTGCAGGAATGGATTTTATTACATGTTTACTCACCATTCCTTATACTGTCGTAATAGAATATTTGGTATATTTTGTCAGACATGACGCTGTCTGCAAAACCTACCACTTTTTACAGACTACGACGGTACCTTTCTCGGCATTGGTCATGGTAGCCATCGCTTCTGATCGCTATCTTTGTATATGTCACCCATTCGTTCGCATAATGACCACGAAACGGGCCCAGATTTTAGTGGCCATCTTGGGCTTAGTTGCCGTCACTCTTGGTATATTAGGCTCCCTGGCTTACAGCGTTTACAAGTATGAAGACATCCTTACAGTGAATGAGACAAGGATACAAAATAGTACGACTGAATCACTCGGCAAACTTTTTGAATACTCGAACGAAACAGATGCCTACTTTTTAGGGTCGGACCTGAGTAATGGTTTATCTAAATCGGCAGACTATAACGCGTCAGTTGCTAATCGATCACGTATATGCTATTCTGGTATTTGTGATGTCAGTTACATCATCCTACCAAAAAGTTTCTTCACCGTGTATCGGAAAGTTTACTCGTCACTCTTCCTCATGTCACTTGTGATTGTTGCTTTTCTTTACGCTCTCATCTATCGCAGTGTGCTATCGAGGCGCAAACAAAGACTGAAAATTGTTACCAACAAATGTTGTCTGTTTTGGTCGGATGATTCCCAGCAGCATCCAGACGAAACTGAAATTACAGCAGTTAATGCCGAGTCGAATGATAAAACGGTCAAACACGGAATAAAGGCAGAAAAAGACGCTATTTTAAAACATGGAACGCGCGCAAAATTTGAAAAAGTTCGCATGGCAAATCTGAAAACAGCTGGAATGCTTTTTGTTGTCACTTTAGTTTTCGTCTTAGCTTTTCTCCCTTCCTGGTTGATGGCACATCGCTATATTCAAATGAATGTTATTGTATTTTATATGTATTTTTCCTACAATATTGCCAATCCAGTAGTTTATGCTTTTATGAACAGAAACTTCAAGAATCAATTGAAAGATTTATTTATCAGTTGCAAGAACTGAATTAATTTCTCTTTTCTTTGCAATCAGTAATAACTATCGATTTGTGTTTCTGAAGAGAAAATACCTTTTAAGATAATTCTTGGACTTCTAATATCAAAATCAAGCGTATAATAATGGTGAAATATTCAAATATCGATATCATATTCCGACCCCAATAACTTTATTTCTTATAATTTGCGGTCGGCGTAGCAATAAGAATGTCATTCGAAATGCTGAGAGCATTCTCTCTTGACATTAAGGTTGTAAAATTAATTACCTTGAAAAAATTCCAATGTTTCATTACGCGGAGGTTTCCAATCTATATTCCTTTACTTATATTTCACTCCCACGCACGCGCGCACACACAGACACACACACTTATATCAAGCTTAGAACTCTTTAGTACTTCGCGAATACACACACACACACACACATATATATATATATATATATATAAAACTTATATTGTTAAATTGTCTGTTATATTTAACAATATATGTTTAAATAATGATCTGCTGCCCCAATACACTATATACATACATACATATATATATATATATATATATATATATATATATATATATATATATATATATATATGAATGAATAAAAGAATATTAGAAGAATTTTTTTATTAATTTTGTCTCTTCTACATTCCATATTAAAATAGTTACACACGCACACGGGCATTCACACACACACACATATCCATGTTGGTGTATAGGGAGTATTATTGAGTTAAATGTATGTGAATTATTGTGCTTATAAAAGAAATAAAGATTAAAAATTTTACGTAATGCCAGATAAATTTAAAATAAAGAATGAACAATCTTTACAAAGAAAAGGAGAAAAACATTTAAATGCCAGGAAGATGCTGAAAATTTCCAGCCCTGACCAAAAAGCCCTTCCAAAACAAAATGTCATGTATTGTAACTTGCTCACATTTTTATATCTTAAAAATGTTTCGGGCCGTGAACTTTTCATCTTTGTCCACACAATTACATATGCACACACATACAGGCACAGACGCGCGTGCGCTCACATACACACACGCACATACAGACACATGCGCAGCCACACACACACACATAGATGTCGAAAAAATTTTCGTGTGACTCATTTCGTTCTTTAGAACATCTAAAATTCTCAGCGTCCGCTATCATTTGCGCGCATGCGCAGTCGCATCAATGTAAACATCCCTTTAGTCCGATGACGTCTTAAAGAACGAAACTCGTCACACGAAAACTTTTTCCACTTTCTTCACAGCTTTTTCTCCCTTACATTGTTCTTGATATAAAAAAAATGATATATCTTTTTTCATATATATATATATATATATATATATATATATATAATTCTATTTTAAGAATTCTATTCTAAAACAAGCCGCCTATATAGAGGCTTGTTTTTTAATAGAATTGTGTGTGTGTGTGTGTGTGTGTGTTTACTAATATCTACAGGGTGATGAATAGTTCAGTAAGTAAAAACAAGTTTAGGTTATATGAAATCTCATTCAATACAAGTACAAGTATTTCAAATGAGATTTTATTGTTTAAAAACACTAACGAGTTAGATAACAAACAAACATTTTTCTAATTATAATTAGCTAACACTGAAACAAAAAATCGGTTTCAAAACTGATCTAAAAGTTCACTTAAAAACTAGAAACAAATGCCTTTTATGAAAAAGCATTTTTCGTTCAATAAAGTGCAACAAAATTGGACTCTGACGTAGGTTGCGTATCTCCAACCAGTACCAGACATCGGTGTTTGAGTCCGGCTCAGGTGACACCCTTCTAAATACTGATTTTCAAAGCAAGTACGAAGGCCGACAGGTAAGAGAATGGTGCTACACAATCTTCCTATCTTTTTGGCCCATTTATTTTAATGCTGAAGTACTCTACGTAAATGTTGACAAATTCCAACAAAAAAGTTAAAAAAAAAACTTACTTTCAAAATTCTCTTGTCCAGTTCAGAATAAATTTAGATTATTAGAATCCCCTGAAATACATTATTGTTGATATAGCGCTCTCTCAGTCCCATACCCACACCATATAAGGGACAATACCTGCCCAGTATCATTCGTATGCAAATGTTGTCTCTGCCACCTACTCTAAGTAGAATGTCCTCTCTCAACGGTCAATTGTGGAAGGGGGCGTAACTCCTGATGTTTACTGTACCACATGCAACCAACTCTGAGTCTTTTGTCTTGTTGACCCCATTCTCCGTTAAAACTGTAACGGGTCAATAAAACAGTTTATTTACAATATATACGAATAAAAGATCTTAGTTAAATTAATTTTATTTCCCTTTCGTAAAGATTCTATCACCAATAAAATGAGACTTTGAAACATTTCGAACGCATTTTTCTCTAAATTCTTTGGAAGGTTTTTCTTTCCACCATAGAAGAGTCTTCTTGATGCAAATATCTTGTCTTAGAAAAATGACATTTGAACAAAAGGAAATTAAAGAATATTTCCTTTGTACAGATATGTAAAGTGAACTTTACAATTAATTATTCGAATTGTTATGAGAAAGAAGACTTCTTAAAAATTGATCTAACAGTTATTTTTCATAATATGACATTCATAAAATCTTTCCAAAGGTTATCTCAAACTCTTAAAATTCGCTAATTATGAAATGCTATAAAACAGCTTTGAAGGAATTTGGCACTTTTGGCTAATCATAATTCACAATGAAAGTCTTGTCGAAGATTTTTATTCAGTATAATTCGGTGTTATGCGCATAAACAAATCTGTCTATCGAGGCGGCACACGTTAATTAGATTGCAATCAAATTCGGCTTAATGAATGAGGCTTATTATTATTATTATTATTATTATTCGAGTTTCCTCTGGTATTAATTGCAACATTTCTGCTGAAGGAATCAAATTGGATAGGAAAGACATTCTCATGACAGATGTGGATGTGACCCCTGGGGGCCTGTTTTGCCTTCAAACAGGTTCGCTTCGATTTAACAATATTACACGCTTTACTTAAAGGAAATAAATCCATAGAAAATCACACGCTTTACTTAAAGAAATAAACCCAGAGAAAATCACACGCTTAACTTAATATCAATTTTCGGCGACGATTTTAAACTCAAAAGCAAGCATTAGAAGAATCGATCCATTTTCATTTCAAGAAATAACATAAATTCATTTCATCTTTAAAAGTCATTTGCTTACAGATGTTCTACAAATATATCACATTATCTTAAAAATTGTATTGAGGGATTATTTATTCTTGAATGAAATGCATATAAGAAAAGAAAACAATAAAAATGCACTTAAATCCCACTGCAATTAGATACGAGGTACATTAGTTTTGTGGTTAATTAGAAGGTAATGAAAACATATTTGACTTGAAATTTGCTTAGAGCCCAGTTGAGCTTAAGCGGTGTTTTACTGTGGCGATTTTAACATGTCGAGAATTTTGAAGAAATTTAATATTTTAATATAGCATTTAAAATGATTATTTGTTTTTATGATTTATTTCTTTTTGTTTAATTCCTCTTATAATTTTTAAAATAAAAAAAAATTATGTGTGTTTATCAATAATTCGCGGATACGATAAATTTTAAATAAAATAAAGAATCTTTAATTAATATGGACACAGACACACGCATGCTATATTTATGGTTAAAAGTGCTGAAAATCATGAATATAGCGTATGTAAACATAAAAGTGGACACTGAGGTTAACACCAAGAAGTGAGAGTTTCTTGTTTGAATGCAATCTTCGGGCCATATCCTAAAGATTGCGTTCAAATCTGCAACAGACTGTCGGCGCTCGGTTTCGACCTTGATGTCCACTTTATATATATATATATATATATATATATATATATATATATATATGTTGTGTGTCTATATTTTTATCTATTGTCGTCTTTATATATAATGGTTATACGCGTTTAGGAAGATATTCTGTTTTTTTAAACAATGAAATTGATATCGAAGAGCCTAGAGTTCGATATACTTAAGGAAATTTGCGATTGTACCTCCCGACATCTAGGAGACATTTTCTTCAGCAAGACTTTCGATCTCTAGGTTTGTAGAGATTAAGGAACAGTGTTTTCTACTCAAAAATCTCTACCAAGTAAATATAAAATTCATTTTAATAACAATAATAATATAATATACGTATATAAAAAAAGACTGAAAGAAATATTGTTTATAATTTTGAGAAAAATCTTTAACAATCTAAAGTTTTGGACATTTGAACTCATTCTTTCTGGATATGTTTCAGGCGATTATTTGGCGTTTCTGGTCAATGCAATCCATAAAACAAAAGTGAAACAATTCAATCTCTTCTCATAATGTCAACAGAAACACAACGATAACCAGTACACATGTACTTCGTTACTCCAGTTTAAGACGTAGATGGATTACACATTAAATCTCTTAACTAGCAATGTTCATTATACTGAATGCTATACTGACTTAAGCTGTTCTTACTAGCCGATAACCCCATACAGTAATGACTAGAGATCCGAAAAAAACCATGAGGAAGACGTATGAGTAATGGATTTGACGAGACAGTATGAACATTCTACATGAACGATAAATAAAAAATATATAATTTAAAAAAAAAATCATTTAAGTAATAAATAAAATGTAAATGTTTAAAAACAATTTAAATTATGTGATCAAGTTAATCTTCGGTATGGCAAGCCGTTGCTAGGGTAGGATAGCGGTTTCTAGGCTAGCTATTGTTTTCACTCTCTCCTCTACCAGTTGGCCCATGACTCGTCTGAACTTTATAGTTTAGTATAGTTTATTTACAATTTGTTTTTTCTCTTTTATTTTATTATTTGTAAACTACATTTATTGTTTATTCACATATTTTTTCTGATAAGAAACCACAGATGCAAAAACAGGGGTGGCTTTTAGGAAAATAAGGGTGAGTTTTATGGGGCCTGGAACGGGTCGGAAATATTTCTATTAATTGCAGTGGAGTAAAATTGATTTAAGATACGGGTGTTTTGAGTTAAGAGCTCAGTCTTGGAACGAATTAAACTCTTATCTCAAGGCATTACTGTATATACCGCCTCTTTCAATTACCAAATTCTTCAGCGGAGTCATTCTCAGTAAAGGTAAAAGAGTGCTATTCTTTTTGTAGATATGGTTCGCCATATCAGATTTTTTGAGAAATCTTTGTATATAGCACTAGCGTCATATATTCTTTTCCACATTTGTATTGGAGGAAATAGGTTATCATTTTTGCAGCGCGCTTCCCTCTTAAGGGACCAATCGCAAATTAAGAAGGCGCGAGAATGGTCATCCCATTGAAAATCAACATGTTGCTCTAACGTCAATCGGATGTGTTTGACGGTAGATTTTATTGATAGAATGATTGCTGTAATTCTAGAACTCGGAATGGCGGCGAGATGTGTGTGTATTTGGGGTGGGGGTTTCAAATAGGGAAATTTTTATGCATTTCAGAAACGACAAAGTTTGGTCTGTCCGAAACAACATCAAAAACACAAAGGAATTCAACTATCCGAGCAACACTTGAAACAAATCCCCCCCACACACACACACACATATATATATATATATATATATATATATATATAAATCAATTTACCACTAGCAAGGCGGTAATGCCATTAAGATGCCATGGATTACTTGGAGAGAAAGAGAATAAAAAACACTTTTGAAAGAACCGGAAACCCAATTTTATAAAGGAAACAAGGGATAACCCTCTACTCCTGCTAAAAAGTTCCTAGAAGAATTTGAACTGGACGATAAACATTTCTATCTTATGTGTGCGTGTTTCTATGCGTATGTGCACGCGAGTCTGTGTGTGCGTGTGTATCGAAAGAAAATTAAGGAAATTTAGTAACTTTTGCATAACTTTTAAATGTACTTGAGTTAAAATCATTGGCTGGATGATGGAGCTAATTCAACAACAGCGCCCACGAGAATCTGGCAAAAGGAATGCCCTTAAATCTAATTATACATAATCTCTTAGTATCAGTGAAGCGACGAGAAAACAAAATAAGAAAACATTGAACTGATTCTTTCGTTAGGACTGGTCATAAAATCATTTATTCAAAACACAGCCACCTTTGTGAATTTCGTCCTTTGAACAAAAAAGTAAAGTTATCTTTCATTTGTTTTCTTTTTCCCTTTTTTTTTTGTTTTTACAAATAATTACTTTTATACTTTTCTTTAAATAACATTTTTTACTTCGTTTTTGTTATTATTATTATTATTATTTTACTATTCCCTTTTTTTAATCGCCGGCTATGTTTTTGCTTCGACTGTTTAATCCCCAGCTGTCCGTAAGAAGATTATTTTGCAGATTTCCAAAATGAATTCATTTGATTCGCTAGAAACGTAAAAATATCGGATTTTTGTACATTTTATTTCTTAAAGAAATCCTTAAAAATGAAATCGTTAAATTCACAATTAATTCAATAAAAACTGATCTCCGTACAGAAAGAAGAAAAAAAGCGTCAGAAATAAATCATATCAAAAGGTACTTTAAGTTCCTGTCCGTTTATTATATAGCTATTGTTTTCCAACATCCACTATGGTAAATATCATTATCATTATCCTCATCATCATCCTCTTAATCAACCGTCATCATCAACAACAATAAAAACTTTATCATCATCAAATGCCGAACTGGTGGTGACGGTGTTGGTGACGGTGTTGGTGATCGCAGACGCCATTTTTATCCCTCAGTCGATTTGCGCCTAAAAGTATTTCAAGTGGCAGTAAAAAAAAAAAAAAAAAAAAAAATTGTGTACACGGATATTTGGACATGTAAATGTTGTTCTCCATTACTGGTCTCTCTCTTTCTCGAGTTTATTACGGCAGACGAACAATAAATAAACAGCCGCATACATTTTACACGGAAACATATATGTAAAAGTATTGACCATTACACACTCAAGCACACACGCGCGCGCTCATATGCACGCATAATCACAGGCATATGTGTGTGTGAATGTGTATGTGTGTGTGTGCGTGTGTACGTGTGAATGGTTGTGCAGATATGAATGCATGCCTACATAGATATTACACAAAATTCCTCATTCGTTTTACAGCAGTTACTCGTGAAAGGTTTGCAGACATTGCCACGCAAAATTGTTTCCTCAGAGAAAATATAAATTGCTTTGAAATAATTTATTTTATTTCTCAATTTAATGAATATTCGAGAAGAAATAAGAAAAGCTTGATAATTAAATTCACATGGAGACTGAACAATTTGTCTAAGTTCCAAGAACATTAGGGTACTATGTGTTATATATATATATATATATATATATATATATATATATATATTTGTGTGTGTGTGCGTGTGTATGTGTGTGCCAATGCGTGCGTGTATGTGTGTGTACTTTTTGACCTGATTTCACACCGGAATAAACAAGAGAGCGATTATGGACCGATGTAAAACTTGCAAAGTTGAAAATATTGTTGTGTTTGGTTTGTGTTCATTGTTTATTTACCCATTGATAAAGTTGACCTGTTTACAAATTTTGCTGTTAATCATGTGTTTTTAGTCAATAAAATTTTATCAAAATAATTTGTATTCCTATCTTTTTCAGATGTAATATCGTAATTGTTGGATTCTTGTAAGCATCAATTAAATAAATTCAATAAAACACTATCATTAAACTGTGCCTGTGGTGTAGTGGTTATCGACACAGCGAGTTCAAATTCTGATCGAAGCTCTTGCGTACATCGTTCTTGGGAAAGGCATCCATTTCCTCACCTCTCAGCTTTATGTAAAGTACAAGGGCAGACAGAGAGCTTCACTCTTGATAGGGCAATCTGTCATGATGCAACAAACATTTAAATCCAAAACCGCTAGCAAAATATAATGGGCCATTACTGTTTATTTCGGACAGATTTTAGGAAGAACTACAATAGACTGAGCTGAGAAAATGATTGATTTTAGGTTGTTATATATATATATATATTAGGTTGGTGCAAAAATAATAACGTAATAATGTCGTTTTTTGACGTATTTTTAACGTCAAAAAATACATTATTACGGCATTATTTTTGCAACAACCTAATATATATATATATATATATATATATATATATATATATATATATATATATATATATGAAGAAAAATATACGGAAAAATCAAACAAAAATCCTTATATGCAATTATGCTGTTTTAATGCTAATGTTAATATAATGTCAACGTCGGACGTTTTTGTTTGTTTTTTCCGTATATTTTTTTCTTCATACTGTCGGATCTATATACATATATTTGCTTATATATATATATATATATATATATATATATATATATATATATATATATTCATTCTTTTATCTTTTTTTTTTTAAATTCTGCGAATGTTCGCGAGGAATCATCTTTATTAGCATTTTTTTCTTACTAAATTTGGTCACCCTGTGAAAGAGTTGCCTAACGTTATCTTAGATGAGACGAGCCCCTTGGAGATGGAAACAAGAATGATCATGTTTGACATCTCTTCGCTTTCAATCAATTTTAGATAGCTGTCATAGCTACTAGAAACATTTGTGCTGTGTATGTTGATTAAAGAAGAACTGCACCAGACCCCACAAAGGAGCTGGTTCAGAAGATGGCAGCCCTTCATTTTACTGTCACTCGTCATTTTCACTGAATGGGTAAGGTCCATAAATACGGTGCATGGGTGTCACACTCATTGACCGAGAGAAACAAACTACAGCTCTCCTCCATTGCCAGCAATGTAATCTTGTGCAATTGATACTCACAAAATTCACACAGGACAGAATGTGGAGAGTCTGTGAGTTCTAACTTCTCCTCTTTGAATGGAGAAAACCGTTTCAGTGCCAGTCTGTCAATAATTAAGCAATTTCCGTTAACAGCAAATTTTGGCAGCTGGAAATAACATTTCAATAACTTTAGACAACAGTTTTACAGATTAATAAGAGTGACTAACAAGCAAAAAATGGTAAAAGATTATTCTTTGAGGTCATCCAAAGAAGATCAGAAAAAAGACGCAACGTATCCGTAGCAGTGTCGCTCTTATAGCCATCGTGTGCGGAGATGATTTAGTAATATTTAGCTGCTGTAATATTGTTGGTATCATAAAGTGTTACCAATCTGTCATCAAGGTAGCAAGGTTTTTTCTATGTTATAGTAGTAATTTTACCCCAGGTATATGTGAATTCCGGGTAGATCAGTGAAAACGGTGTGTGCCTACAATTGTTGCAGGAAAAGATCTCGGAGGATGGTAAACATGTAACGAAACGTTAAATCAAATCAAATACAAAACCCGTGTTGGTGTCGCTCAAACCAAGAGTTGACATAACAGCAAACATGAATTTAAGGGACTTAGTAAATGACACTGCCCTTCATTGATTACTGCACGCCTCACCCTCAAGCAGAGAAAACTGACATTGTACTGAATAATATTAACGTCGCATCACATGGTCAAAAGAATTAAATTTCCAGCCTTTTCGTGCAAAGGGCCGCGTTTGAAGAAGTGTGAAGGGGACCGTATAAAGCTGTGAATCTATCGTCTTCTATATGGTACAAGTTGATGGTGGTCTGTAATAATGATCGATGTTATTTTTGAATTCGTAAGGATTATTAGTGAAAATAGAGTTTGCTATGACAGATGCGATATGCACAGAGCTTATCGCTCACCATATTTTTCACTAGTAATGGTTTGCAGCAGCAAGATAACCCAGCCCCCACCTCCACCCCGACGTACGCAGATGACACGAAACTCGTTCCAAGAGAACTCACTTGATTTCAAGATATACCATTTGCGCCGTACTCTCCATAAGTACATATATGATACGCTATGTATAATGCAGTAAATTTCCTGCATCCAAAACGTACAAAAAATTCTATGCAAATAAACGAGCGCAGTACTTTTTTAAAGCATTTCACCCCAAGCAAAGCAGGAGTTCCACTAGCACGCAAAGGATTACAGAGAGTGTGAGCAAGAGTAAAGAGGCGTGATAGAGGAAAGGGTGAAGAGAAGGGCGGGGAATAGATCAAGGCATCTGGAGATGTCGATTGACATTGCATTTGAATAGTTGGAGATTATAGCTATCAAGGAAGCAAGTAAGAGGAAGGGAGAGTTCCACAGATGGGAGGTGCGAGACATGAAGATATTAGAATAGAAGAGACGGCTATATTTAACCGTTTCAACAGCAAAAGGGTGGGATCGAAATGACTTAGTATCACATTTAAATTCATGCAGTCTGGGAACTAGCGAAAGTAGCTCGTCGTAGCAGTTACCGTGAAAGTATTTGTAGAAAAGACAGGGGGAAGCGACGGCACGTCTGTGAGCGAGTGGCTGTAAACAAGATGCCAGATCAGAAATATATATATATATATATATATATATATATATATATATATATATATATATATATATATATATATATATATTTCACAAATCACATTGCATATCTGTCTCTGGATTTTGTTGAGGACCTTAAGACGAATAGCGGGGCCACCAGGTAATATATGCCAACAGTGTTCCATGCAAGGGTGAATGGATGATTTATATATTTGAAGGCTAGACTCGGACGAGAAAAAACTTTCTGGCACGACACAGAGAACGAACTTTCCTTGCGGTGGATGAAGCTATTGATTTAATGTATTTATTCCATCTCAGGTCAGCGGACAGTTTGAGAGCAAGCAGTCGCAACAAGATGCTGTGGTGGAGTTGAGCATCAGACATTCTAATGGTAGGTAAATTAAAGCAGGTTTGTTTTTGAGGCATTAAAATTAACCAGACTCCATGAAATGAAGCCATTGTTATACGCTCAGTTCAGTCACAAGAATAAAAAGTGTTCCTTTTTCTGTGTAATACATTAAAACAAAGAACTATATGTAATTAAGAAATAAAGCTTCTCATGATTTGAACGTAAGAGCTGAAAGTAAGCAGGCAACTAACATATTTATTTCACCATCTTGAATGAATTATGGACCAGTAGTGTGGTAAGATTCAATTGCAAATACTGAATTTGTTACGGTATACAGATACTAGACGTAAACTAGTCAGAGAGCTGAGGAAAGACATTTTCATCCTAAGCAGAAATGACGGTTCATACGTAAGAAATCTGGTCATGTTTGATGGGTATTATGCTAGTTAAGAATATAACGTTCGTTCAAATAAATTACACTTCAACCACGAAAAATACAAAACGACCATAAGATAAAAAAAAGCTAAATATTTATCGTAGAACGTTGATAAAATCGATTCTTATAAAGGTTATCTTTACGTCGATGAATTTCCAGTACATTGCTTGCAAAGATGCCAATAGCAACTATTATTCAGGTTCTTCTCATTGACGTTATTGAAATATTTTTGGCGATCTCTATAAAATATTTCAGCCAAGAATTATTTACTGCAGAAATAGCATAAAAAAGAAACAAGAATGTTAACATTATTTATGATACAGTGTTTGTGTTTTTCATGTTTAACCACACTTCAGCATCAGTGGTTATATCATGTCATGAAGGATTATCACTTTTTAGAAAAAATGATTTAATATACATATACATACACACACAAATATATATGTATACATAAATATACATGTAAAGTATTTACATTATTCGGACTATTGTCCTCATCTTTGTCGCCATATTTATTACGTTTCGGCCGTTGTGGGCTCCGGCATTCGTCAGGTGGCTGGAATGTCGAATTAAACCCTTTTTTTTTCGCTAACTGGGGTAGACTGTTCTAGTTCCACGTACAATGTCTAATGGATGTCAGTGATTAGTTATCTCCTGTTAATTCACATCTCCAAGTTCTCCACTGCCTTAACCAGGTATTGAACTCACAACTCTTTGGGTCCTGTCTCTGGATCTAACCATCGCCTTTATCCATTACACATTCAGCATTCGATTTCCGAAGAGACTCAATTGTTACAATTTTAGAATTATAAAGACTTTTTCAGCGTAAGTGAAGCAGTTAAAAATATATTTGCAATAGTAAATAAAAGAATTCTGCTGCAAACAAACTTACCTAAGTTTTGCGTACATATGTGTTTGCATATTACGTATATATGTGTTTGCATTATTCACATTATTCGGACTATTGTCCTCATCTTTGTTGCCATATTTATCACAACGTTTCGGCTGTTGTACGCTCGGGCCTTCTTCAGGTTGTTGGAATGTCGAACCCTTCACTCGCTGGGGTAGACTGTTCTAGTTCCACGTGCTATGTTTAATAGATGTCAGTTATCAGTTATCTCCTGAAAGTTCTCCATTGCCATAACCGGTCCTGTCACTAGATCTAACTAACGCTTTTATCCACTGTAAAGGTATTTGGTTTTATATTTTGTTATATAGCTTAATCTTGTAAGAATTCGAATATTGTCCTTGGTTGGTTTGTTTGTTCAAATGATTGCTTTAAACAATTTACGTGATAATATCTGAGTTGGGTGAAGGTCATGAACTGTTCTAATATATCAACTTTTGAAAATGTCCATAAGTAGAAATGGCCTGTAAAACAAAAAAAAAAAAAAAATTAAATATTTGAGGAATGCTCGAATCGGTTTAGGAAGACGGAAGTCTTTCGAAAATAGTGGCATCCAAATACAAATCGGAAATTATAATGGAACATTTCAAGCGACTACAGAATCCGTTCAGTGACCGTCCCTTAATGCTAAAATAATCGAAATATATCCAATCAATATTCAATCAATCAATATTCAATCAATCAATATTCAATGTCGACATGTTTCAAGGTAACGGAATACGAAATGAAAAATGCTGGACATATTTCAAACGCGTATTATAGAATGGTATTTTCTTTTACTGCGCACTCAATGTGATATCCTAATTGTTAACATTTTAGTGATCGGAAACCTATTGATAATACTTCCAAGTCTAGCTTTCTAATCGAAACACGACATTACATTTATAAGAACATAAAAATACTTTAAACAGTTTAAAGACGAAGACTTAGAAATAATATAAAATATCTCAAGAAAGAAAATTAAGTATTCACTTAGCTGTCTTTACTCAGAGTTTCAAGCATATCCACACATCACTGGATTTGACTGAGAGAATTAAGGAAGAAAAGTTGACGTCAAGTTATATAAATATATATTTATATAAATATATATTATATAAACCAATATATATTTATATAAACCAAAGATTTCATGATCGGGGCGAGAACTTTTTACTGCCTTGCCAAGCACACACACACACACACACACACACACACACACATGTATATATATATATATATATATATATATATATATATATATATATATATATATATATATATTACAATGAATCATTCATACAAAAATACACATATACAGCTTATAATTTTTAAAAACAACGATCATAACATTCATCGAGTGGTTCGTAGGTTAATGCACCTTTAAAATTTTGTTAGGGATTTCGACATTTTATATCACTACCTTTACTAATTTACTTTTTGTGTGAACTATTCATTGTAATATAAATTGAACTGCACCACTTATTGCATCTGCCCAGGTAATTATGGTAACTACTGATGTAAATATTTCTAGTTGAAACAATTCACATTATAATGATGTACTACAGTTATAAATGTAATAAATCTACTTTTACTTTTTGATTTCACATTAAAATACAATATTAAAGTGATTGTTCCACGACAATTTGCAACAAACACAAGTAACGTAAACAAATCTTTCATTCTTGATTTGTAGACCTATAGGTGAGTTTACACCATTAATTATTTCTTATAGTAATGTTAAATAACATAGAATCTATATTTCTAATTAAAATTCATTATCATTTTGGTGTGAAATAACAATATTTGATATATCATGGAAGCTTTATTTTCAATCACATACACTATAAAATTAAAACTCTTCAAAATTACTACGATCATCACTATCTGATTCAAAGACATCATCATAAACATCATCATTTACAGTTTCTTCATATGGGTCCATATTTACATATATATATATATATATATATATATATATATATATATATATATATATATACATATATATATATATATATATATATATGTATGTATGTAGAGAGATAGAGAGCGATAGATAGATAGATAGATAGATAGATAGATAGATAGATAGATAGATATGAATAAGGTGTATTAAGACAGGAAGTAATCATTCAAACTATTTTGCTTAAAAAGAACCAATAAAGTTTATTTTTTATTGTATTTTTCAAATAAGGTGTTGTGAAGTGGGATCACAATTTTGGATAAACTGTCTAAAGTTCATGTTTGTGTTGTTTTGATCAATTACTTTCGTTAATTTCAGTCATTTTAAAGAACCAATGTGGTGTTCGTGTGGTAGGCATAATTCCTTTGCCTAGATTTTGATATTTTTTGCAAAGCTGAAAGTTTGAAAATTTTTTATCGTACCACATTGTATTTTCTAATTTTCAAATAAGGTGTTCTGACTTGGGATCAAAATTGTGGATAAACTGTCCAAAGTTCATATTTGTGTTGTTGTTTTGTTCAAGTACTTCCATCGTTTCGGTCATTTTTCAAGATCTAATGTGTTGTCTATGTGGTAGGCAGAATTTTTTTTGTCTATATCCTTGTATTGTTTAGATAGCTGAAAGTTTAAAATAGTCTCCTCTGTGTAACGATTAGGAAACCGTCCCTTTTTGGGAATGATATTCTATTTAATGTGGTCTGTTTATTTTGTGATAATAATAGCTTCTAGTTTTTTGTCTCTTTTCTTGTATTCTGCGCTGTAGAGTATTTTGGTATTATGTCTTACGTTAATAGTTGTATTTTGGTTTGTCATGATATGCCGGTCGATGTATGCACGTATTTCACTGAGTTTGGACAGGTCAACCTGCGTGATACTGTAGTGTATTTGTAGACTATTTAGTATCTGGGCGTGTGGCCGATTGGTTAGAATGTTCACTTTCTGACCATTAGACCCGGATTCGAATCTCGAATTTGTCAGGTAGGAGACTTCCTGATGTTATTTGTCTGGAGGGGTACCTTTGGAAAGTACCTGAATACCATAACACAGGTAGACCTAAGCCTTGTCAGTGAAATCAGGCTGTTGATAGCTACGACCAAGGGTTTGAGTGTTCTGACCTTGTTCATATTGTTGCTGTTCAGATTGTGTGCTGTCCATATTCACGCTAGATAACCCGCTTTTCTCAGAAACTGTAACTAAAGTCTGCTCAGTATAGCTGCAGTATAAAACACAAGTTGGCTCTGTTGTTGAGTGAGCGTCTACAATAGGGATTGGCTAGCCGTCCTAACAGACGGGTATCCTCGAATACTAGTGGTCAGCTATTATTAGTAGTAGTATTTAGTATCTGTAATGACATTAATTTTTTGGTGAAGTAGACACAGATTCTTTTTTTAATTCTTCTTATGCTAATATGAAACTGTCGATATAACCAAGTATAAGGAAAGCTTGTTGCAATTATTGAAGACATCGTTTTCTACGTGTATCGCGTAGATATTATATTATGTCCATGAAGCGAACCCCACGTTACAGTGTAAGTTTGTGGATAAAAGTCGTCTTAATTGTCATAAAATGGTAGTTGTGTCGTGCAAGATAGAATTCTATGCAGATAGTTGGTCTGATTTTAGGCGATTGGCACTAGCGGGGGTGATTATGTCTATATTTCTTTGACTGGAATATTACTGAATAAACTTTCAACATGTAAAGAGGCTAGGATGTCCTTATTTGATTTATTAGACTGTAATATGTCGAGGAATTCGTTTGTGGAGTTAATGCTATACTCACTGGGTAACTATGGTAGTATATATACAGGGTGCGATGGATAAATTGTCGCAATTCTATATTGTTAATTACGCGCATGCGTATTTTTTTAATTTTGTTGACTACACAGTATAGTAGGGTCAGTTGGACACCGTCTGTGGGAAAAAAGAGCACGTCGACGCAATTCATTCCGCCAGGTATTTAGAAACGGCATGCTGTAGTGGATGACATTTGCGCCGGAAACGCTATGTCTGGTAACATGAATCCGCACCATGCACACAAGCAGGAGAACCCAATCATGACTGTAAGAGAATTTCAGCGACGACATTACCCCTTACAATTTGCCACCTAAGTCCCCAGACTGCAACCCCCTTGATTGTCATGTATGGGGACACAGTTGAACGAGAGATAAACAAAACTCCTTGTAACACCAAAGATGAACTGAAGGTAAGGACTATGTCAGTATTCATCAGCTTAAACAAGGTGCCCGTCTAGAAGAGTTGCAGGAGATTCCGTAGTCGTCTGGAGGCTCTGATGGAAGCCAACGTGTAATTTTGGTAAATATATCTGTTAAAAAATGAAATGTGAGTGTCATTTTCATTTTTGCGGAATTAAGATTACAATGTATCCATCGAACTCCACATATATATATATATATATATATATATATATATATATATATATATATATATATATATATAATGTGGAGAAGTTTATGACTTAGCTGAGTGGTATTGGTTCAGTCATGCCTACTACGTAGTTTCGAGAGCACACCAAGATAAGGTGTTCACTCTTCAAGGTTTGCTGTCTTCTCTGGCGCTATTTTTCAATTTTGCCGTATTGATGTATGGTTTGGTGTAATTTTGTATCTTTTTATGAGTCTGGGATTTTTCCCTTAGTGTTGTTGTAATTACGTAAGTGAAATGGGTTTCTTGGTGTTTGTTTTCTTTGTATTGCGGTGAACCTTTTGACTGTCTTTTACTTAATTGGTTTATGTGGGTTCGGCGCGTGAACTGTCCAATTAATAAGCATCATCAAACTAGCAAGTATTATCAACAAAGAAAATATAGGTCTATATAGAGACGATGGATTAATAATCACAAAAGACTGTAATGGTAGAGCCACGCGAAAAAGAAGAAAACAAGTCACAAATACCTTTAACACTCTAGGATTCTCAATAGACACAAAATAAAATCTAAAAATGGTAAACTTCTTAGATGCAACATTCAGTTTAAACAATAATACATATAAACCCTATAGAAAAGCAAACCACAAACCTCCATACAACCACCTAACACATTCAAACACATACATGTACCCATAAACAAAAGAATATCAGCGAACTCCAGCAACATTAAATTATTCAACGAGAACAAAGAAATATACGAATTATCACTAAGAAAGAGTGGCTATTCAAATAAACTGGAATATATAAATGAAAGCAAACCAAACAAAAACAAAAGAAAAAGAAACATAAACTGGTTTATCCCACCCTACAATAATACAATAAAAACAAAAAAATAGGGAAAATATTCTTCAATATAATTTAAAACACTTCCTCCAAAACAACAAACTATGAAAAATCATAAACAAAAACACAGTCAAAATTAGTTATAGCTGCATGGACAATATGGAGAAAATAATAACTAAACACAATAAAAATACTGAACAAAGACAATCACATTAACAACACAAATCAACAAAATAACACCAAAAATGCAATTGTTGAAACAAAGACAAATGTCTACTTAACAATAAATGTTTAACCAACAATATAATATGCAAAGCCACTGTAACAAATAACAGCAACGCAATCTGCATAGGAGCCACGGAAACAACCATCAGAGAAAGATTCAAAAAATACAAAACATCTTTTAAAACAGAAAAATACAAAAACAGCACAACGCTCAAGGAATATATACGGAGTCAAAAAGAAAATAACATCATTACGAAAAGAAAATGGGAAATAATAAAAAGTGCAACCCCACATAATAGCAATAGAATAAACTGCAAACTATGCCTAGAATAGAAATTAACAAGAGTTACCTTTAAAAGGCAAAGTAAACTACTAAACAAGACAAACGAAATAATAGGGGGATGCAGACACACAAATATATATCTACTTTAAATACCAATATAAACAGAGACGTAGAATATATGCGGAATCATACGCAAATAAAAATCAGATAAAAAGTATACACGTACACAAGCAGAAACACACAGACACATATACACATACACGCAAGGTCAAAAATCTAACCACGACGTTAAAAATACACATACACATCAACACAATTAAACAGGTCAACCCAATATAGTAAAAAGAACCAATGCCACATAAAAGAATAAAGTAAAATACAGTAAAAAGAAGTCACCACAATACAAAGCAAACAAACACCATGAAACCCCAAATACCACTTAGATAATAACAACAACAACAACCATTAAGGGAAAAAACACACACCAAATTGATATCAAATTACATCAAACCATATATAAGGACGGTAAAATTGAGAAATAGCAGCATCCCTGAAGCCCTGAAGAGTGAATATATTATCTTGATGTACTTATGAAACTACGACACCACTCAGCAAAATGATAAATTCTCCAAATTCTATTAACTGCCTGCCCAAAAGGTTTTTTCACCTAGAAAAAGTACCAGCAATTCTGGTACTTAAAACTATACTAGATATATATTGAAATCTCTGGCGTTTTATGTATTTATTATTAATTCCAAATTGCTAGTGCAGCTGTAGCTTAATTCAACTGTGTTTTTATTGAATAGCTTATGTAATTCTGAATTTTAATAGTAATGGTTGCAGTGATAATAACAAAAGTTTTAAAATCTTACTTTTTCAGTAAAATGGTTAGAAGGAAGGTATTATTTTCAGAGACATTCGTAAATATTTCAAATGAAAAAGGTTCAGAAGTTTATAAGCAGTAAATTCGACCTTGCCTACCGGACGCTCCTTTGTGGCCGAATCGGTTAGGCACGCCCGGTTAGGATGCAGGTTCGGATCCTGTCAAAGGACGAATATTTTCTATGAAAATTTCTCGGACATTCAGGCCGGTAAATGTTATTTAATACTGTTTATTATAAACAGAGCATTTACTTAAATACTTGTATTTATAAAAAGAACGTTAAACATAAAAATGTCTTTAATAAATAAATTGTCGGACTTTGTCCATTTCTTAATATATATAGCATAATGAGAAGCCACGTATACTTTCTTAATATGTATATATAGAAAAAGTTGCAAATTAAAAAAAATATGTTTTATTTTATGAAAGTATTTATTTATTTATATATATATATGATGCTTCAAATTGTCCTCAATCTTTCATCAGAAATAACTGTTTGTTACAAATAAATTAAAATTACTGTTTGTCAGCAAATAGCGCCCTTCGCGAGACGCGGACGCCACGTGATATGGAACGTCACTGTTCGGATATTCCTAACTTAAATCTGTCATAAATATTTTAAATGTTCTTTAAAAATTTTTTTTTACTATATCTAAAAAAAATTGCTTAACTATTGAAATATTTATAAAGATTTAAAACACCCAAGTCCCTATTCAGCCCTAGTTTATGTGTATTTAATTTTAAAATCCAATATGTTTCTTTTTTTCTGCGTGCATATGTGGAACTAAAATCGGAATCTATCAATAAACATTTGCAGTTTTCTAATGAATGTCCTGATTGATTAAAGTGTTTAGCTATGGGGGAATAAGGATTGTTTTTACGTATGGTTTGTTTATGATTATTGAAACGAAATCTAAAAATATTTCCAGACTAACCAATATATCCACTATTAGGACATAAGGTGCAGAATAAACAATAAATTACGTTATGGCTATCGCAGGTGAGGTTAAGTGACTGTATCTTGATATTGGTGTTGGGTACAGAAAATATATTAGCTATTATTAAATGTTTGCAAACTAAGCAACGAGGTTTGTTACATTTGTAATTTCCTGATTGGTTTCTATTGTTTAGATATTTGGTAGAGGTGAGGATAGCTGATAGGTTAGGTGATTGTTTGCATTTATGGGTGGTTTATCGAAAATGTCTTTGATCTTTTTGTCTAACTGGAGGTTCTTGTAATCCTTTTTTAAATTGTGAATAAGTGTGTGGGAATATTGATTGTGGTTAAAAACCATGCGAATCCGATTGTTGTTTTTATTTTTCTTGTATGTAAGAAGTGTGTTACGATTTATCAGGATAGTTTTATTTAGTGCTTCTTTTATTATTTTTATTGGGTATTTACATTTTAGGAATTGTTTTGTTAAGTTATTAATATTGTATAGAAAATCTAAATGGTCTGAGCATATGCGTTTGATTCTTAGAAATGAGCTGTATACAATAGATTTTTTTAATTTAAAGGGATGACAGCTGTTAAAGTGCAGGAATTTATGTTGGTTTGTGGGTTTGTTGTATAGACTGGTAGAAAGTGTCAGAAAGGGATGGATATGTATGAGTGCTCCATGGTAAATTTAATTGTATCGTGGAGATTGTTGCAGAAAGTGAAAAAGGTTTTTAATTTTTCTGATCCATGAGTCCATAGTAAGAAAATGTCATCAATATATCTAAAGTAATGTGATGGTTTATATTCTGAATTGTCTAGTATCTTCTTTTCTAGAATGTGCATAAAGATATTAGCATAACTAGGTGCCATTTTCGTGCCCATTGCTGTGCCACTAATCTGTAAATAGTGTTTGTTGTTGAATTTAAATTTATTATGTGTTAAAATGAAATTTATTAATTGGCATATATCTGTAATTTGGTAGTTAGGTAATTTTTTGTTACTAAGGAATTCATAGCAAGCTGATACTCCTTCAACATGTGGAATGTTTGTGTAAAGGGACGAAACATCCATCGTTACTAGGATTGTATCATGGTGGACTAAGTTAATGTTTTGTAATTTGTTGAGAAAGTCAGTAGTGTCTCTAATATAACTAGGTATTTCAGACAATAAAGGTTTTAGGATATTGTCTATGTACCCAGATATAAGTTCTGTGAGAGTACCTGTTGTGGTAGGATCCACCTAATTTGCATAGTGGAGTACCGACCATATAAATATGGTTGGTACCGGGAAGAGAGAGGAGGAATCGAGGGATTCAACCAGAGACTCTGCCCGACGGTGACTCAGTCAACACACATTCCAGGAACGGTCTTCCCAGGAATATACAAAAGACTATATGTAAATATTGTGTACACTTTCTTGTTTCAATACATTTTGTTCTCAGTGCATTTTGTGTTGCATTATTATTCCATGCCTTAGTCGAGTTTCAACAGTACCAATGCCTGATATAATGGGTCTTTTTTTAATTTGCAACTTTTTCTATATATACATATTAAGAAAGTATACGTGGCTTCTCATTATGCTATTTGGACCCTACTTAGACGGCAAAAATTTCCACGATATAAGAAAACTAGAAAGAATTTTCTACAAACTGGCACAGATACACTCGGATATTATATTTCTCGGACTTTGCAAGAAAATGGACTTAATACCAAAAGGATTCCGATTTAAATACAATTTCCAACAGAGTTTTATTACATTGCAAAAACAAAAAGCCCAACATATATACAACAGAACCTCCACGCAATTAAGAAATCTTGAGCACAACACTGCTTACATTAAAAAATCTTTTTACATGAACTTATCTAAAAAAATCAGTTATTCTCTCTACCTAACACTTTCTCCGTTTCAATACTTTCAAGTAAAAAAAACACTCAATTTCCTGTACCAAAAAAACTGACACAGTGTATATTTTTGAAAAACTAAAAACTCAATAAAGTAATTGCTGAGGACTCCATTTTACAACACATAACTTACCTGAAAGCCTATTTAATACAGCAGATCCCACGAAGATCTCATTATTTTCAGTCCACCAATACAACCTCTGCTGACAACCACATCACCAACCTATCTAAATACACTCTCACCCAAGGAGAAAACTCTTTATTAAATAAAGGATTATCATTCTGCCCCTCACAACCACTAAATCCTCTAAACCTTTGCTACAATATGGAAAAATACCTTCGTAGACTGAGACTAAAAGAATATGTCTCAGACAACAAACCTGCTTCTAATACAGACAACAGCGCTAACCAATCCTGCTCCAAACTTCCTCCGACGAAGAATAATAACTTCTTAAAAAACAAAGGACACCAGATAGAAAATACAACTTATCCAAAATAGAACACCAAGCCATCTATACTCTTAAAAACAACCGAGACATAATTATCGTACCAGCCGACAAAGGCGGAGCTATAACCATCTTAGACACTAACAACTACATTAAAGAAGCAGAATCACAACTTCAAAATAACAGATTCTATGTACCCTTACCTCTAGACCCAACTAGCACATTCAAAACAGAATTATTACTTCTCACTCAGAACCTGAACCACAACATAAAAAAATACCATAAAATCTCTTATTCCTGAGAACCCTAAAACGGCAACATTCTACAAAATCGCAAAACTACATAAACTCCCCAAAATCCTTTCGGAAAAACACCCTAACACTTTTTCCTCCAACCCACATCAAATTACAGAATCAAATAATGAAGGCACCATCTATGAGATTTCAAAAACCCTTAAAATAATACCACCTGGTAGACCCATAATATCAGACATTGGTACCCTCACAGAACTTATATCTGGGTACATAGACAATATCCTAAAACCTGTATTGCCTGAAATACCTAGTTATATTAGAGACACAACTGACTTTCTCAACAAATTACAAAACAATAACTTAGTCCACCATGATACAATTCTAATAACGATGGATGTTTCGTCCCTTTACACGAACATTCCACATGTTGAAGGAGTATCAGCTTGCTATGAATTCCTTAGTAACAAAAAATTACCTAACTACCAAATTACAGATATATGCCAATTAAGAAATTTCATCTTAAGACATAATAATTTTAAATTCAACAACAAACACTATTTACAGATTAGTGGCACAGAAATAGGCACGAAAATGGCACCTAGTTATGCTAATATCTTTATGCACATTCTAGAAAAGAAGATACTAGACAATTCAGAATATAAACCATCACATTACTTTAGATATATTGATGACATTTTCTTACTATGGACTCATGGATCAGAAAAATTAAAAACCTTTTTCACTTTCTGCAACAATTTCCACGATACAATTAAATTTACCATGGAGCACTCATATACATCCATCCCTTTCTTAGACGTTATGATAAAATTAAACAAACATACACTTTCTACCAGTCTATACAACAAACCCACAAACCAACATAAATTCCTGCACTTTAACAGCTGTCATCCCTTTAAATTAAAAAAATCTATTGTATACAGCTCATTTCTAAGAATCAAACGCATATGCTCAGACCATTTAGATTTTCTATACAATATTAATAACTTAACAAAACAATTCCTAAAATGTAAATACCCAATAAAAATAATAAAAGAAGCACTAAATAAAACTATCCTGATAAATCGTAACACACTTCTTACATACAAGAAAAATAAAAACAACAATCGGATTCGCATGGTTTTTAACCACAATCAATATTCCCACACACTTATTCACAATTTAAAAAAGGATTACAAGAACCTCCAGTTAGACAAAAAGATCAAAGACATTTTCGATAAACCACCCATAAATGCAAACAATCACCTAACCTATCAGCTATCCTCACCTCTACCAAATATCTAAACAATAGAAACCAATCAGGAAATTACAAATGTAACAAACCTCGTTGCTTAGTTTGCAAACATTTAATAATAGCTAATATATTTTCTGTACCCAACACCAATATCAAGATCCAGCCATTTAACCTCACCTGCGATAGCCATAACGTAATTTATTATTTATTCTGCACCTTATGTCCTAATAGTGGATATATTGGTGAGTCTGGAAATATTTTTAGATTTCGTTTCAATAATCATAAACAAACCATACGTCAAAACAATCCTTATTCCCCCATAGCTAAACACTTTAATCAATCAGGACATTCATTAGAAAACTGCAAATGTTTATTGATAGATTCCGATTTTAGTTCCACATATGCACGCAGAAAAAAAGAAACATATTGGATTTTAAAATTAAATACACATAAACTAGGGCTGAATAGGGACTTGGGTGTTTTAAATCTTTATAAATATTTCAATAGTTAAGCAATTTTTTTAGATATATTTAAAAAAAAATTTTAAAGAACATTTAAAATATTTATGACAGATTTAAGTTAGGAATATCCGAACAGTGACGTCCGCGTCTCGCGAAGGGCGCTATTTGCTGACAAACAGTAATTTTAATTTATTTGTAACAAACAGTTATTTCTGATGAAAGATTGAGGACAATTTGATGCATCATATATATATATAAATAAATAAATACTTTCATAAAATAAAACATAATTTTTTTAATTTGCAACTTTTTCTATATATATATATATATATATATATATATATATATATATATATATATATAGTGTGACCAATTGTGGAAATAAGTTTTTGTGGCGTGCTTCATTTGTTCGGATTTCATCGGAATGACCTGTGTTAATCTTGTCACGTTTACAAATACGCACGAAACGAGAGACGCTGGTAGTTTCAAATTTCTTGAAAGAATATTTTCGAAAGGATATTTTTCAACCCATCCAAATTTATCTGTATTCATTTTCTTTTTCCTGTTTCTCTTATCACCTTGGCAAATTAAACAGCCATTTCTGGCGAGTGGTTATCCTCAATGCATGATTACAACAACCATTGGACTTAAAATTATAAGTTTAATAGAGTTAAAGTGTTTGGTCCATCTAAATGTCCTGTATATATGACACTAGCTAGGATTGGTCCCAGTAGTCAGGTATACGCCGATAAAATATCTTCTTCAGTCGTCGGTTTTTTAAATCGGTAGTAGTCCGGAATATTTTTGCTACCAGAAGGGATTTTCCCTCTGTCTGTAAGTTTGGAGGTTAGAATCGTCCGTGGTCAAATACGTAGACATGTGCCTGTAACATCCGAGCGCTCACAGGTTCATGAGTCCTCTATCGGCGAACATTTATTGAATTCTGTTGCTTTTAGGACTGGCTACTCTGAGGATTTCTTCTCTGTTCTGCACAGAGCGCGGACGAGAATACAGCCGGACATCTTGGAGGCAGTTGCAACATCCGACCATGGGTAAGCAGAGAGAATTAATGCTCGAACTCACACTTTTGGAAAATCCTTAGTCAATTAATCCTTAGCCAATTCTAGGCCAAATAGAATCCTTAACCAATTCTAGGCTAAATGGAAACCTTAGCCAATTCTAGGCCAAATTGAGGGAAAATATATTTTCTGTTCCCCCTACGATTTCGTGCTATTAAAATTTGGTTGTTGGAAAATATTTCTTTCCAGTAATTTAATTTTTTCGTCTACATGAATTTTACCAAAAACAAAAAAATTTCCATGCTTGAGGATGACAGAATGTACAGTTGAAAAAGACCTCATACAGTTTATAATTTGTAAAAACAGGGATCATAATATTTATCAAGTATTTGGCAGTTTAATGCACCTTTAAAATTTAGTGTGCGAAAGGATTTCGCCATTTTATATCATTAACTTTGCGAATCTACTTTTTGTATGAATGATTCATTGTAATATAAATTGAACTGCACGACATATATATATATATATATATATATATATATATATATATATATATATATATATATATATAAAGAAATATAGTCTTAAGGTGTGCTATATTTATGGAATAAAGTGCTCAATATCAGAGATAGAGCGTGTGTAGATATAAAAGTGAACATAGAAGTCAACACTTAGAGGCGACAGTCTGATTCATGCTATATGCAATCGTCAGGCCACATATGCTGTTATTTTTCTCGGCTATTTATATATATACGGGTTAGTGGTGCATTGTGGGTATTCTGTTATGGCGGCTATTTCACCGGAAGTCGTTTGTTTATCTATTTGGGTCAAATTATATTCCTTGTTTTTATTTTTCTGTTTCTTATTTTATTTATTTATTTATTTATTTATTAACGTAGTAAAAATTTGTTTATATCACTTATTTAACAGTTTTGTTTTGGTTTGGGAATTTAATTAAAGCTATTTGTTCAGTTTTGGGGTTGATTGTTGTAGTTCATTCTAAGTATTATTTTGGCGGGAACAGTTTTTAATTGATTATCTTTATTTGGGATTGGTTTGTTTATTTACTTGGATGAATTTAGGTTAATTTATTTTACTTGTATATTTTCTCTTTTCGGTTTTCGATTTTTAAGTAACATAGTATTTATTTGTGTTTTATTTCTATTTTTTTATTGTTATATTTATTTGTTTTTATTTTATTTTTTCCGTTTTTAATTTTTTAGGTTACGTAGTAAAAATTTATTTTCATGTGTGTATTTTGAGATGAGCTCGGATCTTTTGTTTAATAATTTATTTTGGTCGGGGAAAGT
Source organism: Acanthosepion lycidas (assembly GCA_963932145.1). Taxonomy (NCBI): domain Eukaryota; kingdom Metazoa; phylum Mollusca; class Cephalopoda; order Sepiida; family Sepiidae; genus Acanthosepion; species Acanthosepion lycidas. The sequence goes on from OZ010571.1 coordinate 4,323,715, forward strand.
AATGATAGCTATTTTTTCCTCCAAGCAAAGTTTGCAAGTTTTTGATTGGTTATTGTAGGCTGATGATTTTTTCCTTATCTTCCAAGATATTTTTGGTGTGATGTTCGTTTTGTTTTTAATTTCCCTGATATACTTAGAAAGCATTGTACTGCTTGCATATTTACTATTTGTGAAAGATGTTTTGTGTGTATAATTTCTTTGTTTCCAGGGTCCTTCAGTTACTCCTATGTATACTTTTTCTTCATTATCTGGTGATTTTATCGTGGCTTGGTATATTACGTTGTTTTGTAAACAATTTCCGTTTAAGGGACATTCGTTCTTTATTCTGCAGTTGCACGTGGGTTTAATTTGTTCGTGTGGTTTGTTGATAATTTTCCTATTGTGCTTTTTTATTATTTGTGCCATGCTCTCGGTGCAGCTGTAGCTGATTGTTACTGTGTTTTTTGTTGAATATCTTGTGTAAAGTGCTTGATTCTGGGAAGTGTTTGTGTAAGAGTTTGAAGAATATTTTTCCTACGTTTGTTTTTACGTTCTTGCTGTACGGTGGGTTAAACCATATGATATTTCTTCTCCTGTTGGCCTTTTTTGTATTCTGTGGTGAGTATGTGAGTATTGCTGGGAATCCGCCATCTTTTAGGGCTGTTTCATAGTCTTTCTTAGCTTTGTTAAATAGGGATTCATTGGAGGAATTGTCAGAGAGCCTGCGGTTAATCGATTTTGGTATCTGCTTGATTATAGAAGGTGGATGGTTGGAAGATGTGTGTATGTAGAGTGGTTTGTCATTAGGTTTTCTATATGGTTTATGTGTGCCTTCTCTTAGGCTGAGGGTAACATCTAGAAAATCTACTTCGTTTAGGTTAGTTTTTATATCTATGTCGAATCCGTTATTTTAAAAAAATCTTTATTATTGCTTTTCTAGTTTTGTCTGTGTTTTGTTTGTTACAGTTTCTTAAAATTATGAGACCATCGTCCCTGTAGAGTCCTGTGTCATTTCTATCTATTATTTTGCTCAGTTCCTTTAGTAAGTAAATGCTATGATTTCGCATGCTTCTGCACCGTCAAAGCTTCCCATTGTAGTGTCAAATATCCCATCCCATATATATATATATATATATATATATACATATATATATATATATATATATATATATATATATATGAGATCCCTGATTTAAAAATGATCTATTATTTATATATAGTTATCGACAGACACTGTTTCACAGCTCATCAGTGTGGCTAGACATCTGATTGCCTCAAGTCATGATTGAAACCCGTCTGATGCAGTATTATTCGGAGAATTTACCCCTAAGCCATTGGCACAGGGCAGGGACGGAAGTGAATTTTAACCGTATTTATTTTTAGATAAATACGCCAATGATTCGGAGAACTCGATAAGTTTTATCGAAGAGTCTTGCATTAGCAGCAGTAATAGTCACTGTTTACAAACTCACTTCTTCTTTATATGCACAGGTTTATAGACTTGTCCCTCGCTCTGTTGAATCTCTTATCGACTTTAAGGCTAAACTCAATAGTTATACCCATTCTTATACTGGCTCCTCTGTTTCTTCATCAGAGTCAAAATGGGGAGAACAACACCGCCGGGTAATTAAAAATTTTAAAAATAATTATAACCTGGTTATAACTAAACCTGATAAAGGTGTTGGTGTTGTTCTACTGGACTATTCTGAGTATGTTTCTAAGATGGACAATATACTTGGTGACACAACAAAGTTCTTAAAATTAGGGTCCAGTTGAGACCCATGATCGTACTGCCTCTATTGAAACTAAATTTCAAAGGCAACTATTAAAGTGGGTCAAGAGTGGTTTACTCTCCTCTGAAATTTCAGAGTTAATTAGACCCACTGGGTCCATTCGTCCCCGTTTATATGGGTTACCCAAAATCCATAAGGACGGTGTTCCTTTACGACCCATTCTGTCCATGATTGGGTCTTCCCAGCATAAAGTCGCTAGTTGGCTCTCGAATGTGCTACAACCAGTTTTGTCGCTCTTTAGTACATATTGTATTAAAGATTCCTTCTCCTTTGTGGAAATTATACGTAGTTCTTCTACTTATGGTGGGTTCATGTGTCCGTTTGATATCTTCTCCCTGTTTACATGTGTTCCCCTGTCTGAGACTATTGAAATGTGTTGCGATATATTGTATCGTATCTCTTTGTCTCCTCCGGATTTTCCTGAGGGTGTATTTGTTGAGCTTATGATGTTCGCCAATGCGTCTGTCGAATTTAGTTTTAATAATATTATGTATCGACAGATCGACGGGTCCAGCGTTGGCGAATATTTTTGTCGGTTTTCACTAGTCTCCCTTATTTACTTGTATTGGTCGCCCTCTTATGTATCATCTTTATGTGGATGATACCTTCTGCCTCTTTAATAATGAGGATGAAGCCGACAAATTTCTCACCAAATTAAACTCTGTCCATCCTACCCTTAAGATCACCGTAGAAAAGGAGTCCAATTCTTGTCTTTCCTTTTTGGATGTTCTTGTCCATAAGATTATTGACAAGTTTGAGACTTCTGTATTTAGGAAGGCCACTTTTTCGTGACTTTATACGCGTTGGGACTCTTTTTGTTTCAGACAACGTAAGATTAATTTAATTAAGGCCTTAATCCACAGGGCACTTAAGTTATGTTCTGAGGGTCTTCTCTGCGGTGAAATTGACTTTGTTAGTATGACACTATCAAAAAACGGATATCTGTTGGATGTTTTAGACTCCGTTATTCAAGACGTCATCAGTAAATTCCATAGGGTGAAGCCGCAATTAGCTGATAAATGCCCAGTTTATTTGCGTCTTCCCTATATTGGTACAGAGGGTGAGAGTTTATCAAAACGTATTTCACGTTTAATCAATAGTTGTTATTTTTCGGCGAATGTTAGGGTAATATTTGTTACCCGTCCTGCTTTCTCTTCCATTCGTAAGGACGTCCTCCCTCCCCATCATGTTAATTCAGTGATTTACCAATACAAGTGTAGTTGTGGACACGACTACATAGGGAGGACGTCCCAGCGTTTGGATTCGAGAATAAAACAGCATTTACCCCCCAGGATTTTGAATCCGTCCTCCAGGAATAGCCAACTGACTAACAGTTCTGGTTCTGCTATTGCTGAACATTTAATAAATAGAAGGAAATGTGTGGAAAATTTTAGTGGTGACCAATTTATGTTGTTGATTTAGTCAGATTTTTCAGTCCTACCACTACGACTTCTAATTTTTTTCTTTGTGTGCGACGAACCTGTTTTTTTTTTTGTGACCCACGAAGTTTTGCTTGACGAACTTTTCGAACAACTTCATACGACACAACAAGTCTTTTTCTGTTAAGTCATTTTTTAAGTTTTCATTTTTTTATTCTTCTATTTCTTTTGTTTGTTTTATTTTTGGGCTTCGGCCCGCATATTTTTTTTATTTTAGTCCGGTTTGACATAGTCTTACCGGACGACTGCTTTTTTATTTTTTGTTATTTCTTTCTAGTTGTTTTAAAAAAAAATTAGTACAGTGTAAGAAAAAAAAGGAAAGAAAAAGAAAGCATTTTTTTATTTCGTTTTTATTTTATACCCACCTTCTTTTATTAGCGACTTCGGTCGCATTCTTTCTTTTTGGTTTGACTAGTTTGTTTTTCTTTTGCATTTAATTTATTTTCTTTAGCGGCTTCGGCCGCAAACCTTTTTTTTCTTTCTGGTTTTAAAACAGACTTTTTCTTTACTTTTTCTTTTTTGTGAATTTGTTTTTGAATTTTTGGAAAAAAAGAAAAGAGTTTCTGTTTTTGTTTTTTATTTTCGGCTGCCTTTGGGCGCCATTTTTAATTTTTTTTCCTGTCTAATATTTGTTAATATAGTTTGTCTTTTATTGTTCTTTTAATTTTCCCTTTACATTTATTTTTAAAAAGTGTATTGTCCTTGTTTCTTTTTAATTTACTGGTACATCCAGGTTTTCCTTATTTGTTTAATTTCTTTTTTTTCTACCTTCCCCATACTCCTTTCCCTAAATCTGAGGATACATTCAAAGACCCGCAGGTGGTAGTCTCCACTTTCATTTCAACATGGCCGACGGTGCTAGTCGGTCAGATGTCAAAAAGGACCTTTTCGGGTCGGCTTTAGCAGCCAAGCCGCCTGATAAACCAGCGAAAAAGCGGGCTGATGATAGCCCAAATGTAGAACGGCCTAGTAGCTCCAAGAAAGGAGAAACTAGAAAGAATGACGTGGTGCCAAAGGAGGCACAAAAGAAGACGGCCGAGGAATTGCCCTCATGCTGGAAGTCCCCTCCAAGTTGTATTCTGAACATGGCGGATTTCTTGGATAAGGCGAAGGGGTACGCCCATCTTGTTAATAAAGATGGGTTCGTCGATATTGTCCAGGAACTTGACGCGTTCGCAAAAAGAATGGTGACCGTTTTTGTGGTCGATAAGAAAACCAAAAAGATTTGTCGCTCCACAAAAGACACCGTGATTAAATCACTTTTGTCCCTGGGGATAAAACCCCAAAGAGTAATTAAGGGTACAGGGTTCTTCATGTGGGACATTCTGTTACCCACTCCATAAGATTGCCTAGCCATGGCAAAAAAATAATTAATTACAAAAGACTTCATTTTAAGAACAGAGTATGAAGGCCGAATGCGGACCAGGGTGGCCGTGTTCGAGGTCCCTCCTCAAATTTCGGGAGAGCTTCTGGCTGCATTTTTTATGCAGTTCGGCCAAATTTTAGGGGCTCTCTCCGACAATTTGAACGGGGGATGGACTTTTGATATTATGCTCGACCAGAAGGCCTTCAAGTCCGTCCCCAACTGTTTGGAGTATGGCGACCGGAAAATGCCGGTCATAGTGACCGGTAGGAGACCAACTTGCTGGAGGTGTGGAGAGACTGGTCACCTTTCCTCCTACTGCCCAGGAAAGAAGGCCCCTGGACTTCCGGTCGCTGGCGACCAAAATCTCCCCTTGGCCGAGAAGTTAAAATCCGCGGCGCCTGTAATGGGCCTAGCTGCGAGGCAGACCGGTGAGGAAAATCCCCCGGTTGGAAGGAGGAGAGGGAATGGCGCCTCGTAGTTAGGGGCAAGGGGAACACCCAAACAGCGGTTCCTCAACATGACCCCGAGGATAATGTCACCTACAGCCCCATTCCCTCTACCAGCTCTGAGGGCGACGCCTCGGCGTCTTATGCCAAAACAGCTACAGCAGCCCAGAAACTAAACGAGCCCAGCTGGGAAAAAATTTTAGATCTAAAATATTAAAGGATAAATTGGAGGCTAAGCGGGGTAAAAGTCGAAAATCGCTGGGGGCACCGGGCTCCCTATCCTCTGCCCCGTCTTCCCCTTCATCCAAAAAAGACACTTTCACAAAACCACCACCTCCAAAATCGCTGTCAAATTCTCCGTCAAATTCTTCGGGCATGACACCCTCCTCTACAGCTATTACAACTCCCATTGCAACACCCATTCAGTCTCCAAATAAGAAAAGGGTTAGAAGCCCGGAATCACAAGCTGCAACGAAGAAAAAGAAAATCAAACCACCATACCTCCCAGAGGAAGACGTCTGCCGCGTATCCTGGGAACAGGCAGAAAGGGTCTTCGGGCAAACGAAAAATCCGAAGCCCTTAAAAGTCCTATGGAATTTCCGGCACATCAATGGCGTTGATGTAGAAGTGCCGGAAAATTTCACGAAGGACCGATCTCTGCTGACAGTAGTCAGAACTGGCCCGGGTACGCGGGAGATTTGGGGCATGATAGAGGAGGCAAAGACCTCCTTGAAAGTGGTGCCCCCAGCTGCAGTCCTTCTTGAAGAGAACCTAAATGAATCCAAGCAGTGTAAAGGGAGGGTCCCTCTTTTTGTTCACTCGTCCCTTTATAGAGCCCTTAAACTAACCTATCCTACGGACATCGGTGGCTTGTCCCAGGATGATACACTTAATAATGAAATGATATCTGGTTCGATGGGACAAGCTGTCGGTGTCCTCACCCCAGCCATGTTCTATCCTGAAGGACAACCCTAATCGGCTTCACAATGGCTCTCTGGTTAGCCATTTTAAATGTCCGGGGCCTGAGGTCCGAGTCTCGCAGGGCGAGGCTCACTCGTGACCTTCAGCGCCTCGGGGTAAATGTATGTTGTATACAAGAGACCCGGTTTTCTTCTCATGATCGTGAGAACATACTGTCTAAGGGGTTTGTCCTTTATTCAGCTTGTTTTGATGGTCGTTCGAGGGGTGTCTCTTGGCTAGTGAGCAAGTCTTTGAAGGCTGCTTGTACCCTTGTCTTCGCGGATCCGGCGGGCAGACTTTGCGTGCTGGATATTACCATAAAGGATAAGGTCCTACGTCTCATTGGGGTTTATGTGCCCAATGCCTATTCCGAGCGGCCTGCTTTGTTTCGGCAGATCGCGCCGTCCTTGACGACGTCTCGTCGGGTAGTTTTAGCGGGGGATTGGAATGCCGTCCTTGACCCCGATATAGATCGTATAGGGCATAAACAAGGTACTAACAACTCGGATGTGAAACCATTTCGGGACTTTATCGATGAGTTTGATCTTGTCGATAAGTTCCGGAATGAACACCCTCGGGAGGTAGCATGGACTTGGACAACTAGTGGCAACTCGACTCCTGGGACGCTTGCGAGCTACCTGGACCATTATATAGTTTATACGGATCATAGTCTTGTCCGGGTCCGTGTAAACTTAGATAAGCCTAAGGTTAGATTGGCTGGTTACTGAAAATTGAACTGTTCACTTTTTGGTGATCAGGGTTTCCGGGACCAGCTGTTACTAACGATCCAAAGGGAATTGACGGGAGCGGTTGTGGGAAATGCCTGGTGGGGCAATTTAAAATCTAAAATTCGAACGTTTGCGCCGATTTTAGTCGTCGACTCAATCTAGATAGATTAGCGGCGCAAACTGCTTTAGAAGATAAAGTCGATCGGGCTGTGAAATCCCGTGTTAGTGGGAACATAGCTTTAGCTAAGGCAGAGTTGTCCTTCTTGCTTATCAAGAAGGATCAAGCTCTGGTAGTTAGGGCTAGGTTAAAAAGAATGTCTTCTGAGGCAACGAATATGGCCGCTGAACTGCGTGCAGAGGAGAATCGAAGCGCGTCTAGGCGACATATAGCATGCGTCACGTTGCCGGATAAGCAGACCGTGACTACAAACGCGGGCATATGTGAGGTCTTTCGGGACTACTTTCAGGATCTTTTCACCAGGGAGCCCGGTCTGAGCTCTGCTCAGTTCGACGCCTATTTAGCTGACTTTCCCTGCCTCTCGGCAGCTGAAGCGGCTAGGTGCGAGGGTCCCATTACAGAGTCGGAGATCTGGGAAGCGCTGAAGCAGGTTGGCCTGGATAAGTCTCCGGGATTAGATGGTCTTCTCTACGAAGTTTACTTGAGGTTGTCGCACGTTTTTGTTCCTTTGCTGGAGCTGATTTTCAACCACTGGATGAAGCAGGGGTCTTTACCCCAACGCTTCACCAGGGGTGTGATCAAGTTGCTGCGTAAGGACAAGAACGGTGGGGATGTGTTAGGGAACTTTCGCCCTTTAACGCTGTTAAATACGGACTTAAAGATTTTGGCGAAGATCTTAGCCAACCGTTTGCAGCTTGTCCTGTCTAGTCTGATTGGCCCTGAACAGACTTGTGCTGTGAAGGGTAGGACTATTCAGGATAACCTTCATATGGTACGCTTGATCTTAGAACAAGTCGACAGTGAAGCCGCGCTGATCAATTTAGATCAGTCCAAGGCCTTCGATAGGGTTGACCATCGATTTTTGGAGGCTGTCCTTTCGGCGGCCGGTTTCGGAGCCGAATTTCGCTCCTGGATCCGACTTTTGTATGCGACCCCCGGTGCGCTGGTGGAAGTGAATGGGGTAAGATCGAAGCCTTTCGTATTGTCTCGCTCCATTCGTCAAGGTTGTCCGCTCTCGCCTCTGCTTTACGTTCTTGCGTTGGAACCATTCCTTCGCAAGTTAAAGGCGAATCCGGTCCTGCGCTGAATTTCCCTGCCTGGGGCTTCCACCTCAGCCAGCTATTCTGCCTATGCTGACGACGTTTCGGTTCTTGTGTCGAGCAGAGCCGAGATTGACGAAGTCAGCAAAGAGATCAGTGGGTATGAGATGGTGACAGGGGCCAAGATCAACCGCGATAAGTTTGTTGGCTTGCGGTTGGGTGCGTGGAAGGGAGTTTCTCTTCCCGGAACTTTCCTCTGGACGGATGGGCCGATCATGATACTCGGCGTCTGGTTCGGTCCTGATCTCCAGTTGGAAATGAATTGGTCGGAGGCGCAAGGGAAGGCCGAGATCGCGGGTAAGATGTGGTCTCGGAGGAGACTTTCCCTGAAGGGAAGAGCGGAGGTATGTGTTTCACACATATATCCGATCCTCCTTTACCGACTCTCTGTGCTTCCACTCCCGTGTGCCAGACTAATGTCATTAGTCCGGACCTTGTTCTCTTTCTTGTGGAGAGACAAGGCCCCTTTGGTATCTCGCGAGATCTGTTGCCTTCATCCCTCTGAGGGCGGTCTGGGTATGCCTAGCATTGAGATTCGTCAATATATGCTTCGCATTACCTTTCTAGACCGAATGTGTCGCGGATTGGATGAGGTGGGAACCTTTTGGAAAGAAGATGTCTGAAAACATTTCCCATCCCTGAGAAGTGTGCACTCGTGCGAGGAGGAGGCCGGCCGTAGACCTCGTGCCGAGTGCTCCTTCTACCGCGAATGTCGTTGTGCTTTGAAGCTCCTCTTACGGACGACGGATGGCCTCTCCGATGCCCAGGCGTTGTCTCGTAAGGCATTGTATCAATTGTTAGTTAGGGGTTCCGTTCAAGATGATCTGATCGACGAGCTCGGTCTTACGAAGCAGGAGGCTCGCTCGATATGGCCTTGGGCGCCTGGGTTGAAATGTCTCAATAATGATGAGGCATCACTCACCTGGCTGATGATTCGTGGGGCCCTCTGGGTCGGCAAGAGACTTTGTTCAGCAGGCTTGGAGAAATATCCAAACTGTCGTCGCTGTACTGGGGAAGTCGAGACCATTGGTCACGCCTTTTTTCAGTGCAAGACGGTAGTGCCATTGTGCAGGTTTGTTGAAGGCCTCATGGTTCGAATGCTGCAGGGAAAGTTTTTTGTCCTGGAAGCCAGTTCTGTTTGTAGCAATGTGGTGCCACAATTGACGAAGGATGAACACTATGTGTTCTTATGCTTACTAGGGCTTATGCGAATCGTGATTTGGACGACGCGTCAGAAGGGATTCCATGAGGGCGAGAAGTTCACCTCTTCCCAACTGATCTTGTTCTTTAAGCATCAGCTTAAAGTCAAGATTAGGACGGAAAGGCGGCGGCTCCCTTCATCAGAATTTGGCAAAAGGTGGGTGAATCTTGCGCGAATGTGTAGAGTGAAAGGGGCTGACCTAGAGTGGCATTTGGATGTCGGTTAGGTACAGGATTTTGTCCTAACAGGGTTGAACATAGGCAAGCAACCCAGATATTAGGTTAGACTAGGCTTTATAATTTTTGAATTTTTTTTAGTTTTTTCCGTTTTCTTGTAAATTAGCTAGGGTATGCATGCGCATTGGTCCCTTTTATTTCTGTCCCTATTTTTCTTTTGTTTAATTCCCCATCATCCTCCCTCGTTAGGTGGTCAGTGACGTCAGTTCTCTGGTGGATGCAGGGCGCCTTTCGTTTCGTGTGTGTGATTTTCCTATTTGTTGTTATGTATGAATGTGTGTGTGTATGTGTGAATGCTTGGAAGAATTAATGTTTTTTCTTATTTTTCTTAGTCCCGCATTGATTTCGTCTAGTTAACTGATGTTTCTGCCACATTTATGGTTTGTGGGGGGTTTTATTACTAACACAGTTTTGTTTAGTTTTATTGTAAATATTTGAAGTCATATTGTACATAGTCATTTGGGGTTCCTTTTTAAAAGTTGTTATTTTATGACCCTCCCCCCCACGAACAACATCTGTACATAAGGGGACTAGTTATGACTTCATAGAGAATCTGAGGCATTATGGTGTACGCAGTAAGAAAGGTAGGAGTGAATGTGGTGTTTTGGTGATTGGTTTATTGTTGGCTTGATTGGGTCAGTGTCTGCAACTAGCTAAGTTTAGAATTAAGACAGATGAAGACCGTCCTTCCCCATCCCCCTTTTAGGCATTGTGCCAAATTTTGTATATATATACAAATAAATATTGTGGTGACCGATTTATAATTTTATCTAGGTCCCACTCCACATTTCACCTCAAGGTTCTAGAGTCCTTGTATATCAGATCCTGTGAGCCTTCCCTTTTAAACAGAGGGAATGCTTGCTGGGTCTGAATATTATCGGAATCTAGTTTCTTGAAATTCATAATTTTTCCCCCCATTCGATTACATTCGTTAATTAAAACTTAATTTATACGCTTTTTTTAAATTCACAGAATAAATAAACTTGATAAGTCCTGGGACGAAACCGGTTGTTTTTATTTTAGCTTTTGGGTTTAAAAATGCCTTATAAATATTGTCTTTTCCTATCTATTATTAAATTCTGTATCACGAAGAACTTATTTAATATATATATATATATATATATATATATATATATATATATATATATATATATATATATATATATAGTGAGCCAGACAAACCAACCTACGATCGTCAGGGAAAGTTCGGCCGAACTTACCCTGATGATCCGTTTAGGTGAAACCTAGGTAGGTTTGTCTGGCTCACTAGGTGTATCTAGGTCTGCTCTACGGTTGTATTGAGTTCTTTTGTTAGTTAGTTGTTTACTCGTATCGGTTTTTTTTCTTTGGGCTTCAGACCTGCATCTGTGCGATTTTTTTCGGCAGTAGTTCATGTTTGTAGCTCTTTCTTTTTGTAAAACCTTTTTTTTCCTCGAGATTGATTTGATTATTGGCAAATCAAAAATTTGAGGATTTTTGGAAACGAGTCTAGTTATATATATATATATATATATATATATATATATATATATATATATATATATATATATATATACACTCCATTCTCCCGTGGAATTCGAAGTATGAGGGTCAAGCAGGTCAGTTCTCAGGAAACCTACAGCCCGGCAACAGCACATGAGATTTGATTATAGTGGTGAAGGTTTCGTGCAGGACCGTCCACACGTTTTGAAGGGCTGAACATAGACTTAGTGCACTAAGTACTACAAGGTCCCCAAACGACCCTCCGCACGTTTTGAATTCAGAGTTGTCCTTCTCCTAGACCAGTTGCCATCCAAGGCTATAGAACCCTGTATGTCCTGCTATTTACCTGCTGAATCAAGATTCTCTCTCGCTAAGGGAGAGGATAAAACAAACTATGAACATTAGAAAATTCAAAAACTCGGTCGAGATGAAAAGGGAGGTCCATAACAATTTCAGAAGGTTGGGAATTTTGAATCGTATCATAAGAAAAGCCGGGAAGGGGCCATGAGCAACACTTACTCACATATTCAAATACAAAATAAAACTCCATTTTGGCTGTTATGCTTTATGCCGACGTCATTTGCAGTTGACTAACAAGCTAATTTTCATTGGATAAAAATGTAACGTCAATTGTTGAATAAATTTAAAATTACCTTTCAACCAATGGAGGAGATTTCACTCAGAATTCGATGTTTTAAGGAGGAATTTAATAATCAGTATATGAATGCCAGAACAAGATTTTTGATCCTATGGTTAAAAAATAGATACGCCTATACAAACATTTAATCATAAAAAACATTCAAAATAAATTTTAAAGATAAAAAATAATGATGAAAATTTGAAGCATTTCTGATTGCTACACAAAGTAATCATATCTTTGTATATCTTCACATATTGTTTTTTTTTTTTTTTTAAATGGTAATATTTAACAGTTATCATTATGTTATGTCGCAAAAAAATGGAAACGGAATCGATGAATCCTTGCCAAAATACTTTCTTCTTCATTTATGAACATTTCTATATTTTATTACAAAATCTTTTATAAATTATAATCTTGTATGTTCAAAAATCATGTAATGCTCGACTCCTGCTTGCAATGGTTTACAAGTAAAATTAAGTTTAAATTTTAAATGTCATTTAAATTTGGCTAATTACAGAGTAGTCTCTATTTATTTATCTATTTGCAATTATTTGTAATATAAATTCTATAAATAAAAAGCGACTTATCACAAATTTCAATGGTCACCTTTTGCTACTTCTTTTTATTGTTTACAAAAAACTAAAATTAATATAACTTTAGGTTACAGTCCAAACTGCGATTTGAAATCGAAAATCTTTGGAATTAGATCCGCAAACGTATAGCAACAGAGCGTACCCGATTATATGAGATTCTGAATCTCACAACTCCAGATTTGAGGGATATATTTGTAAAACTTTGCAGATAAGGTATGTATCATTTCTCCAATTCTTATGTACATTTTGACAACAATTACTCAACATTTGTCACAAGTCCATTTAAATTTGAACACCCGCTAATATCAGCATTTATTAAACTGAATCTTATCCATTTGCTTATTGCTAAGAAATATTTGAACAAACTTTTTGTATTATCCGGTACCATTAAATAGTAAAATTAACAAATAAGGTGATTTTAATTCGACACTAGTGTCGCCTAAACTAGTAATGGAACATTGAAACAAAAGCAAAAATCGTAGAATTGGTAAACTCATAAATAAATTCATTTGTGATTGGATGCGACCGTTTCCTCTGTAATTACGATATAAACATTGCGTGATAGAATCAATCAATTGTCAAATTCAACCCGGCCAGAGAAAATAAACACCTGGCAGAATCAGTAAAAATAAAACCTATCAGAACCCTAGTAAAGCCAGAAGAAAGGACTAACCCTCGAATTGTAAGAAGATGGAATGGAGGGTTGCCAGCCATTGAAGAAATCCTCGATGTGAGTTACGAATTGAAGATGTCAAAATTAAGCAAGTACACAAGTTTAAATATCTGGGAATTATTTTGACAATTGTTGGAAAATATGACATCAAAATCCGAAAAATAGCAGACGATGTCTTCCAAAAGTACTGAGAAACGGAAAAACAAAGAAGTGCTGAATCTGCTATGTAATATATATATATATATATATATATGTGTGTGTGTGTGTGTGCGTTCGTGCGTGCGTGTGTTGGATAATTTCATCAGATGAAGAGAAGAAGTGAAGTAACAGTTGTTTGCAAATTTTATCAAATGAAAATAACAACTGAGGTAAGAGATGTTGGACACTTTCATCAGGTGAAGGGAAGAACTGAGGTAATAGATTTTTGGATTGATTGATTTGTTTTGTTTTGTTTTGTTTTTTTACTGCTTATAAAACTTTTGAAGGTTATTCAAAGCCAGATTTTTTTTGATTGTAGAATAAAGATTTTACTGATACAAATCCTAAAAATTAACCCATAGCTGTGTTGATACCGTTGCCAAGTGTATTTGTGCCTATGTGAATATAACGAACACGGCTGGAATTGGAAATAAGCTGTCCGAGTTCCAATCCAAAGCCATTACACACTACACCACCCGCACATCCAAGCTTACAACATCTGGTATTCCCAATCGGTCACCCATCTAGACAGTTTCTACGTTGCTTAACTTTGATGATCGTACGAGAATTGGTTTTTCATCGTAATAAGTCTGTAAAACTCTCCAGAACGATAAGGGGAATACCATGGCCTGGAATCTATAACATTCACATGTCATATTGAGAGCAAGTGGGTCAGATTCAGCGACTAACCTGTATAATGTGCTTTTTGGAATGGACAGCAAAACAAGGAAGTCGGGGGAATAGTAAGAAAAGCATTGCTAAAAGCTACAATGAATAGGAAGTTACAGAGAGCCATAATCAACCACGTCCTGAAGGGATATGGCATATAGAAGACGACGGCAAAGAAGAAGAAGAAGACTACTGTTACTACTACGACACAAAGAAGAAGAAGAAGAAGAAGAAGAAGAAGAAGATGATGATGATGATTGATGATGATGATGATGATGAAGAAGAAGAAGACGAAGAAGGTGACGGCTACTACTGCGACGGCAAAGAAGAAGAAGACGACGAAGAAGAAGACTACTTCTACGACGACAAAGAAGAAGAGGAAAGAGAGATCAGAATCCGATCGTCAGGATTGTGATGTCCAGCACCAAGTTTCTCGGTGTAAAAGGCTAATATCTATTGCGCTTCAAGTGATCGTAATCTCATATTCTTCTCTATGTGCCGTGTCCCCTCCCAGGGCGTGGGAGGTCATGGCTCTCCACAAATTCCAGTTCATTGTACCTCTTAATAAATTTTGTCTGTCTATTATCTTACCAAAACCCTATTCCTCTATTTACTCATACTCATTAAGTCTGTTATACGTTGTTTTCCTCTATTCCACTTGCCCTCAATCTGCCCTGTGAGTATTATATTTTTTCAAGCCCTCTTTCCTCATTATGTGCCCTACTCTCTCTTTCTGATGTTAACCTTCCTTTTTCTTTTCATTTTCTCTAAAACATCGTCGTTGCTCTCATGTTTGGTCCATGGTATCCTTAGTAACCTTCTGTAGAACCACATTTCTTCTGCGTGAAGTCTCTTCTTCACCTTTAAGGAGATTGTTCAGCTCTCAATGTCATAAAGAAGGGCGTATATGATGTAATATTTTAGTAATTTTTTCCTTGTTTTTTTTTTGTATTTCTTATTATTCGGCTTAGCTTTTGGAATGTATCTTTGATTATCCTAATACGCGTTCGGATATAGAACCAGAACCATCGAGGTTGCAGACTTGAAATATGGCCTCGTGTCTTGTTTTGTGAAGAAAGCAAATTCAACCTGGATCCGATGTCAACATCCCGATCCGACAAAGAACGTGGGCGGAATATGATCTACTCTGGAATTTCTTCGCTCTTAAAATAATATTATGAGCCATGAAGTGAGCGGCATTTCAGCTGCTAGAACCGCGGTTCCTTGCTGAAAAAATAATGACTATCAAGGAAACCGGATATATGGAATAAACACTGTGACAGGATTGATGCTGTTAAATGCTTTTTTTGTTTTTTGGAGGGGATTCATGACTATGCTAGACTCTGATCTGAATGCCATTGAATATTTATGGCAAATGGATAAAACTTGAAGCAAACAATTAAATCGTGAATATGACCGATTTCAAAATCTATCAACCATCAAGCACAGACAAGACGAATGTAAATGATTTCTAGGACGATGGAACAAACATGTGGAGAATTTAGAGAAAACGCAAACAAAAAGGAAACTTATATTTAACAACAGGAAGATACAGTTGAAGATTGAATGCCACATAAAGAAAGGGTGCTTAGAAAATCTGATAGGATAGATTGACTTTAAGAGGGACAAAGGAAAACAGCGCCCAACCTTCATAGTGTAGGTAAATGGATGACGGAACAAGGTTTAAGAGAGATAATAACAAACATTTATTAAGGGCAACAAAGGATAGGAATTAGTGGGGAGCCATGATCGCCTACGTCTTGAGGGGGTAAAGAGCAGAGAGAAGATGGACCCTGCCGTTGCCCGGAATTCATAAAGTTAAAAGAATAATCTACATACTAATAGATAATCATTCAATGACTCACATATAAGATATACTTACTGAGAGCATTCAAAATGTTCCATGGACAGGTGATTTAGTTTGAATTTTAAAAAATGAACAAATTATTTTCGTTTTAAAAACGGACATTTAAAAAGTATGTAGTCACGTAATATGTACAAATATATTAAACTAAAATGTGGATAACGAACAAAGAAAAAAAAATCTATTCAAACTGGTGAATGCAAAAAGATAACAAAAATGTAACAAAAAAGAAACAACAAAAAATGCTAAGTGGTTATTACTCCACGCTTTTGAAAGTTCAATCGAGGATAAAACATTTAAATATGCAGAAAAATAAGGATAAAAATCCTACCCGAATTCATCACTTGCATTATTTACATAACTCAGACTGTAACCCTCATCCTCATTGACATATTCACAACATTTCGGCCGTTGTACGCTCCGGCCTTCTTCAGATGATTGGAATTTCAAACTTTATCAACTGGGCCATGTGGATAAAGATGTTGGTCAAATTCAGTGAGTTGTGAGTCCAATACCAGACCACAGCAGTGGTGAATCAAAATTTGGAGAATTGAGTTAAAGGGAAATAGCTGATACATCTAGAAGAAGCATAGCACTTGGAACAAGAACAATCTACCTCGGCGGACGAAATAAAAGGGTCGGTTCGAAATTTCAATCACCTGAAGAAGGCCGAAACGTTGTGAATATAACAATGAAGATAAGGATAACATTCCGAGTAATGTAAATAATGCAAGTAATCATTATACCTCATCACAGAGATATAGGCTGACACAGAAATCATCAATGTAAATTACAGAAATATTACAGATAAACTCAACAACTATTCTTTCGGCTCAGAGTGGGATGGTTGTTTAGATTTAATATACCAAGTGTAACGGCAAAATTGCCCAAAGCATGGAATAATTGTTCAT
The DNA here is from genome assembly GCA_963932145.1 of Acanthosepion lycidas. Classification (NCBI taxonomy): domain Eukaryota; kingdom Metazoa; phylum Mollusca; class Cephalopoda; order Sepiida; family Sepiidae; genus Acanthosepion; species Acanthosepion lycidas. The sequence continues at coordinate 4,340,171 of OZ010571.1, forward strand.
CCCCCAAGATATTCATTATCTAAAAATCCACTAAACTAATTGAGTTTTTATCAGGTTTTCAGATAAGTCATTTAGCCTTCTTGACACCATTTGTCGTAAAAATCACTGAAAAACCCTTTGAGTTATGTAGCTAGAAAGAGAACAGGTTAAAATCGTTTTGTGTGGACCCAACTTTCTTCCCAACTGAGCAATGGTGAGAGGAAAAATATTATTCAAGCATTTAGTAATGGTACCAACATTCATACTCCAGCTTCCATTTACCATTTAAGAACCTTCAAGAAAACGGTGAATAAGTTTAAAAATGAGGGAACAGTAGAGAAGAAAACTGGATAAGGAGGTCACAACAGGAAGAGGGATCATCATTTCAACTTAGAGCTAAATACTTTCTTATTGTTCTAAGTAGAATCCAATAGTTTTATAAAAACCTCGGAGTATTCCAGTAATACATCTTTAATCATTTCTAAGTTACAACGGTTCAAAGCTTAATCTAAATATTGGACAATTTTGCTGTTTACACCCGGTAACTAGTATCAAACACTTTCATATGGTAATGCGAATGTCCTCAGCTGACAACCATGAAAAAATCTCTGGTAAATGATGATGAAGAAATAGAATGCTTTATTTCTGCAATGATGGAAAATTTTCTACACGACATGGATTATTTCAAATTATATTAAGAAAATTTATTTACTGGTTCCCCTTAAACACTTTACTGAAAATTTCGATTTTAAAACTTTCGACTGACACTGTATGTATCATTATGAACATTTTCTTTGCACAGATAATATTAATATCGTATTATAATACTGCTTGCTTCTTAGCACGTACGTTACATCCCGACAATAAATAATGTACTGCTTTATTTTTGATCGTGTCAAGGCGGGAAAACATATTAGAGATGGTTTCTGGTTTCAGTGAAAGAAAGAAAGAAAAAAAAAGAAAGAGAGAAAGAAAGAGATAGATAGATAGATAGATAGATAGATAGATAGATAGATAGAAAAAGAAATAGACATTATAGAAAGAAAGAAAGAAAGAAAGAAAGAAAGAAAGAAAGAAAGAAAAAAAAGATTAAAGAAATGTTTAACAAGAATTGTAAATAAAACTTGTCAGTTTTCTGTCTTTTTATTTTCACCATCATATTTCTTTAATTATTGACCTACATTCTTATTTATAATTGTTATCGTAATATTTGGTTGGAGATGACAATATCAAATATTTAACGATACAATATGGACATTTCCTTTAGGTAAGTTGCAGTCTTAGAAGTCGCAATTCATTAAACATCATAATACATCTGAAATTTCAAATAGGAAAACAATGAGGATTTCACGAGTTAACATGAATCTAATATTATCTCTGTCACACAAAATTATGGTTATATATGGATATATATGAAAACATAGAAAGAAATAGATAGATAGATAGATAGATAGATAGATAGATAGATAGATAGATAGATAGATAGATAGATAGTTAGAAAGAAAGAAAGAAAGAGACTTGAATAAATACAAAGAAAGAAAGAAAGAAAAAGAAACAGACCTGAATAGATAGATAGATAGATAGATAGATAGATAGATAGATAGATAGATAGATAGATAGATAGATAGATTAATTACTCATAAGAAATTAATCGAAGCTCTAAACGACATGTTACTTCTGTTTTTGCGAATTAATCAATAAACTTGTTGGACTACAAAGATGTTGTTTCCACAAGAATTAAACCAGCTGGTATTCATTGTTTGAACGAAGAGAGATTTGTCCAAAAACGAAATGGATTTTCCCAAACAAATTCCATTTAAACAATGTGAATCATATGAAAGCCTCTCTGATTATGACATCTGAATGAGTTTTATTGGCTATTTTATGCCAATGTTTCAAAAGCGGATTACAAAAGAGATTTCATTATTTCAATCCGATAATTTTGGTTGCAAGCTTTTAATGCAGAGATGCCACTGATTAGATATTGCGTTATTTTTTTTTTTTATTTCATGAACAATTCTTTCACCGGATATGAACTGTTCAATTGAACCGGAAATGAACTTCCACCTTGTCATTATTCCACACATTCGTTTTTTGTGTTTTACGCTCTTCTTATTCTGCTTTTCAAAGATTTCCACTGATTTCTTAGTTTTCAAAACTTTCCTTGTTTGCCTTTTTTTGCTTGCTCTCTGTATTCTCGAAATACCTAGAATCCATATTTAAAGTCCCTGTTTATTAATGCGATTTTGCATTTTCTGTTTATCGTTTGTCTTTACCTGTGGGAAGATTTATAAAGGAAGGTGCATGGAACGCATCAAGAAGGAAATACTGCATTATGGCAAGAACCCTAAAGGAAATAACGTCATCTTGTGAGAATGTCGCCAATCTTTTCCTGATAGCTTTTTTCCCTGGGATATTATTCTCTTTCTGCAGAGTGACGAGGACATGTATTCAAATTGATTAAGAAGACATGCTGTTTGAAATTTTACGAATCTCGGGATCTATTCAAGCGATTTTCACCTGTCAGATGGTGTACTCCGTCATGAGATCATTTGACGATTGTCTAAAATCCAATTATTTCTTATGACATCTACACGACCTCTCTTGTTTACAATTTAGCGCAAACAAAGTTTCATTTTCAAATATTATGAAGCAATCTCTTTGGAAATTATGTCATTATGAAGTTTAGTGAGAGTAAAACAAGCTTATTAATTAATTAATTAATTACCTAATTACTCGTTCAAATGATAGCTTGAACAAATTAAATTTTATAAATTGAATTTTTCAACAAATTGCTAAATTATTGATTTTAGATAATCAGGTTAAAATTAATGAGTAATACAAGAGGATGCAATGCACTTGCTCACTAAATTCAAAAATAGGTGGTTTGTTTTCTAGTAGACTGATTCGGAAGAAAAAAGAAATTATCTTCATGTCAAAAAGTTTCTTATTTGACAAATAACAAGAAAAAGAATTTAAATGACAAGAGTAATAACGAAATAAAAAAAACTGTTATTTTCTAGGAAATAATTAAGAATTCGTTAACTTAACAGTTATCGTTACTGTCAGTTGAAATTTAGAAAATGTTTTTCAAAGCCTTTCAAAGTTTGCTAACTCATATCGCTCTTCCAAGTATTACTGGCAGTTTCCTTCCAAACGTTTATTTAAAGTAATGTGAAAAGTGAAAATGTGGATTATATTAATATTTTCACTTCAAATTACACGTGTTATTCATTTCTGTTGTTGTTGCTATTTAAATATTCAATTCATGTGCTTTTGTTGCTTGTTAAAGCTCGCTAAGAAATAAAGGATTCATTCGCTTGAAGCCATTTTAATCATTGATTCTAGAAATCGTTCGTATATAGATGTGATTGTTTAGATATTTTTGAACGAGTCAGACGCCACGGATGACACTCATATTTCGAATAGAGGTCTAACGAGGTAATTTATTGATATGACAGCTCGATTCCTCGGTTTAATATTTTTGTTCTTGTAGCTTCTTAGAGTGTTGGACAAAAGTACCCCTCCCCTTGTGAACTTGTTCTGTGTTTGATTTCCTTATATCTAATAAACAATTTATTATAACTGATTCATACTCTTGGGTGTTTCGAGTGTTTAGAATTTATAAAGTCTGATTTTTATGATGGAGTCCGGACAGAATCCATCAGTATTTTCATTTCAATTACCGATCCTAAAAGTTAAAATGCTGATACATAATACTATATGAAATATAAATAGATGAAAATCCATTGGGATGAAAGGATACACAGAACACATTGCTGACAAGACAATTTTTTTAAGCATTCCACCCCAAGCAAGGCGGGAAGCCACTAGCACTCAAGGGGTTACAGTGAGTTGAAGCTAAAGCAAATAGGACTTATAGAGGAAAGGATAGGGGATAGATCAAGATATCTGGAGACATCGATTGACATTACATTTGAATAATTGGAGATTATAGTTATCAGTGAAACAAGAAAAGGGGAGGGAGTTCCACAGGCGAGAAGTGCGAGACATGAAGCTATTGGAGTAGAAGAGACGGCTACATTTAACAGTTTCGACAGTGAAAGGGTGAGAGCGAGATGTCACCCTAGTTGAACGCTTAAATTCATGAAGTCTGGGAACCAGCGAAAGCAGCTCATCGGAGCAGTTACCGTGAAAGTATTCGTAAAAAAGACAGAGGGAGGCGACGGCACGTCTGTGAGAGAGCGACAGCAGACGAGATGCCAGATCAGGGCCAATTACATTGCATATCCGTCTTTGGATTTTATCAAGGACCTTGAGACAATTAGAAGAGGCTCCAGACCATATATGGCTGCAATACTCCATTCAAGAGCGAATGGTTCATTTCTCTCTTGCTTCTAAACGAGAATGAACATTCAGAGAAAGCCACGGTGCCACACATATATACATTGATATTATTTCACGTCATCCGGAATTGAAAAATGTATGTCACGTACGCGATAAGGTTATTGTTTTCATTAGTGAAGATTATAATATTACATATCCATCATGATTGGCGTTCTTGAAAAAGTCGCAATGAATTTCCAAAGACGTTGGAAGAACTCAAAAGATTGGCAGTTAGAAGTGAAAAAATCGAAATGACAGGATTTCTAAAATAGACTAGGCTTAAGTAGAATTACCTAGTCATAGAACAACGGGAACTTATATAAAGATTATAATTCTGGTAGACTGGCATTCACGAGAGCTTTCTTGAGGCGCGACATTCGTCAAAATTGAAAAATATTAAGTTTTATCATTTTAGAACTGAAGGTTTTGTCTATAAAATCGATACAGTTTAAAATCGATCCCTGACTTTTAACAGAATTATGGGACTTAGCTCTTCTCCGTACGAAAATTTTTTATATAAAAAAATAATTTTAAATAAAGAAAAAACGACGATGTATATATTTAATTAAAGAAGAAATATTATATATTGTTCATTCTTCATTAAAATAAATAATTATTATCCTCAACCTACGTTAAATGTATTTTCCTTATTTTATTTTTTCTGTGGCTTCCTCTCACTCTCCTAACCTCTTTCTCTCTCTCCACCTCTCTCTCACTCTCTCGCTCACTCACACACACACTCTCCCTTATCACACACACACACACACATATATATATATATATATATATATATATATATATATATATATATATATATATGTTGTCCCAAAAAAATTACATTATTATGCAGTCTAATAGCGTAGACAAATCTCGCTGAAATGATCTCAAATTTTAACAAAATAAGATGAATTTGCAGGTTTATCTGAATGAAGAATCTACCAGGAAGATGGATCAGGCATTCCAGTAATAACGTTGATCGTGCCGTTGAAATGGTCACCACGTTTATCCCTCTTGACTCCTTGTTACTTTTTTTCTTTAGGGCTATATCAAAGGAGAGGTGGTATCCCCGCTCTCTTGCTACAAGCCTAGATTAACTTAAGCAGAGAATCACTGAGACGCTGGAGAATGTTACGCAAGACATGCTACAGAATGTTTAACAGGAGCTGGACAACCGACTTGGCATGTATCCTGTCATAGGTGGTGTGCATATTGAACATTTGTGAAATCGGTTATAAAATTTACATTCCTTTATCTTGCTCGAATTTTGATAAATATTCTATTGTTCAACGAGAATCGCATTTTTGGGTTGACACCCTTTATACATACATATATATATATATATATATATATATATATATATATATATATATATATATATATATATATATATAAGAATCGCATTTTTGGGTTGACACCCTTTATATATATATATATATATATATATATATATATATATATATATATATATATATATAAAGATAGATAGGTCTGTTTATTCAATTATTTATTACTTCTTTCTAATTTCCCAATGTAGTGTTGTACACATCTGGATTGGGAATAAACAAAAATTCACAGCGGTTTGAACTGTATCTCTTTTTAAGTAGTGTCTCTGGGTAGCATATCTGTTCTGTCTCACTCATTTAGACATAGAGAACTCTCTTTTACCATTTAGTTAGGTGTCTGCCTTGGATATTTTCCTTTAAGTTTGTTTCGTTTTGCTTTATGTTTTTTCGTTGGTCATTTGGCAGTCTTGGTGTTGGTTTTACAAATAGTTTGGTTTGGCTTTCGGCACCTCGAGGCGCTGTAATAAGAGCTTTTATTAAATTCCACCAACAAGGTCTGACTATCCTTTTATTATATCTTTCAAATTTTCAAATGAAGTGTTGTACATCTGGATTGTGAATAAATTGTTTAAAGTTCATATTCTTCGTCATATATACTTTCGACTATGTAGAGGCTATAAAAAAATGTCAAATAGACAGATTTAGTAGGTGGAATTTAATAAAACTTTTTAAAATTAATTCTTTTTACCTAGATACACTGTATATACGCGCGAATGCACACACGCACATATACCCCCCATATATATATATATATATATATATATATATATATATATATATATATATATATATATATATATATATACATACACCTTATGTATATGTTTGCGTGTGCGTTTGTTTATGCTTGTATATTCTTAAACTCAGTTGATAATTATATTTTGTTACTATTTTCCCATCTCTAGTTTTTTGGTAAATTTCATCTCATGAATACTGCTGGCATAAAAGAAAATATTGTGCTTAAATCATTGTCAGTTCTTCTATTTCTTACTAATTTCTGAACAGTTATAAAGTTTGACAGATTTTTCACATATATGTTGTTATTCTTTTAGAATCTTATTCCTAACTTTTGATATCAGGTTTTCTTTTATTTAAACACTAAAATCCTATCGATGGCCAATGGAGCTAACAACTTGTACCCATAGGCCGATGTTCGAGTCAAGTGCTTATTTTTCAAAGCAGGCAGATTGACACCAAATGTTGACGAGCTATTTTTATGTCCGATTTGTTCCATCGAGTATAATGAATGGAAAGTGGTCACTTTGTTTCTTGGAATTCTTTTATTCGTGTTGAAACTTCGAATTCTCAACATTTTACTCGTACTCTAACACCTGAGCTTAACTTGAAAGTCTCTTGCCGGCCTATCATTTTATAACAATTATTAATGTGTTGACCAATATTTATTTTAACTTGATTTTAGTTGGTTTTCAAGTTAACCAGATCATTGTATGGCTTTCATTATTCAGTAATTCCGATCTTTGGCCTAAGAAGAAAAATTTAAGATCACATTACGCTTACTTCCTCACAGTAAATGTAAAATGAATAACAACATATATAGCACCAGGTAATCGGGTAAAAGTAAAAAGTCTATATGGTTAAATTTGATCTTTTACATTGAATAGTGAATAGTGAATAGTAACGAATTTAGCGGCTGATATGGTGGGGAAATAGTTGTACATTATTTTCCCAGGGCAAAATGGATACGACCTCTAGTTTTGTATCAGGGAGCTTATTCTTTAGGACTGATCTTCACCGTCTATTATGTGAATAATTGCAATAAAAACCAAATGAAATAAAGATGACAGAAAAACTAGTCAAACCTGCATCACTGAAAATGATCCATTAAAAATTCTCGATAACATTGCTATAATTATTCTTGATAATGTTACCATAATTGTCTTGCTAGTGGGACCAAAACACTAATTTTTGTGAAGTCTTCGTGTTTTCCTCTGATGTTTGTCTTCGTACTCAATAACCTTTAGGAAAGTTTGAATTCAGCATTCGATTCGATCCACGGGCTGAGATTGTTCTCATTTTACCTGCCATATTAGGGGGAGATAACTCGTGACATGTACTGATCATCAGTTTCTTTCATTTTTTTTTTATGCACTTGTTTTTCTCTGGACAAAAATATGACTTTTCCGAAATACCCGATCTAAAGATTAAACTGACAACTGCTAAGGGAAAGGATAGGTTTTCAAACAACATTTTAATCGACTATTCTATTGCCACTTGACTAATTCCATCAACCCTGTAACAATGATAATTCCTAATCTAAAATTTCAGATATAAAAAATCACTATAAGTTTTAAGGTTCTTATTTATCTAAGAACTAAAAATATTTGGAATTGTTTTGTATTATAATTCTTTATTTATCAATTTGTTTGTATCACCGCTAAATGTTTTAGAAAATATTTAAAAAAAAATGGTTTTTCCTTAGCGGTTCACTCATTGTAGACGATTGTGTTGATAAAGGTTATTTCTTCTTGTCAAATTCCCTTTTTTTTTAAAAAAAATGTTGTTAAAGTAAATAGTAACGAAATTATTCTGTTGAAAAAAGGCTTCTGTTTTACACGAAGTCATTTTTAAAATTTTTCTAAACTTGTAACGCCTTCAGAGTGAATCTTATGTTTCACGGGAACTAATTGTAGCTCTCTACCTTCCTTTGTCGGCCAAGACATCTAATACCACGGCTGATCGATGGAGTGATCTCTTCGATCCAGACCTGCCTTACCCCACGTTGATCATAAGGAAGCCAAGATTCACTCATCATAGGTACCTTCGTACTGGGCTGGTCCAAGCAGGACGAAGACTCACAGAAAAACAGGACAAATATAACACTCGAAATAATATATATATATATATATATATATATATATATATATATTGATGCATGTTTCATTAAATAATATAGACAAGTTTTGTCTATTTATTTTAAACAAATTCTTTTCATATCGTCTGCTAAGTTTAATAACATTATCATTGAAAGACGAAAGAAAATCACCATATTGATACATCTTTTTTAATCCTATCTAACCTTTCGGCTTACATAAGCCATCATAAAAGATGACAATTACATTACAATAAATTAAACAATGCACAAACAAAGCAACAATTATAGTTTGATATATATATATATATATATATATATATATATATATATATATATATACAAAGAAATAATCACACATAGAATCAATCAGAAATATTAATGCGATTATTGGCGACATCCATCGCTAGTATTAGGCTGGTGCAAAAATAATGACGTAATAATGTCGTTTTTTGACGTATTTTTAACGTCAAAAAACGACATTATTACGTCATTATTTTTGCACCAACCTAATAGTATAATGTATGCATTAAAATATTGTTAATCCACAGAGTGAAGTGATCTTCGTCTATAAAATTGATGTCTGTTGTTTCCAGTTTTTGTGGTATTAAAATGCTAGTACTTACGAATAGTCTTCTATTCATCATCAGGCATGGATTAACAGTATTTTAATGCATACATTATACTACTAGCGATGGATGTCGCCAATAATCGCATTAATATTTCTGATTGATTCTATGTGTGATTATTTCTTTGTATGTAAATTATTTGCTGCCTAATGTTTTATGTATATATATATATATATATATATATATATATATATATATATATATATATATATATATATATATACTATTTTTATATCAAGTACTGCGTACAATGGTTGGTTAATAGTCGTTAAGTTTGTTTAGCTAACTTGCTAAGTTTGGCTCAAGGCTGATGTCGGGGTTCATGTCGGCAGATAGTAATGTGCGTTGTCTCGCGCTCGGCGACAGGAAAGTACTCTCCGGGCGATCTCTCTAATTCGCTTGAGGCATTCGTATTTATTGATATCTGCCAAAAACTGGTGCGGGGGTGTGACGCAGTTGGGGAATTAGGTTTTTTTTTCCACCTATCAATCGTGATCGTTTTTGATCCTGAGAAATTAATTATTCCCTAGTTTGGAAGTCTCCTCCTTTTCTCGGGTAAAAGTTGTAGGAATTCTTTCTCTTCCGCTTAGCATCTCCTACAAATACTCCTCAGTGGGCATGGGCAGCTCCTCCTCCTTCCTTGATCTCTCTTCTGCGCCTGGCACCTCAACCACCCAGCGAAGACTAACTTAAAAAAAAAAATCCTCCAAAAGCTATCACGTCTTAAGTGAATAGATACCAGTGTTCACTTTTTTCTGGTTTGAAAGTTGAATAAACAATTGGCTTTCTCCCCCTTCGACCCAGAGACACTTTCACAGGAAAAATCTTGCAGCTTACATTATGGTCACAATCATTCGACAGAATATCAAGATATAGCCGTGTGATTTTATTTTTAAAAACATTAAATCAGGTAGTTATTGTTCTCAATTCTGACATCTCTACAGACAGATTCGCCAAGTCCGAAATCAGACACTAGACACTACACACTTGGCTCTCATAGCCTTCGGCTCGCGCCAGAAATATTCCTTAAGTAACCCTTTTAACTCTTACTGGTATTTAAAATTTTATCCAATTCTCTTCATCTTCATTCTACGGACACACTCATGGCGGGCGTTATCAACCAATTGTCAAAACCTCGAACGTCGTACAAATTAAGTATTGTTCTTAGCCGGGCATTTCATTCGTTTTAGAAGTTTCGATTATCTGGGAGCGAATTGTTTATCAGTATATCGTTCTTGATATTTATTAACTCTTTTCATGGTAATTTATTTATCCGTATATCGTTCTTGATATTCAGAAGCCTTTATAATTTTTCAGCGACCAAAATAGCGTTACAAACTGGCAAGGAATCATAACAAAAGCAGAACACTCAGTGGGAATCAGACTCACTACACTGGAGAATGCACACGAGGAAAAGCTTGTTAACCATCGCTTTACGCCAGGCATCCGAAATGGTTATTTGATATAATCATGACTGATACAAAGCCGTTTAGTAAGAATCTATTTAGGGTGGCCAGATTGTTACGAATTGGGTTGCATCTGAAATTTTGAATTACTTTTCTCTGATGAGGATAAAAAATAATCCAACTTTTTTTAAAGTACCCTCCAAAGATTCACAATTAGTGAATTTCAAAATGGCCTAGTACCTAGCTTTCGAAAGTAACCCAGTTTTCCCTGGCAAAATATACGAATCCATGATTTTCACCCACTGATCAGAACTCAAATAAACAAAATAAAAAAGATATCCTTCGACAATGGAACAATTCGCAATTAGTGAATTTCAAAATGGCCTAGTACCTAGCTTTCGAAAGTAACCCAGCTTTCCCTGGCAACACTTTATGCAATGGATTGAACGTAGAATTATCATGGCATCAAATATACGAATCCATGCTTTTCACCCACTGATCAGTACTCAAATAAACAAAATAAAAAGATATCCTTCGACAATGGAACAATTCGCAATTAGTCAATTTCAAAATGGCCTAGTACCTAGCTTTCGAAAGTAACCCAGTTTACCCTGGCAACACTTTATGGGACTCGCTGCACAGTTATGTTGAAGGGATCCTTGCTAACAACTGCATAGTCGTTGGCACTCACTAATCTTCTACGCTTAAAGTACCTATGTGAAAGGAATTTACTGAAAGATTAAAATAAAATGAAAACTCAAATAGTTTTCAGGATATAAGGACAGATAAAAAATAAATTGGAAAAGCTGAACTCAGTGGAAACGGAAGGAAAAATAAATGAACATTACTAAAAATAAGAACGAGACGAGATATTCTTTAACATATTCAGCGGAATGATAAAAATCTACCACCGAAGATTAAATAAAGGGTTCATTTGGAAATTCCCTGAAGATTACCCTGATCGACAAGTACCTGATGAAGGCCGGAGGGCATAACGGCCGAAGTATTGTGATAACAACAACAAAGATGAAGAATGAAATTCAGACAGGTGTGAGCAGCGTCCAGATATTTCACGATTCTCAGTTTTCTCAGAGAAAATTCTAATAATTTTCTGCTAATTTTAAATTATATTCTCTTTACTTGGTCACATGCAGATTTTGTTTTTTTTGGTTTATTATAACAATTGGTCTGCTCACTTAAGCAGAATCCTTTCCAAAAGTAGCATTTTTTCTTCTTCTAATTGAAAGTTTCAAATTTCTACACAAAGAATTTGTTTTGTGATTAAATCCAAAATCATTTGTACCCTTTTTATTAATCCATGGTGGCTAGATGTTATGAATTTAATTTAACTTTCATCTGAAAGTGGTCCGGTCGTTTAATATTCAAGAAAAGATTGCCTACCTATGGCAAATGTAGTTTCCTCACCTCCAGTTGGAAACTCATAGGCTTATTACAGAGACCTTTTACTAAAGATTGTAATGTCTGCTTCCAGGATGAACATGAGCTGCGTTTATAATTTCGTCCTGCAATATTCAACCACATTATTTTTAAAGCATTAATCCTTCAGAAAGTAGTCGATCACGGCTCTCCTCTGCTTCTTTTATTTCATTATCTACATTTTGTATTGTATTCATGGGAATAATAGAGTCGTGTTTTCCCATTGCCTTTGTCATAGCTCGGCTTTTTCCTTTTTTAGACGGTCTGCCACTCTTATATTTAACCCATAGCTGGGAGAAGAGATGGATTCTTTTGCAATTAGTGAAAAAGTCAAGTGTCTAGACTGGAATTTGAACTCGGCATGCCGATTCCATTTCCTCTATTGATAGCAACTACGCTACCTACACACCCAGCAATGACAATAGTTGCTTCAGATAATAAAAAAAACACTGTTGTTGAGAGCCAAATCATAACTGGAATTG
>OZ010571.1:4355123-4385123 GCA_963932145.1 Acanthosepion lycidas
TGTTTTTTTAGCTTTCGCAGTTAAATTTCTATTTCTGACACGAACACAGTTCACACCGGGATTGATAAAACAGACAACCGATATCTGCCGAAATAGACTATTCCCCATATGAGGTGATTTGGAATTTTATTGTTTATTAGTTATTTGGTCTGTAATAATAAATATATTCAGCTCTTGTGGATCACTTTTAATATTTTATATTACTAAGATCCACTTAGATTATATACCAACGGATTTGTTACCTTTACTGTATATATATATATATATATATATATATATATATATGTGTGTGTGTGTGTGTGTGTGTGTGTGTGTGTGTGTGTGCGTGCGTGTTGCCCTATATAAGGAGGGCACAGTTAAAACCCAATCAAATGGCAAAATTTTGTTCATTAAAAGCTCTCGTAAATTGATGCCGGCAGACAATAATTACAGCGTATAAAACAGAGGTATCTACTGGAACAATTTTATTCACAAGAAAATATAGTTTATACCAATAGAAAATAAATGTGATTATAAATAAATAACCATTCATTATTCTGTTAACGTTTGCGATACGAAAATTAAATTCGAAGTAATGGACTTCAAAAAGAACTTACATGTGCTTTCATTCATTACGGTAATTTTCTCTCTTCCCCCCTCCCTTTTCAATATATCACTTCCGTTAAGTTAACCGATTAAATATGACCTCCTCCCCCAACACTAAGTATGATTGAAAGAAATATTAAATAAACCCTCTCTAAATTTGATCATGTCTCTCAAACCACTCGTCACTACCCCCTCTGTTAAATTACAAAAACTTACACTATCCATCAAAAGTATGAATTTTCATTTCATTTCGTTTCATCTTTTGGAAGTGCTATCTGATGATCCAGAGTCCTTTAAAAGAGCTCTGGTGAAACAAATTATTATAATGTAATCTTAAAATGGCCTGTTTTTCTTTATATATATATATATATATATATATATATATATATATATATATATATATATATATACACATACATATTACTGATACTTTTAATTAAGATTAATCATCAGATTAAAACTTTATCCCGACAAAATAATGTATTTCAGCTTTATATTGATATAAATTGGCATATCGTTAATCGATAAAATCAAATAACTTTATTATCTTTCTTTGTGATGAAAAGAAACGTCTTAAAACTTTCACAGAATGATTTCAATATGAAATGTCATAGTAGGTTACCTTCCATACGAGATAGATTCATACTTTTGACAGGAGCCTCTTATCAATGCTAAAGTTCAGTTTTGAAAGGTGTTTTTCAAAACAAATAGCATTTTCTCACTTTGGTTACTGGGGGCAACAACATTTTCGTAACATCCATTTTTCTGTTTTGGTTGTTAACTATACCAAACACTTTAAGTATCAAGAGAGCTCTGTTACCATATGCGAGCGTATATATATATATATATATATATATATATATATATATATATATATATATATATATATATATATATATATATATCAGTGGCGACTCTAGGTCAACAATGTTTGTCGGGCTCATTACAATCTTTAACAAAATATACTCTTAGTACAACTTAGATGCTAAAATGATTCCTTTACTCTAGCTAATATATCTATATCTATATACAGTGTAACCCGGATATAAGATACCCGGATATAAGAGAGATTTTCTCTGGTCCCAACTTATTCCCATACTTACCTAAACAAAATAGACCAAACCCAGATATAAGAGAAACCAGGGTTACACTATATATATATATATATATATATATATATATATATATATATATATATATATATATATATATATATATATATATATATATATATATATATATATATATATATATATATATATATATATATATATATATATATATATATATATATATATATATATATATATATATATATATATATATATATATATATATATATATAATTTTTAAAAAATCTCTGTGCATGAAATTAAAAAAACACATTTTAGTATTTTAATAGTAATTGTAATAATTCTATAAAAGTAAACATTAATTTTAAAACATTTTCCAGACATGTAAAAAAAATAGTGAGGAAAAAGTCTTTGGTGTATTTCTCTTGTTATTGCTTCCTTTCCATTTAGTTATTGTTTTATACCCTCGTTATCAAGTCACTGATCGTAGAGATAGAAATACTTGTACTAGGATCAGAAAGTAGAAATATATTTCACTCACTCAGGCTCAGGATGTTTTCCTTTTGTTAAAGTCAGAAACATTGAGTGTGGGTAAGTTTGTGTGTGTCTGTAGGCGCGTACATAAGCCTGATAGCTCACTCACACACACACACCACTCAAATTATAAAATAGGTTTAATTCTATCAAAATATGAGACATTTTCCTTTCATTCATCATATATTGCTTTCGGAATTTAAAATCTATACGTTTCAATTTAAACTTCGACAAAAATATATGGTGCATTTTTGTTTTTTAAAAATATGATTAGTAAACAAGACACTAAACAATAAGTATAATAATTAATAACAATGTCACGGATGATAACATTTTAAATCCAGAGTCAATTATTGGTATAAGGAAATTTTGGAGTCGGAGAGATATTTTGTACCCGACTCTCAAGTCCTGGTAAAATCAGCAATACATTTAATTAACACATTAAAACGTTGACATACACAAATTTAATTTTAAAATATAGCATTTACTATTCTTAAACATAAATTCCAAGCGCCTTGGTTTGAAAAGCCTCGAATATCTTGTGTAATTTTTGCCGTTTGAAATCGACAGGAATTTGCTTCACAATCTCACTATTTCGAAATGAATCAATTTATTGTTTATTTATTTTCTTCTGTTTATCTTTTGAAGAGTGCTGGAGTCAGAATAATTCAAAGGTTCAATTGTTGTTTCGATAACATTTTATACTGTTCAAGATTGTCTTGATTTTAATATAAGGAATAAAATCATTTATTTTATCTTGAGTATATTTTAAATTAAGGTGTTTACATCGTTAAATGTCAAACAATTTCTCAGTACGTGATAATACTGTATAAAAGCAGTTTATAAAAATATATATATATAAATTGAATTCTTTCGATTTTGGCCAATAGACTCAGATTCACCGAGTGTATCTTCATTCCAATTTTCATTCTGCCCTAAAATATTTTGACGTGAATATTTTGCAGCTAACACAGTTGTGGATCTAAAACACCAACTTGTGTCGCATATACAGACTTTAAAATCCCTGAATATGTTTTTCTCTTTCTAATATGATATGTCAATTTATTAAAGCTGCGTAAATGAGAAAAATACATTAACGCCATTAACCTCGGCATTTTGATTTAAAATCAAAGTAAGCTTATGTGAATAACAATGAATGAAGTCGCCATATTTAAACCTCTTTTCTCTTAATTTTATTTCTACACCGTTTTGTTCACCAGCTATTACCGCTGCTTCATCATACGTTTGCCCAACCAGTTTACTTTTAACATCGCTAACGGAGTTTAAATCAGTTTCTATTACATCAGCTAATTCGTAAGCGCTTTTAGCAATACTTACATCATAACATTTTTTAAAATATTTCATTTTTTTTACATACAGTAACATACCTAATTATAACAGAAAACTGTGCATACATTATACAATCTGTAGTATCCTCTGCCTGTACTAAAATAAATAGAGTAGTTTCAACTTCAATTTGAATTCCATCAGATAGTACTTATCAATTACAGATATAATGTAATTCTGTATTTGAAACTCCTTCTTTGGCCTTGGTGCAAAGACGCTATCTATTTTAGCAAAGCAATGCAATAACTCGCGATAATTTCACTTGTTTAAGCTATCTTTTCCTTCATCATGACTATGCATTAGTAATTCTTGCTTGCAAAAATATAATACAGCATTTACAGTTTTAAATATATTTTGTTTTCTTCAACTAATTTGTTATGTTATTCCATTTCAAGCTTTGCTGATTCACTAATTGCCGTTACAACATCACATAAACCAAACGTTTTTAAACATTTATAATGATTGGAATGGCTCATAGATTTAAAATGAACTTTACCGTCAGTCCAAATATTTTTTATAATTGCTATAAGATCCATCTGTCCAAGATTGACCAGATTTAGGCTGAAAGAGCAAGCAAGGTAGAATTTTTGACACACTTGCACACAACAAATCAATCTGTTGATAACATCTATTTTGAAAAGAACGTGTACCGATTGTAGTTTTCAGTGAAGCAGTCGGTCGGCCTAATTTAATAATTTTCTCGCTTTTCTGCAATATTCCTCTTCCAAATGAATTTCCTTTTACATCTAACACTATAACATTCTCCATTATTGGTAAATTCATTTTTTTAATAGTGTAGATGTCTTTTTAACAACAAAATGACATGTTCATAAAAATGCACAAACTTTTAAAATAATTCTATTGTGATAATTTGAGCCACTAATTGAAGATTTAGAGAATGGTTAGGTAGATTGCTCTACACGTAAATGAAATTGAAATAAACATTGATATTTTATAACAAGCGGCATTTATAATGGAAAGCAAAAAAATACGGAATTGAAATAAATATGTTCAAAATGATTTTTTTTTTACACTGAGTTCAGTGAAGCTTCGAATAAAAAAATGAAAGTTACAATGGAATGGTGAGAGTTAAACTCCCAGAGAAGCAAAAATATGCGTGCGTATCCGTTAATAAAAAACGTTTTCAATAAAATTATATACTATAATTATATTATATCTCAAGAAAAATCTCTTTAAAATGATTGTTTATGATATTTTATCATTGATTGACATATCGCATTAGATAGAGAGTATTTTGACAACTGATAACATTATCTTTCATATTTCTGCATCCAATATTTTACTCTTTTGGTAAAAAGATAATGTGTGTATCTCGAGTGTGTGTTTGTATATATGACTGATATCATATTTCCTCAACACATTCCATATGTCCGTCATATGTCCCCAGTAACACTCCGCACCCCAACCTTCCAATCGACGAGTTAAGGCTGTCAACTTTCTTTGATTTTCGCCGACTGAAGTCAGGATAAATTTAATTTGCTCTTTTTCAGTTGATGCATTGTGCTAAAAAAAAATTATTTAAAATGGATATTTGAAGAAATAAGTTGAAATAAAAATGTGCTCTTTGAAAACAGGGCATGCAAGTCATTAGATATTTTTAAAAGATTATTTATAAAATTAAAGCAAAAAATACATTGCTTATTAGATATATCCCCAGATCAGATAGGGCTCAGATAGGGCCCGACTAGCCACGTTAATTTTATTTCATTCTTTTTCTACTTATTTTCTTTCTTATACTTCCTTCTTTAATAATAATAATAATAATAATAATAATATATATATATATATATATATATATATATATATATATGTATGTATGTATGTGCGGTGGGCGTGTGTTTGTGTGTGTCTATATTTCTGAGGTAAGATATTGTAATTATTTACTCTATTTACATTGTTCAGACTGTTGTCCTCATCTTTGTTGCCATATTCACAATGTTTCGGCTATTTTACGCTCCGGCCTTCTTCAGGTGATTGGAACAGTCTACAACGTTGGGGGAAATAAAGGGTTCATTTGGAAATTCCAATCACCTGAAGAAAGCCGGATCATACAATTGGTCGAAACGCCGTGAGGACAACAGACTGAACAATGTAAATAGTGTAATTATTGTCAAGGTGTGACGAAAGAAACGAAAATAAACAATGCAATACTTAGGTTAACTTAAAACTGGTAGTCAGAAGAAGAAAACCCAGCTCGATGGCAATGTTGTATATAAGTGCATATAAACGGGAGAAAAGCATTTAAAATAACACATATAAGACTGAATGAAAATACATGAATCTTTCTGATACTAATTGAATGAAGGCAAAACAAAAACGGTTAGATCAAGATAGACGATAATGAATGGCATGTTTACCCGTCAATATGTTTCTGCCGTAAATCCCGTCAATCAAACGTCCTCACTGTGGCGTTTGTTCTTCAAATCCTTTCAACGCATACATTTTGGAAGGGCAAAGTTTTCTACAACTATGTATGCATGTGTGTGGATGGATCAGTAAGAATAAAGAGATGTGTGGTCGGCTCAATAAGGATAAAAAGGGCGACCTATTCATAACTATATATATATATATATATATATATATATATATATATATATATATATATGTGTGTGTGTGTGTGTGTGTGTGTGTGTGTGCAGATATGTAGAAAAATAGGAAAGAAAACGTTAGGTAAAAATTAATTTTGCGAATGAACATACTTATAAATATGCGTAAATTTCAAGATTGGTTATTCCTAAATTTTCGCATGAGAATGAAACAGGGCTTGATACTTTAACTCAATTTAATTTGAATAATTATACTGAGGTTTTCGGCACTCGTTTTTGAAACATGAGAACTCTTATGTAGAAAAGGAATCATATTTTTTTAAAATAATTATACACACACACACACACACACATATATATATATATATATATATATATATATATATATATATATATATATATATATGGAGATATATAGTATTAAGGTGTGCTATATTTATGGGATAAAGTGCTCAATATCAGAGATAGAGCGCGTGTAAATATAAAAGTGAACATTGAAGTCAACACTTAGAGGTGACAGGCTGTTTTATGCAAGACGAAATCGTGTATATATATATATATATATATATATATATATATATGTATATATATATATATATATATATATATATATATATATATATATATATATATGTGTGTGTGTGTGTGTGTGTGTGTAGTGAGAGAGATATATATTTGATTACATATAAAACAAGATCACTTATTACTTATTTTTTTTATTTATTCGATGTTATTCCCTTGGTTTAATCTTTGAAAATATATTTTCAAATCTGAAAGCAAGTAAAAGATTCGCGACAAAGCAACAGATAAAAGAATAATATTGGGAGAACACGTTTTTTATTGAATGATATTCTGCCATTTGAATCTAAGTAATTTGGATTCCCTGCTTACGAATTTCAAATCGGTTTGGTTCTAGCAGGTCCTGATTCTTGTCAACAGCCGATGCGTCATTTTCCAGAATTTTCAAATTAGGACTAAAAATTTTCAAGATTCTTGAATACATGCAGTTCAGGATATAGAAAAACTACATTCTAACGATAGAAATTACTTAAGATAAAGAAACATATACAAAGCTTTCACTGTTGGCAAAAACTTCATTTTACAAGACTTTCTAGAGTATTTATTTGTTGATGGCAGGTCTCTTTTCAACTCAAGTTGAAGATGTTCCTGAAAATATTTTTTGAGCCGTCAGATCCCTGTGACATACCTGGATTGTTAAAGAATGATACTAAATTATCCTCTTTCTAAAATATTTAAGAAGTTCTTTTTTTCCTGTAAAATGTAATGTTTTTGTTTGGAGTAAGCAAGATTTTCTCTTTAAGTCTTGAAGCTAAGATTTCCTCATCATTTTTTGGCAAAATTATATTCCTTACAAGATCGTTTAACTCGGCCTGCTTAAACTTTTGCGGATCATTTTGATTTTCAAATATGCTGGGATCAAAATCGTTGCCTGACTCGTTAGAGTGCATGAAAATATTTTGAGGAATATCTTCAATTTGAGTTGGCATTCTTATACTTTGGAATGGTGAATATCATTTGAATGTAGCAGAGGTCATATTGCGGTGTCAAAATTTGGGTATTCGAACCATGATTATTTTTCTTAGTGAAGCCTGAAATCTACAGAAAACAAAAGTAGCAATCGATCTCGTGGTTAGAACGGGATCGCCACACCTGATATGGAAACATTTGCAAATCGTTAACAAAAGTGACGAGAGACGATGAATTTTATCAAATGTTATCACCTAAAAAAGTAACATTTCTATGTTTCAACCTTATGCAATACTTGAGATATTATAAATATTTGTTGTGTTTTTTTATGTACCTAAGCTACATAAAAGTTACAGTATACATTGTGATTAAATTACGTAGTTTTACGATATATATATATATATATATATATATATATATATATATATATATATATATATATATATATATATATATATATATATATATACATATATATATATATGTGTGTGTGTGTTCGTGTGTCTTGTGTGAATGTTTGGTTTATATTATTTCAGTTAAGTGAACTAAATCTGCGACAAACTAGGTCCAAAATCGACCTTTGACATTTAGGCAATGGTTTATTCACATGATTCCATCCTAAATTGGTATTCGAACAACCTTTGATGCTAAGATATTTCGAGAAAGATTATTGAAGCTTTAAAATGGAAAAATTCCCAAAGAAACTCTTGTTAACCCCAGCTTTGCACTAAACGTGTGAAGAAGGTAGGGAGGCGTTCATGCCTTTGCAATTGCAATTGAATCAAGCTCTAACGTTCCATCCCTGTTTTGTTTGATTACTAGATTTCTAAACAATGCCATACTATTTGAAAGTTATTATGCCCATATATATATATATATATATATATATATATATATATATATATATATATATATATATATATATATATGTATATATATATATATCATATATATATATATATATATGTATATATATATATATCATATATATATATATGTATATATATATATATATAATATATATATATATATATATATGTATATATATGTATCATATATATATATATATATATATATATATATATATATATATATATATATATATTGCGTAGTTCTTGTGCGGCAATTTTTAGTTGTTTAGAATTATATATAATATGACAAACTAGAACGTGTTTTTTTGTGACGCGTTACATCCGGGCTTTGATAATGTTGCCACTTCTACACATGCGTACGAAACGAGAGACGTAGGTAGTTTCAAAATATTTTGAAAGAATACATATATATATATATATATATATATATATATATATATATATATATATATATATATATATATATGTGGGGGTGTTTTTACCATTTCCTTGAAAAGAGCTCCTTTAGGTAGCTTGTGCACTGGTTTAATTTAGGTACTGTCTGTACTACATATACTAAACATGTATTAAATGTCTGTACTACAAACAGTTCTTGTATTCTGTTTAAATCCTTCTACGAATGACTAACTGACGTTTATTTGCTCTTTTGTTGTATTGTGTTCCATTTGAAACTTGGACAAAAATAACACGTACGCTTGTTCTATAAATATTTTGAAGCGTATTAAATAATTTAGGACAGTACTAAATAATAAGAGTACTAAAACAAATTTAATGGTGAACATTGCCACTGTCGAAAATATTTGTGAACCAAACTTTGCCATTTTCTTCGTATCATTTGCAGTTATGAATTTGTCCATATTTCCTGATGTATCTCATATTTCGAAGGGTAATTTCTTGATGAACACAACATCTGAAATGTGAGATACGGCAGTAAAGCGGACAGTTTTATAATAGCAAATAATGCAATACAATCCACAATTACATTAACCAGTAATAGTAAATCATGAAGCTTTATGATTCTGTCATTTCATTGGATGCATTCATAAAAGTGTGCAATAAATATAGTTTTCCTTAAATAATTATAATTGTATTATTGCAATCATTTCAATTTGAACTTTCGTCAAATCTAGAAGAATTCTAAATTTTGTTTATTCCTGTTAATCTATTAGAGAAATGAACAGCATTATTTAAAGGGAAACTAATAACAATAAAGTCCGACACTCTCTAATCTTGTAATGGTCTGGCACTTCTTTTGATCAGCCGCCATTCGTAACGAAGACAATAGACTCCGACTCTCATTAATCTCGTAACTCTCATGGTTCAGCACTTCTTTTGATCAGCCTCCACACGCTCTTTGCAACATTCCACAGGAGCCGACAGCAGAAGAATATTTGGTGATGGCTTCTTGTTCATTTCTTATATATAGCTGCATATTTACCCATTCAAGATACTAAGTACATATTATTTTTTTGGTCTTAGGATTTTTTTCAGTGTTTCTATTACATGAAACAATAAAAATCTTGTTTGAAAGCATTAATCATTTTTATTTCCTGTTTTAAGCTTGGTTCTACCTTTGTTAAGACAGCAATATATATATATGTAGGATGAGATGGCAAGGCGATGTTTACCTAGGGTGATTTATGGGGTGATTTCTGTGATCCGGCGTTTTCTGTGGTCTGGGCGCAAGAGTACTGTATTAAATCAAATGGGCTGTACTACTAATAAAATTAATGATGAACAGTGGGACTTTTTCCTGTTTGTTTTTCTGTCCGTAACAATAGACTCGATTAATGTACAATAATTATTAGCAACATTTCTATACTATTAGCTATATTACTACATTTCACTAATAGGGAAGTAACATGAAAATCCGTTGTCATAGTAACACGGGGGATGATCAAGCGTCATATTACCATAAGAAAGAAATTAGAAAGCTAAAATTATATATATATATATATATATATATATATATATATATATATATATATATATAAAAACATATATATATATATAAAATAAATTATATATACATATAATGTATACATATAATATATATATATATAAAATATTTATATGTATATATATATATAAAACATATATATAAAAAATAAATTATATATATATATACACACACTAGCACACACGCACACATATATATATATATAAAATATATATATGTATATATATATATAATATATATATAAAATAAATTCTATATATATACACACACACTAACACACACACACACACACACACATATATATATATATATATGTGTGTGTGTGTGTGTGCTTTGTGTGTCTGTGTGTCTGATACTAATAGACAAATTCATGTAAATATGTTATTTATTTTTTATCTTTTGAACAGGAGGAGAGCTTTATTCCTTTTTTCACGGTTTAGGATTAGATTTCCGGTTTATTCTAAAGTTTTTTCCTTTTCTTTCACACACAGTAGCCCCTTGCATCATACTGGCATTACCGCTTTGCATGGGATGAGCTGGTTAAAAAAATAAACATTTCTTAGACATACTCATATTTTTTTTCTTTTTAAATCTAATTAATAATTATAATAAATATAATTTCTACAAGGAAATTTATTTTTTACACAATGACAAGAAAACTTGTGGGCATAAATATTCACTAATTCTGCCAAAGATCTTGTTTCGTTATTTTATAAATTATTTAATAGGAATAGCAAATATAAAGAGTAAGGATTATTTAAAACAACAACATTAAGAAAGATGAAGAAAATAACAAGTTAATGTCCTGATTTAATAAACAGATACTCTGGATCCTTCTTAAACTGGACAACAAAAAGAGACAACCCATAGAGTTAATGATAAAACAATACAATCTTACGCACTGTAGACAGGCTTTATGTAGAGCTAATGCTGAAGGCGACGAGCCATTTTAGAAGATTTCACAAATGTAATGACATATAAGAAAAGATCCGTGCATAAAAGTTGATCAGAAACTTAAAACCATGACAGAAAATGAGACCAGAAAACTTTTTTTTTTAAAAAACAAAACAAAATGAATGACGTGACCTTAGTAAGGATGCATCAGAGAAACTTTAAATTGTTGACAGCAGGAAGTCAAAATAAATGAATGGGAATAGAATGGCCAAGGAAACCCAAATAGGATTCTATAAAAATTGGAAATGTCGACTCTGATCAAAGCAATGGTAGTAACGTTTCTCTTTTGGCGCTTACGAAGGTGACAGATTTAGACATGTATTTTTACGAATTAAAATAAGAGGGGAGAAGACGACTTTCTTACGTATGTTTTGTGTTTGTGGGTTTGTGTGGATTTATTCAGTAATACCAAAATACACCGTTAATCACATTTTCTTTTTAATCATTAGTCATTGATTACGAATCAACAAATTTCCAAATTTGGAACTAATGACCGCGGGGTGAACCACATATTTTATGGGAGAAAGATCATAGAAGATGCATCTAGCCATTTCAAGTGCAAAACGACGAAACCTTGCCGTCAATCTAGGACTGCGCTTAAATTCATAACATTTAGCCACCATGGATTAATAAAAAGGGTACAAATGATTTTGTATTTAATCACAAAACAAATTCTTTGTGTAGAAATTTGAAACTTTCAATTAGAAGAAGAAAAAATGCTACTTTTGGAAAGGATTCTGCTTAAGTGAGCAGATCAATTGTTATAATAAACCAAAAAAACAAAATCTGCATGTGACCAAGTAAAGAGAATATAATTTAAAATTAGCAGAAAATTATTAGAATTTTCTCTGAGAAAACTGAGAATCGTGAAATATCTGGACGCTGCTCACACCTGTCTGAATTTCATTCTTAATCTTTGTTGTTGTTATCACAATACTTCGGCCGTTATGCCCTCCGGCCTTCATCAGGCACTTGTCGATCAGGGTAACCTTCAGGGAATTTTTAAATGAACCATTTATTTAATCTTCGGTGGTAGATTTTTATCATTCCGCTGAATATGTTAAAGAATATCTCGTCTCGTTCTTAGTTTTAGTAATGTTCAGTTATTTTTCCTTCCGTTTCCACTGAGTTCAGCTTTTCCAATTAATTTTTTTACCTGTCCTTATATCCTGAAAACTATTTGAGTTTTCATTTTATTTTAATCTTTCAGTAAATTCCTTTCACATAGGTACTTTAAGCGTAGAAGATTATTGTGCGCCAACGGCTATGCAGTTGTTAGCAAGGATCCCTTCCACATTGTCAAATTAAAATTCCTGGGGCGTGCATCTAATTTTCGCAAAAAGCCTCTGTGTGTGGGTATGTGTGTGTGTGTGTTATATTAATATTTTAAATGAAAACATACATATATATATATATATATATATATATATATATATATATATATATTATTAACATTGTTTATATTCATAGAAGAATGAATGTTCAGTATTAGAAACAGAACATTTATAGATATAGGCAGTGTTGACATAAGAATCAACAAGCTTCAATGAGATTTTCAAACGAATTCGGACCATTCAGGTTTGAAGATCGGTGAAACTGGCAGTTACCATGCACTGTTGATCCCCATGTCCTTTCTCTTTCTCTTATATATATATATATATATATATATATATATATATATACATACATACATACATACATACATACATAAATACGTACATACATATACACATACTTCACAAGTTACATGGAATCAGTATACACACAAACACATACATACACACATATATACGTACATACATACACACATACTACCTAAGTTGTCTGGGGTTTGCGCACCTGCCCGTGATTAGTTCCCTTGCTTCTGTCAATATGTGTGTATATATATATATATATATTCGTGTTCCACAGATACCCGCATGTGAGCGTGTGTTCATGTATGTATGTGAGTAGTCTGATCACTGTTTTTGGCCATTATGTGCGCACTTGAGCGTTCTTGCGTGTGGGATTATGTTCTGTTTAGTTCTGGTTTAGGGGTCATTAAATGATAAGAATACCGATAACTCCTTCATCATTTCTCGGACCTATCTTAATTGTTTTATAACTCTTAACGCAGAACTTTTCACTGTCAGTTCAAGAAAGACATTTGGGTCACTAACACACAAAAAAGAGAATGTCTTATATCGATAATATTTAACATCAAAAAACATAAGAAAAAATGAATTATTTTTAATATGTGTAAATCTCCCCTTTTTACCTGATGAAGGTAGCGAGACCGGAAGCACGTGTAGCAAAATTATGTAGAATAAAGCATAATATTTTTTGCTTTAAATCCACATTACAACCAAAAACGTTTACGTTTGCACTCTTCTTTTTAATATACACACTTTTCTCTCGTTGGAACTACAACAACCTCTTCCTTTATATATATATATATATATATATATATATATATATATATATATATATTGAGAGAGAAATATATATATATATATATATATATATATATATATTGAGGGAGAAATATATATATATATATATATATATATTGAGAGAGAAATATATATATATATATATATATATATAGATAGATAGATAGAGAGGTGGGGCGGAGCGATGCAGGGAGAGAGAGAAAAATACGAATGAAAATAATGTAGTTCGTTATCCATTCTTACGTCACGGGAAAATGATCTTTTCCTGTTCTTTTCGAGAATAATAGTGACCCCAAATTTTGTTTTATTTTATTCTATTTAAGCATCTTAATATTTTCAACAAATATGTATAGAGGGAGATAAATGCCAGCTATGCATAATGTCTGTTTTTTTTGTTTTTGCTTTTTTTCTGAAAAAAAGTTCAGCCTTTTAGAAGTGGTAGCATGATGAATCATTAATGTTATATAACTGATCTACTCATACTTGGGAAAGAAGAAAGCAAAATGGACGGGTATTTTCGAATGTTCGAGGTGAAAGTATCACTCAAAGTACAAGGAAGAGAAAAATATTTGGATGATGTTGTAAACCAAAAAGCTTTTAATGAATAAAAGTCTAAAACACAAATATAGACTTATAACGGAAAGATTTTTCTTATTTTGCTGTCAAGCACTTAGAAAATGTTGTTAGACTTATAAGAAATACTTCCTTAGGAAGGGCATGTTAAGTGGTTTTTGTTTTGATTTTAATTTTTTTGTCTGTTTTTTTAGATTTATAATCGATCACAAGTTACTTGTAAAAACTAGCGACATAAAATGCTTTACGCTGAAAACAAGTTGTC
Source organism: Acanthosepion lycidas (assembly GCA_963932145.1). Taxonomy (NCBI): domain Eukaryota; kingdom Metazoa; phylum Mollusca; class Cephalopoda; order Sepiida; family Sepiidae; genus Acanthosepion; species Acanthosepion lycidas. The sequence continues at coordinate 4,369,774 of OZ010571.1, forward strand.
AGTTTGTGAAGAGATAGATATCGAATCAAAAATATTGTCTTCTAAAACAAGAGGCCTTCATCACTTTGTTTACAATTCTTTGAATTAAATTTCGTTTTAAAATTTGAAAAAAGTAAATACTCACAAAATAAAACCTTTTTTATATAAATTAAAAGATGGACTCACTCGTTCATAGAACATTGACAATGGCTGAAGTAGTTTCAGCTTTCATTTCAAATTTTCTAACATTGAATTTGTTTCATTTTAAGGGAAGCTCAGACAAGAGACTGATTTTAATCACACGCAGTCACCTGATTTTATGAAAGTTGATAAGGTGATAAGATTAACACATTAAATCAAATAGGAGTCTATTGGCTATAGGTTGTATTAGTCTTTAGAATAGAAAAATCTACCAGCTTGCCTTGAAAATAAGCATTTAAATTCCATTTTTTTTAAAACCTAGGCACAAGTACTGACCTTGGAAACTAGTGGCAAATATATAACCATCTCAGCTACGAAAGAATATCCAAGCAGTTAAAAAAAACTAGAATTCTGCCACTCAACATCAATTTCGACTTTTCTGTATTTTGAAATAAAAATTCCAATAATCTTTTTCTCAAAATTGAAATCGAAGATTTTACTTGTAAACTTGAAATCTAAAATTCTGTCAAGAGCAATCTAAAATATTCCCTTTTTCAAACTAAATATATTTTGATTTTAAACATCAAATTCGAAAATACTGTTTTCTTAAGGTCAGTTCTGAATATTTTGCTTTGCATATAGAATACACGATTCATTATTTATTAATCTAATCTCATTTCATTAGTTTAGATATTAAACACAGCAATATTTTATTGGGATTTCTCATTGTCAGATTTAAATGAACGAATTATTTTCACTAATTTTATCGAAATTGAAGCGATTTTGATTTATTAAAATTTTCAATGTTATTAGGTTGGTGCAAAAATAATGACGTAATAATGTCGTTTTTTGACGTAACGTCAAAAAACGACATTATTACGTCATTATTTTTGCACCAACCTAATAGTAACTTTCCAATCTGTACAATTTCTCATTCTATCTTTTTCAGAAATGAATTATAATATTATCAAAATATAAATGCATATATATTTATATGTTATCAGTTACTAAGAATTGCATAATCATTTTCTTTCTTTATTTCTCATTCAATCATCCTTTTTTCTTTCTTTCATCAACAGATATCTTCAATGGAAAAGAAACTATAACAGTTATTAGGGTCAAGGGGTAGCTTGTTAAATTTAACGTCTCAAAAACGAAACGAGAGAACCCTTTTTACCTTTCAACAGCATGGTTGATGCTAACCTCCAGGAGACCGACACTTTGCACCTTATTCGTGATAACGTTTTAAACTTACATGAAGTGGAAAGAGTTATTGAATCAATTGCTAAATCTGAAGCTAAGACAGTTGGTTTATTATATTTTTCCAGACAATTTTTCTTGACAAAATCTATCTCACATATATTATTGGTCTTAATCTGGCATCTCAGCTTCAGTCACATTCCCACCGATGTAATGTAGCTTCCATGTTCCTTTTCTATAAATACCCTCATAGTAATTATTCTGATGACCTTCCTTCTATCGTACCTAGACTTTATGAAACGCAGTATTAGTTTGGCTAGGTGTGACCGTAAGTTCTATGCTAACCCTCTTTTACTATCGCTCTTCTGGCATGTGGAACTCTTTTCTGGTTTCTTGCTTTCCAGACAAGTTTAATCTTCAGAAATTTAAATGCAATATCAGTCGTTATTTTTTGTTTTTTTATTCTTTTATTGTCCGCACTCCTTAATAGTCGTTTTTTCTCATATTACCTAACACTCAGTAACCTCTTGTGTCTTAGTAGCTTTATTGCCTTGTTTGGGGTGAAATGCTTTAAACAATGGTATCGTAGAAGGAAGGCCACGACACATTTCAATCTGGAATCGTTTTTGAAAGGAGATTTTAATCGCCATGTTTGCCTTATATCTTTAATGAACATCAACATAGACTTGGGCAATGTATGAATCCATCTCTTCCCTACCCTTCTATGGGTAAAATAGCAAGACAGACTGGATCCTATATATCTGAATGGAAACCTTTCTAGGAGGACAATACTGAATTCAAACCGTCAAACCCGCACTTGGCCAAGGATGGTGAGTACAGAAACACACATAGATAGGGTCAATCAGGGTAGGGTTACTCCAACAGGATTGGGAGACACTGGAGTTGTGTTCAGTGTGTTTTCGGTGGCTCTCGAAAGATTAGAAACATCAACAAATCGGTCTTAATTTTCACTTCTTTTTCTGAAGAATTTCTGGAATGGGACTGGTAATTTAATATTAGACATGTACAAAATTTTTCAGCATTCTGAAAAAAAAAAATCAAGAATATAATTTCACATATGAAAACCGCTTTTCTCTGAAGACTTTTACACACGCTTAATATCCCTAAATTTCACCCATATTTTTTCCCCTAAAACACATAAATGATTACCTTCATATCGTACACCAATTGATACACATCTGGTTGTTCTAATTTCGCTTTTGATTTTAAGTTGGTCGAGTTTATTTCCAGAATTTAATTACTGAATTCTATGACTTTCTCATTTCTTCGGTGCGATGGTATGAAAGACAAACATTGCATACAGCAATTCTTTCTCTTTAGGCTTTGAAATTAATCTTTTTTTATGCATTATTTCAATCGCATTTTTTCATTTGATCGGACTTTTCACACCTGTACCCACTCTTTTCAGATCCATTTTAACAATTTGGATTTAACTAATTCAGTCGATAAAAACATGGACTTCACGCTGTTTTACAAGTAATTCGAATGATTTGACTTTTTTTGATAGTGTTTTTTTTTCTTTTCAAAATTTTGTTTCTTTCCTGTTTTCATGTGTTTTTATCCTCATTACAAACATTTCATGATTAGTTACCTAAATATTTTTGCACACTTTGAATACAAATGAAACAAATGCACGAACTAATACAATTGGTTTTAATATTCAACTGATTAATGATTTTTATTCGACTAATCAAAATCGTTTATGCGGACCTATTGGGCGTAGGGTGACTTATTTTCTGCCCTACCGCCGCTTTTCCCCAGTTGCATTCTATCGGTATTGCAATGGTAAATGTTCAGACGACCTCAATTCTTTAATGTCACCAGATGACACCTTTACAGTCAAGACCCAACCTGATAACACATATGAATCAACGTCATTTCTATGTATTTCTTTTGTAAAAAGAACGAACCACTGTGAACTTTTCTTCTCAAGAACCGCTGCTTTATGCAAAAGACTCCAGTTTCGATGTTTCCACGACCACTGCAATCTTAACCTCTTAAATTCAAATGTCATTAGTTATCTAGCCACTATATCCTCATCTTCACTTCCTACTTCCCCCTCCTATGTTCATATCCCATACCTCATCCGGTAACACTCGACCCTGGGTGGTACTTGGGCTTTCTATTAGTAAAACAAATAAAAAATAAATTTATTTATTTCATTTTTATTTAGTTATATCTCCATGGGCATATCATTAAAATACCAGTAAAAATACACATTCAACATTTTTTTAAATTCTTATTCAACAATTTAAAAAAAAAATTAAAATCCCCTTAAATAATTTTTATATCTTAAAAAAAGAATTCCGGTCTGATTCTTACTAAATACTATACAAGTAACGAACCATTTCAATATTCGAATCTGGTCAAAGATTCTGTTATTTTTCCTTGTTTTTGTCTTTTTGATCCTTTAACTTATGGTTTGCATCGAAATTCAATATTTTCTTTCTTTGATACTTTATATAAAGAAGCACTTGAAGTTTTTTTGGTTGGACGAAGCCTACTTTTGAACAATGTTATATTGTTAGAACAATGAAAAACGATCGATCTCAGCCTGCGGAAAGGAGCACACAAATACCAATGTACACCCATGAATGCTACTAGACAAAGTGTCGAGCAATGTCGATGCTTCTAAAAGTTTGCCATCACAATTAAAAGCAAGATTGCTTACTCCAGTTTAACAGATTTCTGATTGGACAAGCCTGCTATAAATACAGTGACTCTAACAATTTTCAAACACAATATCTGTCAACTTATTAATTAAATCATTGATTAAGCTATTATTAAGTCTACAGAATACGGTAAACTATTTAGAATAAAAGTTCAAACGAAAGTTGGAGCAATATCAGCTCTTAGACACAGAGACACATTTTAGTAGTAAACTTTGTTTGGTCGCTGTACTGAAGAAGATTATCGACAAAACATTCAATTTCCAGAATTATATGTAGGCAGAATAATAATACACGTCATTTGATTTAATTTTCGCAGAAATTTTAATTTCCTTTCAGATTAAAAAAAAAAATTGTATTAATTGTTTTGAGATTTTAAAGGTTACCTGTAAATCTCTTATATTATTTAGTTTGGTATTTCTAATTCAGGTTCAGATTTATCTTCAGGTAATGGTACACACACATTCACATATACGCACACACATGTGCACATCCTCACATAAACACGCGCACGCCCACACATACAAACAAACACACACACACAGTTAGAGTTACGCAATCCTCTCTTTCCCGCTCTTACGCAGCCTTGTGGTTGATAACTTATTTTCAACCCTAAAACCGCTTCCCAACAGACGTAACGTCGAAAGCCTTTTGCTACTCTATAGCTATTGCAATGGAAAATGTTTCTGTCTATATTTCAGAGATGAGGTATTATGTACACTATTTACATTGTTCGAACTATCGTCCTCATCTTTGTTGCCATATTTATCACAACGCTGTACACTCCGACCTTCTTCGACATTCCAGGCTCCTGAAGACCGGAGCGTACAACGGCCACAAAGATGAGGACGATAGTCCGAACAATGTAAATGGAAAATGTTCTGACATTCCTTAGATTCACCTGTTCTGACCTTTACAGCTAAGCCCCTCTATGCCATGTACACATTCCCTTTGTATTTCATTAGTGGGAAGGAAGTTCCATTCAGACAACTACTTCCCAAGTGTCGCTACTTTGTGGAACAGACTCCCCAGAGAATGCATCCCCGATCACTAAAGTCCTAACCTCCTTCAAGTTTAGGGTCAAACTTTATCTCTCGAACACATCTACATAATCTACAGTCCTTACATTCATAAAACAACTTCATTAGACGTTTGCCTTGAGTGGCACTTGGGCCTTGTTTTGGATAAACAACACCGTAAAAGAGCTTAATTGAGTAAGGCATAAAGCCCCATATATATATATATATATATATATATATATATATATATATATATATATATATATATATATATGGGGAAGGTAAAATATAAGATGAGAAAGATTGTGTTTTTCCAACTTTCTACTTGAGGAAAACATTCTGGACTTGAAAATCTGCATTCAAAATTTTTTTCTGTTTTAATTTAGTAAGATTTGAACGTAGATCAGTGGAACCGATATAAAACATGCAATTACTTCAATAACAAATCAGGCCCTGAAGATCTGTCCATAAATGATGTATAAGTAGTTCATTACAAAATGGTGGAAGACTTTTACTTCGGTTTGGAACTTTCTTCGTCGAATCGGCAGCTGCTGATTGTCGAGGCAACAATTATCAGGAAATGAATAATCGAAAAAAAAAAAAAAAAAAACTCATAAATTTGGCTATTTGCCAAGAAGTCGTCTTAAGAAAGAAATGGTGTAATAATCCATCGAAAAATAGACTTTATTTCTAACGACCGAATCCTTGTTAAAAGGAGCAAGGGTTACTCTAGTTAAAGTAAAAAAAATCAGAAAGTAAATGTATTTTGCTACACGCAAATGATAACTGTATTTCCATAAAATCTTAAATTGTCTTCTCCTTTTTCTTCTGTGAGCCGAGTCCTTTCAGGAAGTATGCGATCATGGATTTCAAGAACTTCCTATCCTCTGTAACCCTTAGCAAAGTTTATCTTTCTGCTAAATCTCCTAAACGCTGTTTTGTCAATCAGTTCATTACCTAGGTTGCGCGCTGCTTTTCCTTGTCCCTCTTGCGTTCAATCTGTCTTGTGAGTGTCAAATTTTCCAACCATTCTCTCCTGATTATATGCCCTCGACACTTCAACAGTCTCTTTCAAATGTTGCACATAAGTGTTTTATCCGTTCCCATTTTTTCTAAAACAACATCGTTGCTCACGTGGTCAGCCTGTGGTCTTCTCGGCATCTTTTTGCAGAACGACACCTCCCTTGTCTAAAATCTCTGATGGGATGGTCCAACACACGTGGTTATATAGGACATTTGTACATTGCACAGTTCAGTATTCTTCTTTGGTTTCAATGAAACTTTCCTGTTTCTTAATACTTTGCTTAACATTTGGAAGGCATCTTTCGCTATCCCAATTCGCCTTCGGATTTCGGTGTCGTATTTTCCATCTTTTGTTAAAACACTTCTTGGATATTTAGATGTTTGCATTTGTTTTTGGTACCTCCAATTTGTAATTTACATGCTGGACTGTTTCTTTTGCTTATATTCTGTTTTCTTACAGTTGATGTTTAGTCCTTTCTTCTCACTTTTTTTTATACCTTCTGCATGAGTTCTTGTTGTATCCTTTTTGTGCTTGTAATCATCACTGTGTCATCGCCATATCTAATTCTGTCAAGGTTATGGCCGCCAATAATGAATTCTGGTAGAACTTCTAATTTTCTCAAGATTGCTTCAAAAGTTGATTTAAATCATTTAGCTGAGCGAAATTGACTTGTTATTAAACAATTAAAATGTGTTAAAAAATTACAAAAGTTTGCGTTTTGTTATTCATGTCTTTTATAATTTATATTTACCAAATTTACATTGTATTCTTGTTGTTACAATTATTGAGAGAGAGAGAGCAGCAGCAGCAGCAGCATGCCAATAAAGCAATGGTGTGGCGCTTATATATGGAAAACGATATACCCATCATAACACTCAATAAGATAAAGTCATACTAGATACATATATCACAGTTAGATGTGGGCGATATGGGAACAAGTTTTGATAAAGTGGTTGAGCCCAGTTAGAAATATTTCCAGGTCGGATACCCCACTCGGCTCCGACAGACTATGGTTGAGAATGTTTCAAAATACTTAGATGCGACTCCCAAGTTACCTTGACTTCCTCATCTTTTTAATACTTAATAATAAAAAAAGCCTAGATACCCACCCGCTTTAAAACAGAAATGCACAGTGTACCATTCCCTAGGAAACATGTCGAACTGATTAAGTTCAGGTAACTAACAAACAAATATGCAATATTGAACGAGATACTGTACTCCATTTTAACTTATCAAGACAAAACATATAAATTAAGATCAGCATTCATGGCAGTCATGCTTGGTATATCATCAAAGGATTTATTATTATCGTCATTATATTTCGATATCTGCTATGGTCACATTACCTACCAAGTCTGCAGGAAGACCCAAGGCAGCTATTGGTGTGTTGTTATGGTTACATTTTCATCATTTATTTTTCTAACTTCCATACCATCACTAGCATTACATTCACAATGTCCTTCTTAGTGTGTTTTCTCTACTTATCATGTATTTTTCTTCATCTGCGATTTCCTGCGATTTTTCCAATGTGTTGTTGTGATCCTTTTTTGTTTATATTATTATTATTATTATTATTATTATTATTATTAATATTGTTGTTGTTGTTTAAGTGGGGGTGGGGGTTATTATATTGTCACAGAGTAATTTTAAGTGGGGTATGAGTAGAAAGGCTACTGTATGAGAGTTATCTATACACATTTGGGACGTTTCGTTTAGATGGAGAGGGTTTTGAGAATAATATGTGCAGTTCCGCACAAAGTAATATTTTGTAGCTATGAGTCGCTAATGTGTTCAGGAATTTCATTCACATGATTTTCGGTGCCCTTCTTTATCATACCCAATATCTTTATTACAACAGAAGTAATCGTAGTTTAAAGTATTTATTATTATTATTATTATTATTATTATTATTATTATTATTGTTGTTGTTGTTGTTGTTGTTGTTGTCGTTGTTGTCGTTGTTGTTTTCTGGAGTATACTACTTTCTTTCCGGGTCCCAATCAGTAAGTGTATTGGAACATTTTCCAGTCAATCTGAAGGCAACAATTACAACTGGAATTGTTCATGCCCTCATGTGCTACATTTCGAAGATTTCGATGTCAATATTTTGATAGTTTTTTTTGACGATCTTCAAAGATACATTACAATCTGCAAACACTGTCATGTCAATAAGAAATCACATTTTGTATTTGATTACGATGTCCGGGAGATTACCTTTGATTCTTCTGCCTGTGTGTATTGCAAAGTCCCATAAAATTGTTACTTGTCCTATCTCCGTAACTGGGTCTGGATGGTGTTCATAGCAATTTCTTGCAGTTTCTTTCCCGTAAAAAGTTGCAAATTTTCCAATCCAGATATTGACCTACTCTGTTATGACGGGTTTTATATTCAGTTGGTGCCAGTACCGAGGAATATGATACAAGATGGTCAATTGTTTCTAGATATTTATCACAGAATCTGCATTTGGTCTAAGATAATGTTTCAGTATGTTTGCTTGGTAATTTCTATTTAGCAAGATATTCGTCTTGTACAGCAAAAATAAAAGCCACAGATGTGTACAGGATTTGTCTACATCAGCTTATTTGATACGATTAGAATATTGTCAGTACAGAGGTTTATCTTGCCATAATTTCTATAACTGATCCATAATATCTGCTTTCTTTTTTAAGATTTTTGTCGCTGCAGTTGGTGTATTATGTTTTACTTGCATTTCTTCACATACTTGAAATTTATTTTTGAACTTTTTATCTTCATTCATTACTGAATTTCATCTTTCATGTTCTTTGAGACAGAACATTACCCAGACTTCTGTAGTTTCCAGGTATTTTGAATGCCGATTGTTGTAGTTTTGTAAGATCAATCTAGTTGAACTAATCCTCTGCCTCATTCGGATCTGGGTACATACAGACGATAAACATCAGCCTTGGGATTGATGCATGCGATGGTAAGTGAGACGTTTTCTCGTTTTGCAGTACATTCGCTTAATGTCAGCTATAGCCCGGTTATGGCTGTTGAAACTGTATTGCACCACAGGCATAACCAAGGTGTTTATGGCATAAATTCTATTTTTTGAATTCATTGGATGGTCTTTTCCGTTTTCTTTCGCTAATTCCTAGGTACCAATAGGCTTCTTTTTGTTTCAGTTCCCAAATTTTGTGACAAAATCTACATCTATTGAGCGTGTTTCTGTAATTCCACCTTTCTTGAATGATACTTTTACACCTTTATCTAACCCAAAATCCATACCTATATCGTTACTGAAACATTGTACACTATTGAAGACATCCTTCAACTCATTGTTTTCTTTGGCAGAGAGTTTAAGATCATTCATGTAGAGTGAGTAATTAAATACGTTTACTTTGTATCGATTGCTATTATTGATTTGTTCATGCGAAAGGGGGATTAAAGACAAACTAAAAAAAAAACAAGTGTGACATGGAAAGATTCCTTGTCGGATATTCAGACGATTGGAAGTGTCAAAGGGTAATTTACTTCAAGCTACCAGCTTTAGGATGACTATCGACCAAGTCTTACCTGCAATCAGGGAGGTAACACAGGTATATGTAAATGGTATTGACTATAAGTTTAACTTAGTCGCAACAATATCCATTACCAGATGAAAAGTCAGAGGTATTTTACAGTGGGGGCTATTACAATATATATATATATATATATATATATATATATATATATATATATATATATATATATATATATATATTTAGAGAGATAGATAGATAGATAGATAGATAGATAGATAGATATTCATTTATTTTAGGATATTACGCCGAAATCATGCCAAAATTGCCACACAATTTCAGTCGTGTTTCGATGCGTATCAGTCAAAATACGACTGCAATTTTGTAGCGATTATAAATTACTGGCGAGTGAACGATTTAGTTAGATTTAAAAACAAAATGCAACTTCTTTTTTAGCACTGTTTACATCGTCTTACCTGTATATATATATACATGTGTATATATATGTTCTGCAACCACATTAGACACACGAATTCATTCACTAGCCCAGTCACTAAATCTACTTTCAAAATCTACCACAACTCTAACTGGAGAAGTCATAACATAATTTACCTCCTAGAAGGCACATTATGCCAGAAACAATATGTAGGAAAATCTGAATGGCCCTTTCACTACAGAATTAATAATTATCGAAATCGAATTAAAGATTATGAAAGATTATTACCTGTAGAACAACATTTCTGCCTAGAAAAACACGATTTTAAAACCCATGCCAAATTCACTATAATTGACAGAATAGAAAAGTTCAGAGCAGATAACATTAGAAAGATTTTAGAGTTGCATGAAAATAAGTGAATACAACGTTTAAAAACATACTATCCAGCCGGGCTAAACCATAAATTTAACAATAGTGATAGTATTAATATATAGCCCCACAATCAGGACCTACCCACATTTCTCACCCACACAAGACAGACATTCTTACGGAGGTGTTGAGGCCGCTCACTTATACACACACACCCACACGAATATACACACTTACACACATCATACTGACTCACTCCCTAAGAACTAAATAACACACACATTTAACAGAGACACATCCTCATTCCAGGAACCAATAAAACTGTCAAAATGACCAAGGGAATTCAGAGCAGCATGAATCCATCCAGCTCTTATCTTAAATAACAACTTAAAAAAGACTGTTTGACCAACACAATGCTGACCAAAATTCATGTTAAAAAAAAACAAAAAAAACATGAAAATTACAGACAAAAGTTCATTTTCTCCATCAAGACATTCATTTCTGTTGTTCACTGCTACCAGCAAGCAGAATTTTTTTCTCTCCTGATGATGGTCATGTTGGCCGAAACTAGTCGAAGAATCTAAATGAAATAATAATAAAAACGAAAGGATATTAATATACAACCCAGTGTGTCTGAAGTTTTTAATTTTTTAATATTTTATTTATATATTTTTTATTGTTCAATATATATATATATATATATATATATATATATATATATATATATATATATATAGATAGATAGATAGATAGATAGATAGATAGAAGAAAAGATTTTAAATTAAAAACTAAATTAAAATAACATCAAGTAGACTTCAATAAATTAAACTTAAAAGAAAAATGTAATTTCAAATTAATTGTATGAAAATGAACACAACCTACACATAAAAGCCAGGTGAATCCAGAGTTAACCGTGGCGACAGCAATAAGAATGATAATAATCAAACTTTATACGGAAGATCACCCCCCACCACCACACAACTCCAACGCGACACAGGGGGTAGCTGAAGGGTCACTAAGGAATTCGTTAAACAAAAAAAAAAAATGTAACAGATTTTACATTTCGTGTCATTTTTCACCATCCTCATAATACACGACCCTACAAAGTAAGATTTTCACTCAAAAAAGTTCGCCGAAAAGAACATGGCCGAATTAACACAGTATGATTCTACCTGCAGCCATCTGTAAACGGAAGATTTTCTATAAAAATAGCACTTCAGATAATCAACCAGTACGATCTCTACTCATGCGTAGACATATATATATATATATATATATATATATATATATACGCACATACACCACACACACACGCACACATCGACTGACACATTATGCTTAGATGTAAAACGGGATTCAGATGCGTAAAGGTCTGATTGAAGTGTGGAAAATCTTTTTAAGAAATCCTTGATGTATAATGTTCATCGACGAAGATCGAAAAACAGCATGACTTCTCATGTCTAAAAGATCTTTCTCACTATCATTGAAGACCTCAGCATGGCCGTCGGTTGTAAAGTGTCAACCAGTCCTCGGATATCTAAGTTCGATTTCTATGACTTTGGCCAAAGTTTCAAGTGTTCTTATTATTAATGTACGACTGTAACATTCATATTGCACAATTTTCACAGCTCTCCGGCAATGTCCCGGTATTTTTCCAATATCTTTCTGTGATTCACCAGCTTCGATTAACCTTATTTCTTGGATGGATTGGTGGGGTGTTGATCTCTTTTATTCCCTTCCGATTCTTTCGCTAGCAAAATGTCACGTGTGGCTTTCACGAGAGATACAAGGATATTAAATCTCCCCATTAGCCATATTACTATTGTTAGTTTAATATTGTTCTAATATTGAAGTATAATTTGTTTATTTGTGTGGAATAATAAAAAGATTATCTCGATAATCTTCTTAACGAAGAGGCCTTAATACTTTATTTTATCCTATTCGTTTTGTTTTCCGCTTTCCTATCATTTCTCAGTGTCATTTTTGTTGACAGATTATATTAGGTTTCTCATGTCGTTTTCTCACATAGTAACATATGTGAGAAAACGACGAGAATAAACCATTTCTGGGGTTTTTAATGACTACTAATCAGATTTACTCTCACAAAACTAAAAGGGGAAAAAATTATGTTTCTGCTTTGAAAAATTACATCGAGAAAATAAGTAATATTTCTATTTATTCCATTCCTAGAAATTTATTTCTATAAAATAAATAAATGAAAATATTACCGATTTTCAATTCTGTTGACGAACAATTAAACTAAAATTATAATTTATGTTTACTTTTGTTTCATTCACGATTCGCAAAAGCAACAAAACGTATACGATTAGATGACAGTTGATGTAACAAAAATTATTGAAACTCGAAGGAAACTGTAATCAATAGTTTCAGGGTATTTAATGTTTTTATTTTCCGACTGTTTTAGAATACCTGTAAACAGTGAACTGGATTGGGAAACCTAATCACTACAGATTTAAAATTGAACACCTAGCGGCAAAAGTCTGTTTCATGCATAAACACTATCGTCATATATATATATATATATATATATATATATATATATATATATATATATATATATATATATCATAATTAGGCTTAAACTCTAATATTGCATGGTCATAATCTATTCCATTGGAATCGTAAATGCGATCCAATTGATCAGACCTACAAATTCAAAAAGAAAACAGAAAAACAACTCCGGAAATAAAACATAAAATTCAGTGAGCGTGTATGTATGAGAGTGTGGGGCGAATGTTAGAGTAAATGAAAGCTATAGGGAGGGGTTACAGACGAGAGAAGAACAGGAGAAGAACAGGAAGGTCTAAAGATGAAAGGGGGATTAAAATTTAACAGAGAGAAGTTTTAAATAGGGGAGTCAAAGACGGTTTAAATGAGAGAAATATGAATGTTCTCGGATGTCGAATACGTTAAAGATGTAACCGGAAAGGATACATTTTGTGGTGACATACACACACAATAGACGATATAATCTTAAAAATCAGAAAATGAGAGAGGGAGAGGAAAAGAAAAGAAAAAGTGGTGGGGGAGAGAGATGGGGCTGGCGGGAACTAAAACCGAAAGGCATTTATAAAATGGCCGCTGTGTAATTAAGAAAATTTGATATCAACTCCAGGTTACAAATAAAATACAAACATATAAAAACAAATATAACGATTATATAATCTAGCAAGGACCTATATTTCTATGTTCAAAAACACATGCGTATACACACATACACAACAACATATTTATATCTACACGTACATACATAAATATAGGCGTGCACACACATACATCAACATGTACCCATGTATATATATATACATATATATATATTCATATACATATATATATACATATACATGTACATACACATATATACATATACATACATAAACACACACATACATACATATACACATACATCCATACACATCCACTCTTACATGTATATACATTCACACACATATATACATAAGGATATACACATACGCGCACATAAACATATATACATAAAACCTTCCATCTCGATACAATTACATACACCCATCTAAACAAATAAACAATGTATCCCTTTATCTATCCGTCTAACTATACATACATACATATACACCCATATACAGATATATATACATACCAAAACATACACACACGCATATAAATACATACAAATCTACCTACATATACATCCATCCATATACACATACATACATTACACACACATATATATATATATATATATATATATATATATATATATATATATATATATATACACACACACACATACTTAGACATATATACACTTCTACATATATACAACTATACACACATGTACGCACAGATACATATCTATATATAAATCAAAATGTAAAACTGAAAAAAGTAAAATTAAAAAATTTTATTCCCGGAGTTGTTTTTTCGGTTTTCTTTTTGAATTTGTAGGTCTGATGAATCGGATCGTATTTACGATTCCAATCGAATAAATTATGACCATGGAATATTAATGTTTAAGCCTTTTTATTATATCCTCACTCTGTCCTGGACATTGAGTTCTACCTGGATTCTATCCTCTTGGATTTTTTTTATACAAATATATATGTATGTGTATGTATATATATTTATATATTTTAGATACATGATGGCATATGCATGTGTATATTTACCACTAATATTATCTATCTATCTATCTATCTATCTATCTATCTATCTATCTACATATATATATATATATATATATATATATATATATATATATATATATAGTAAAAAACCGTTAGTATATAATCCAAGTGAATCATAGTAATATAAAGCATTAAAACTGATTTACAAAAATAGATCAATGCATTTATTAATACAGAGCAAATGTGCTTGAGAATAAAATCCCATATTACCTCACATTGGGAATAGACCTATTTCAACTGACGAAAACTTCGTCTGTCTTTTTCAACCACGATTTATATAGACCTATATACTGGGCTTGAATAAACCTGACGAATTTTTCGTCGGTTGAAATAGGTCTATACCCAATATGAGGCAATTTACGATTTCATTGTGTACTATATATATATATATATGTATGTATCACGTATACTATAAGTGAAAACTGAAGTTGTTCATTAACCAAGGCCTACACCTAAGCAGATCAGGGGTGTAAATAAAAACCACCTGCCCATACATTTACAATCGTTCCATTATTGTTGGCAGCCACAACCCGGAATCATTCTCGTCCTTAGGAAGTCAATTCAACTGCCTCAGAATAGTTAAGCGAATATCAAAGGCAGCTAATACCTTTGGGAAACTTAAGCATCGCCATATGGGATGTTCATGGGATTTCACTGAAATGGAAAATCACTCTCTATCGAGCAGTCTTTCTCCCCACACTTCATTATAGGTCAGAATCGTGGACGCCATACAAGACACACATCAATCAACTTGATGTTTTTCATAAACGCTGTCTTCGTTCAATATGCGGTTATGCACGGCAGAACAAAATCTTTAACCTTGATC
>OZ010571.1:4390123-4417623 GCA_963932145.1 Acanthosepion lycidas
CGCAGTGAACTTTAAGTTCCATTAAAGAGTTCTTTTTTCATTATTTACATTCGGACTATTGTCCTCATCTTTGTCGCTATATTTATTACAACGTTTCGGCCGTTGTACGCTCCGGCCTTCTTCAGGTGGTTGGAACGTCGAACTGAACCCTTTATTTTGCTGGCTGGGGTAGACTGTTCTAGTCCCACGTGCCTGCCATGTTTCAATACAGTTCACAATGGAGAAAGAGAGTAACAACACACTCCTATTCCTAGATGATCTAATATCTCGAACAGAGCATCGGTTCAAGATATCCGTATATCGTAAACCGACATTCACCGGACAGTACCTCAATTTCAACTCCCACCATCCATACAGCGTAAAGAAAGGGATCGTCCGCTGCTTACAACACCGAGCAAAAGTCATAAGTGGCGACCCAGAGACATTAGATAAAGAATTAGTCAGTAGAAGTAGTACCCTACAACGTAACAACTACCCTGGGTACATAGCATCAGCCCCCCAAAACTGGGATAGGCGGGTACAAGAGAAGGACAACAACACTCAGAAAACAGTTTACCTGCCTTATGTGAAGGGGTTATCAGAGAAAATACAATGGATCTGCGGTCCATATTACATCAGGACAACCTTCAATGAGTGAAATAAAGGGTTCAGTTTGATATTCAAACCACCTGAAGACGGCCGGAGCGCTGTAATAAATATGGCGACAAAGATGAGGACAATAGTAAATAATGTACATAATACATAAATATCCACAGATACAGAGTTCTTTTTTTTTTATTACTATAGACTTCCTTGGTCTGTGGATAACTGTCTATGAACGTTCATATAGAAGAAAAGAAGTGTAAATAGTTGAAATACCTCCAATTGTGGGTGCTTAGACGTGGTGTAACGTTAACAAACTTCTCTCACTAGATCAGTTACGACTGAATTGTGAGTTCGATCCTCACTCGGTGTATCATACTTTCGGCTTTTTGCAGTATTCACCGCCATATAGGATGACTGTTATTACATAAACGTTCAGTACTCGTTTCTTTGTTTCTAACGAAATTTATCCGGTTTTTTTACTTAGATTTTGAAAGGCATTTTCATTATCTCAGTGCAACTTCGGGTTTCAGTGTCGTACTTTTCGTCCTTTTTGGCTTTGATATCTCCAATTTGTCATTTGCATGTTGGCTGTTCCTTTTCCTAAAGACCATTTATTATTTTTCTTGCAATTTCTGCTTACACCTTTTTTCTCGTTATTTCATTATAGAAAATATCATAACGAAATATTATATCAATATATTATGTACTAATATATTAATATATATTATACTGTAAAATATTACAATTTTATTATATAAAATATTATAATAACATGTATTTATTATTATAAAATATACTATATTATTATAGAATATATTTATTATATCTCATATTATTGTATATGATTTTATTATCAAATAATAGAGCATTTTATTATATAATATATTAGTAAGAGATGTGCAATCATCGGATATTTTATTATTTGAATTCATATCATTCTTTCTTGAGCTATATGACTTTTCACCTTTGTTGCTTCCATTTCTCGAAGTTTTTGACAAGTGAAAGAGTGAAGTACTAAATATCACCACATTAATAATAATAATAATAATAATAATAACGATATGTTTCCCTCAAAATGTCTAAAGGCCCTTCTCTCCTCCAAAGTAATTCATCGAAGATTACATCTACAAAACCCGAGTCGTTTAATGGATTGACCTCCGTCAGTGAAAGGACAGAGAAACAGAACAATACAAACATCTTGAAAAAGAGAGAAAATTTTATGAAATATATTTACAGAAGAATACATGAAAAATTTATTCTTACCTCAGTTATTTCCCTTAGATAACTCCATTTTCTTTTATTCTCTAAAAAGAATTATATGGCAACTTCTGCGGTTAAATAATTTTCACATTCAACATCGTTTTATTAATTGATAAAAACAAATATATTAATCAGGAATAAGGAATAATTTATCTTCATCTTTCTGACTTCATTGAAAGAACAACTATCAGATAATGCACAAGGAATGTAATTGATTTTAATTTTTCGTTGAATAAAATTTATTATAAATATTATTTTTAATAAAACTATAATACTTAAATTGTATGAAAAAATAATTAAAATAGTGAAAAGGTGTAAAAACAATATAGAAAATATTACGTTGTTCGGAAAATATTGTCCAATTTTAGAATAAACCTTTTTTTTTTTCTAATATTATAATAGTTGCACAAAATATAGAACTTATTCGTAATGAGTAAAGTGTCCTCTTTGCTTAGTTTATATTAATCTCTTTCAGAACTTAACTTAAAACATTGTATACTCCTAATCTTGAATATAAAGAAAGAAAATATGAATTTACTTTTTTGCCTGAATCCAAGATGGGTCATAATGCTTGTGAAACTGCTGACAACATTAACAGAGCCTGGGGTGAAGGAACCAATTGGTATCGGAAAGCACAGTATTGGTTTTTGAAGTTCCGCAGTGGGGATACGAGTCTTGAAAATCAAGGTGATAGAAGACATGCATCTACTGTTGACAATCTGAAAACCCTATTCGAACAAAACTCACAACAGAAAAATATCTCAGATGATGAGTACTATCGAATCATCTCACGAAAGTTGGTGAAGAAACTCTATGAGGATTCGCAAAGAAGATAGTCCGTACTTTTCCACAGAAAGTGTGAAAATCTAATTATAAAAAAAAATATTAATGAAAAACAATGATGGCAGAGTCGAATAGAAGAACTCAAACTGTGATCAGATGACCTGGGATGATAAAAGACTAATCGTGTCGCTATCGAATAATAATAATAATAATAATAATAATAATAATAATAATAATAATAATAATATATTCAAAAAGCTATCAAAATACAAGGATCTTGAAATCGGAATTCGCAAACATGTGGCATATGAGAACATCAACAATCCCTGTTGTAGTTCAACTACCTTTGGATTGGTTGGAAAAGATTCCAGTAGGTTCATTGAAGGGATTCCTGGAGGCCAATACCTTAAAGAAATACAAAATATGTTCTCACGAGTACATCCCACACTTTACGAAGGGCTTTATCTATGTAAAATATATTTGTTTTTTTTTTTAACTGGTCAGTGGAAAATGTCATGATGACATTTCTAACATTAGGTCTCTGGGCGGAACCCGGAAAGAAATGAGTACACATCAGAAATCAAAAGGTAATAATAATAATAATAATAATAATAATAATAATAATAATAATAATAATCTTATCTTTCTAAATTATGATAATACGAATGATTTTAATAAACATTTTATCTCCAGTTTGAGAAAGCCTGTTTGAAAAAAAAAATTAATATTGGTCAAAAAGAACTTGAAAAGCAGTTTCCCCGGGATAGCTCAACTTTTTCTCGCATAATTTCAGCGTTCAGCTGTCACCTTGGAACTTCAATTTCCAAACTTTGAACCAGCCTCATTTGGAATTCTCAACATTTCGAAGTAAATTTCTTTTGTTCATCAGAAATTGATATGAAATGTTATTTTAAAGAAAATTGTTAAATTCCATTTATTGTTAAAGAAAACGTGTGCTTTAGACGAACTGTAGTTTTCTAAGAGAAAACTGATTTTTCTTTGAAAGAACTGTTAATCTGTCTATAATTTGAGGGAAATGTTGTAATTTGTACATTTTTATATTGTGAAATATATTTTTGTCATTGTAATAAATGTTTATCTCTCTGTAAATGTCGCAGCAAATTAATAACAGACTTTTTTTTCGTTTGCGCTATTCTAAATACTTGGGATAAGAGATTTGACGCCATCTCTTCTCTTTTTCTCCCAATAATTCCAGAGTTTTTATATATTGGTGCAAAGTCAGAAACTCTTGCTGAAAATCGTATATTCAAATATTTTGCAGCTGTTTACAATAACTAACGACGACAGCAAAATATAATCTATAAAAAAAAATGCAAAGACTCTTTTGGCAACGGAATATAATGAAACAAAAAGCACAGAACCAAAAGGCAGATGTAAGGCCACTGCTAGCGGAAGTGAATGAATTCGGTCAAAAGATGAAATGCCATTATCTAAATAATGACAAAATATCTCAGGAAAGAGTGTCATACCGAAGAGGCAATAACAAGTTTCGCATTAAGAAATATTTCGCAAAGAAGATAGTCCGTACTTTTCCACAGAAAGTGTGAAAATCTAATTATAATAAAAAATATTAATGAAAAACAATGATGGCGAATAAAAGAACTCAGTGGCCCTCGCATACACCGGTTGAAAGAGAAAATTAACACATTTCAAAAGATACTGTTGAAGTTACTTGAACAGAATATATTCACTCTGTACAAAGGCCCAAGAGCCACTCGAAGTCAAGGATTAGAGAGTAAAACGTACGAAGCAAAGTTTATTCGGATATGTGGGGAAGATAATACTAGACATGAAGAGATTAAAATTGTAGTGATAGGAGAAACATCCTTTCGCGGGTCGTTTCCATAAAGCAGCTGTTCGTGGGATGAAGCTGCTCAAGTGGTAATTACATCTCATCAATGGAATACGAAGGAAATGAGGGTAGTTCACTAAAATGGGCGTGGCATGACGGGACTTAACCGTGAAGGTTAAAACTGATGGAACTAAAGAATGTAGTTGGTCTGAAAACTTTCCATGAAATTAGTCATAGAGCGAGGCTTGTAACGTTTTATCTGTGGGAAAGGTGTTGTAAGGTGGAAAATATTTCATCGCCTACGAAGACGCAGGGACGCTTTTGCTCCTTATCAAGACTGGAATGCGAAAACTGTGTGACTCCTGTCCATATATGGCAGCAGTACTCCATTTTTGGAGTAATCTGTTTTTTGTTTCTTTTTTAATGTAGCGGATATCAGGAGGATTCAGGTACTTACTGAAGTGGTACGGGGAACCGACCATTTTTCAGGCATCTTTAGCGATGGATAGAATGTACAAGTTCTACTTCAGGTCTGAGATGAGCTTAAAACTGCGTTATTCACTACGGATTTTAGAAAATGTATATTACCTTTGTGTCTTGATACCAGGATATCTTAGCTACAAATGCACTACACCGGGTGACCCTCACCCTCACTGAATCAGGAAAGTAGTAAGTGGAGCAAAAGAAAGAAATTGCCAACTAGAAATTACGAGAACTTTAAAAATTTGACGGTAGCAAAACACCCATTTGACTAAAGCAAGGTTTGTTCAATAGGCCTCCAAGGTATGGGGCCTCCCTGAGGGAACAACCAATGCAACAGGACTCCAGTATACGGCGCCTCCCTGAAGGAACAACCAATAGGTCTCCAAGGCACGTGATCTCCTTCCCGGGGGAAAACCCAATATATTAGGCCTCCAAGGTACAGGGCTTCCTGAGGGAACGCCCAATACAATAGGCCTCCAAAGTACGGAGCCACCCTGGGGTAACGCCCAATACAATAAGCCCCCAAGGTACAGGACCTCCCTGAAGGAACGCCTAATACAATAGGCCTCCAAGATACGGGGCTCACTGAGGAAATACCCAATGCAATAGGCCTCTATGGTACGGGACTTCCTAACGGAAAGCCCAATACTATAGGTCTCCAAGGGACGGGACCTGACCGAGGGAACACCCAGTAATTGAGACAAGAACAACGGAATGAAAACAATCTACACCCGTGATTAAGTACATTTTTATGTCGAAATTCCCTGAATGTTACCCGGATTGACAAGCAACTGAAAAAGGGCCAGATGTTACAGCCAAAGCTTTGTGATAATAACCACAAAATGAATACAATAGCCCGACTGAAATAACTTAAATCATTTTTAGTTGTTTTTTTCCTCTGATTAGTATTGCAACATTCTTGACTGAAATATCTCTAAATATCTAATGTTATATCACAGAAATAATAATTGTTGCTGATAACATATGATAACTATTAGGCTGGTGCCAAAATAATGTCGTTTTCTCACATATTAACATATGTGAAAAAACGACATTATTTTGGCACCAACCTAATACTTCCTGTATAGATTTGACATCTTATCGTTTCTTATATTTCTTCAAGAATTTAAATAAAATAACTGAAGCGTACACACATCGATTCGTTGTCATCTCCGTCTACGGGAATTCCTGCCGAATCTATTGGACAGCATTTCAGATGAAGTAATCGGTGATTCGTTATTAAACATCTAAGTAACACAATGGAATAATAACAAGAATAAAACTAATCGAAATCACAAGCTTTTCTCTTTTATATTTAACACTTTTCCACACAGTTTGTCAAACAAATTTGCTCTTCTATCTTAGTCTGTCTATATTTCAGAGATGAGGTATTATGTACAATATTTACATTATTCGGACTATTGTCCTCATCTTTGTTGCCATATTTATCACAACGCAGTGGAGAACTTTCAGAGGGAAAATTAGCAGGAGATAACTGATAACTGACATCCATCAAACATGGCACGTGGAACTAGAACAGTCTACCCCAGTGATCGAAATAAAGGGTTCAGTTCGAAATTCCAACCACCTGAAGAAGGCCGGAGCGTACAACGGCCGAAACGTTGTGATAAATATGGCAACAAAGATGAGGACAATAGTCCGAATAATGTAAATACTGTGTTCTATCTTAATTTATCTATTTATCATTAAAGAAATCTTGTGATTTTCAAACAAAATTTGAAGAAATACAGCAGCAGAAATAGTAATCTCTATAATTATTTTATTATGTTATTTTAGAAACCAAATCAAATTTAGTAAAACTTCCTATCTTTAGATAAACATTTCGAAATTATGCAGCGTCAGGTGAGAAAATCGTTAACAAGTTTGGAACAAATATTCCTTACGACATTTTTTTTAAAAAAGGGGCAAAGAATTTTCATGTTTGTTTTCTCGCCAAATTGTCTTCACTCCTTTGTTCAACAATTTATAGGCGAAAAAAACAATTGGGTTTCCTTCTTTTTCTTCCCATTGATTTCAACAAAAGAAAGAAAATGTTGATTAGTAAGAAGCCGCAGTTTGATGATAAAACACACAAAAGAAACTGAATGAAAATGACGAGAGGTAAAATGTACTCAGGTTATTTTTGCAAATCACGTTTACCACGAAATTTTGCTTTGGACCAGATAATTATATTTAGAAAAAATCTTTCGTTCATCTATATTGATTAGAAACCTATTTTCAACAGATCGTTATTTGTTTCAGATAAAATCTTGACTAATATTTATAAACCCTCTTTTTTGCAGTCAATTTCCTTCAATGGTGTGGTCATATATGAAAACAAAAGCAGATATTCTCTTATCAGTCAAGAAACATCGTCTGTGTTACCTTCAAAAAGAAATCTACAGCAACAATAGTTCTAGCTACAGATTATCGGACAAGGTATAATATAAAGAGAATGAGAATAATATAAACAAAAACAATTCTCTCAGTAATTCTTGCATTAATTCATGATTACAGATAATCTATTCTGTCCTGATTTTAATTCATTCATACAATAAAATCACTGTTTACAGTATTTGATAACTCCTCATCCCAGAAATTCAGGCATAATATTCGTTCGTTCCGCATCCGAGCGTCTCGGGAGACGGAGTAGCGCTTATTTTTTTTTGCTTTTTTTTTTTTTTTTAATTCTAGGCGATGGAGTTATATCGCCTCTGGTGACTGTGTAGTCCCACTCTGGAGCGACAGTCTCTAAGGCACTTGGCGCAGATGAAACTGGATGACACGGAGACGGAGGCTGTCTTTGCTTTTGTCTTGGCTCTCTTTGCTGCCTGCTGATCTTCCCTCGCAGCTTCTGTAATCGTGACGCCATCACTGAATGTGTCTCTGCAAAGCTGGCGACCGTCAGCCGCGGCGTCCCAGGTGTTGGGGTCAATGTCGGCCAGCTTCATGTCTCGTTTGCAGACATCCTTGAAACGGAGCTGAGGCCTTCCAGTTGGGCAGTACCCCGCACACAGCTCTACGTACAGGATGACTCTTAGGATGCGGTCGGCACCCATGCGACGTACATGTCCCTGCCATCTGAGACGTCTTTGGCAGAGCAGCATGAATGGGCTGGGAATGCCTGCACGTTGGAGGACCTCTGTGTTAGTGACCCAGTCTTGCCACTTAATGTGCAGGAGACGTCTGAGGCAGCAGAGGTGAAAGGTGTTTAACCTCTTCTCCTGTCCAGGACTCGCTGCCGTTCAGAAGGCGGGGCTGAGGACACAGCTCCTGTAGACTTGTAGTTCGGTGTTCTCCGTCAGCTGGCTGTTGTTCCAGACGCGCTTGTTTAGCTTGCCCATGACCGCGGCGGCTTTCCCTATCCTGGAGCTGATCTCGATGTCGAGGGAGAGGGAGCTGGAGATGATCGACCCGAGGTAGGTGAAGGAGTCCACCACCTCGAGGCAACGTCCGTGGAGGAGGCGGTTTCTTGTGCCAGGATGTTGTTTTTTTTGATGCTATTGGCCTTATGTTATTTTTTATTTATTATCAATATATAATAACATCATTGATAATAAATTCTCTAATTCTTTAATTTTCTAATTCTCTAATTCTTTAATTTTCTAATTCTTTAATTCTATAATTATTTAATTCTTTAACTCTCTAATTCTCTAATTCTTTAATTCTTACTCCAAATCGTCACACCTTTTTTCCATAATGCTAATGTACCTTTATAAAGACACAAGAATTTATTTTCTCAGATTGTCATATGCGTCAATTTGATTTTCTACAGCTCTTAGGAAATGTCAGTATATAAGTAGGATTTCCCACAAAATCTTGATAACCAGTGCCTAGTAGCTTATTTATACTCTGATGTAACTCTCACAGCACAATGGGCGAAAGACCAGCTGATATCATTCAATACATCCAAAACAAAGTAACATTTAATCACCACTGAGTAGATCTTAATCCTGTAACAATCCTGATCAGTGGTCATACCCTCAAAGAGGCTCTTTGCCTTGAATACCCACTGGGTCTAATGCTCACTCTTGACCTCAACTGGAAAGCGTATATTCAGTGCAATCACGAAAGTTGCTGCAAGAATGGCGGATTTTTGCATCGCTCCAGAAAATACCAGAAACTCCGGCTGCCTTGCTCTATCTTTACAATAGTAAAATCAGACCAAGAGTGGAGTATTGCTGACTTATATGGGCTGGTGCTACCCAATCCTCGCCGTCCAGCATTGACAGATTTCCCATGTCACTACACACCCTTCTGGGTGTTGAATTAATCTCCACCCAGCAAGCCTTATTCCACGGGGGAAACGTTGCCAGCCCTTTACGACTATATCCCTATTACTATAGCAGATGTTCAAACGAGTCATATTACTGAGTTCATTAATTCAGACATTCACAGCGATGACCTGCCATGTCACTTTAAGGGTTGCAAACCATCTTCCTTCCCTTCGTGTTCACTTAATAAGGAGCAAGTTCCACTCAAACAGCTTCTTTGCCAGAACTGTTACTTTATGGGGCAAACTGTCAGGTGAATGAGTCACTGGCAACTACAATCTTGATCTCTAAGTCCAGGTTCAAACAACATCTATCCTACACGTCCTCATAATACTCTAATAGTTCTTTGGTACAATGAATGAGGCACTGAGAGGCAAAAGTTATGGTGGTGATAATGAAATTAAAACTCTGTAAGGAATTGACAACATCAGTAATAAATAATGGATCAAAAGGTTACCCAACACTCTAAAACAACTACAAAACTTTCTTATTTCGACTAATAAACTCCTAAAATAATTTGAAACATAACCGTTAACGGCTACCCAATAACCGTGAGTATAATAAAATAAACCTACCCATAATGCACCATTAACAAGCATATATAAATAATCGAGCTGAAACACAACACTGAAGATTGCGCATAAGTATAAAGACAGACTATATATATATATATATATATAGTTAATGAAGTTGTTTGGTAATCCGTATGGTTAATTGCAAGGAAGATGTAACCCAGAGAGCTCAATGTAAAAACAAAGCAAATATTAATTATATTAAAAAACAGACAACTTTAAGTGTCCATGGGTTTATAATTTATTTCCTTAGTACCAGGATTTTGGTCCTAATTCTTCAGATGTCCATTTTCTGATAAATTAGGTCCCAAATCCCCATCCTAAGTAAATAAATTATAATCCCATTGACCCTTAAAGTTGTCTGTTTCTTAATATATATATATATATATATATATATATATATATATATATATATATATATACAGACACACACACACACATATATATACACATATATACATACACACACACACACACACATATATATATATATATATATATATATATATATATATATATATATATATATATATATATATATACTATTAACAACAATAATAATAAGCTAAAAATATTTCATTATTTATTTGTCACCCATATTTTTATATGAAAAACAACAGCTGAAGAATTAGGACCAAAATCCCGGTTAATTAATATATATATATATATATATATATATATATATATATATATATATATATATATATATATATATATATATTTAATTAAATTATATATTTAATTAATATATATATATATATATATATATATATATATATATAATTATTATTATTATTATTATTATTATTATTATTAATAATAATAATAACAATAATAATTTAAAAATATCTCTAACTATTTTAGTGGCCGCAATCCAGAAATCCTTCATGTTTGCCGGAATTTTTGAGATGGGATGAATGATTCCATTATTATTCATTCATATATTTGGATTGTTTTTTTCTTTAATTTATTAAAAGTCCATTGAATTCTCACGTAACCAAATATTCTTCAGTCTAGAATAGAAAGAGACGTTGAAATAAAAGAAAATCAATTTCAAAATGTCTTCGGAACAAAAAAAAAAGCGGAAGAAGATGATGAATAAACGAACAGGTTAGAAAAATATAATAAACAGTGGGTCAGGAATAACAGGGGATATGTTATAAAACACAAATTTGAAATATCCAAGCAGGCTCGTCTATTTTCGGCGCGGGAATGCAATATGTGATTAAAGAAGAAATAAAACAATCTTCTGACTACAGCAACCAAAAGCAGAGATTATTATGGTTGATAGATTGATGCATCATAGAAATACTCAGGTTTACAAACATTTTCATTTCTTTTAAATGACAAATAAATAAATAAATCGTTGTATAGTGGTTAAAAATTATTTGAACGCAACAGAAATAGAATCGACATTATTTATTCGAACTAATATCCTGTTGTTATTATCACAAACGTTTCAGACGTTGTGACCTCCGATCTCTTTTAGGAAGCTGTTGATCTGGGTAAGCTTCACAGAATTTAGAACTACTTATTTAATCTGTAGAAGTAGTACTTGCTCTGCTGCCTATATCTAGGGATATCTAGTCTTGTTCTATTTTAGGATTGGTATTTTATTGTTTGCCTTGAGTCTGAGTGTATGGGACAACAGTTTAATGGACTAAAGCGCTGGTTCGTGAATTTAGTGGCATTGTGGTTGTGAGTTCAATCCCTGGGCCGGGTAGTACAGAATCAGACTCGGTGAAAACCGGAATAATAATCACTGATTGGTACCAAAAGAAAATTAAAAAAATATTAAAAAAGAGACGAGTTATCTCCCCTCAACATAGACAGCAGAACCAGAAAATATGACTGCGAAGGTGAAGTAAAGGGTTCAGTTCGAGACTCCCTGAAGGTTATACAGATCGACAGAGAACTGAAGAAGGTTTGAGAAAGAAACTGTAGAAACGTTGTAATAGCAACAACAAATATGAGGAAATTAATCTGAAATGTTTAAATAATGATGACTCTTTATCTCAGATCAAAACTAAATGTGATGCATAACTGTGAGAAAAAAGACTTTCATCGAATTATAATGTTTTCTGTAGATTTGAAAGCGGAATTTTGTAGTTTGCAGGAAACTTGGCAGTAATAATTGTTATATTTCGAGATAAACAACTCACTTTGGCAAGAAGCCAAAATTATTGCAAGTTCTTTCTCAGACTGTGAATTGATCTGTCTGGCTTTGAGAGGAAAACTGTGGTTAGTTGGAGATAAAAAGAATTACTTAATCACACAAAGCTCAAAGAGAAAAGAATTTACAGAATCTCTGAAAGTATTCAATAGCGTTTCATTGTGTCATGAAAACAGATTCAAATTACTTTTTATGTAAAATTTAAAAGAAATTTAGTAAGACTTAATAGATTGTTTGAATTTCAATTCTTCCGACCTTTTGGAATCCTTTACAAATAAACCAAACTAACATTGGTTACTAATGAGAAAAGGCAATTCAAAATATAATGGCGTTGGGTTTTTCAAATATAAGCCAATTTCTCTTCTTATAGTCCAATTTGGATCAATATTTGATGAACGCACAAACGGATAGTAGGTAAGAAATCAGTTTTGTATTACGGCCAAGTTATAAACATAATTCCCAACCTTTGGCATAATATAGTGCATAAATTCCAATACACTAATAAATCTACTTGCACACAGGGTTGCCATTTTCGGTAACTAATTTGAACGTAACTTTTGGGGCTACATTCAAAATGAGCAGGGATAACATAGGTTACTAACGGGCAAAGTCAATTCAAAATTTAGTAGTACTGGGACTTATGTCCCAGAATTACTAATGTGGATCAAGTTGCTTCTTGTAACCAATTCTGGTAATGTATCCCTCCAAATGAACTTTAATTCTACATAGCACGTTTAATTTTTCAAATTAACATCGATTTAAGTATTTGTCAGTTATCGATTATTCTTTGTCAACAACTATAGGGTGTTCCAATAACTTGGAGCGATTTTAAATGTGAATTAATTTGAAGCGTCTAATGATTTTTTTCTTTTTCTTTCAGATTTAACAACTTAAGTCTTTGGCAATTTAAACCATGAAATATTAACAAACAACGTGTTAAAGTTATTGAAGCCTATGATGAAAATGGACGTTCAAACAGAAATATATTTCGCGCACTTCGCGTTTTTTTATGGTTAACATAATCGACTAACCGAGAATGTAATTGGAAGAATTGTTCGTAAATTCAAACAGGGTCGGTGGCAGATGTGAAAACGCCATTGCGTGTTAGTTTACGCCGTTCAGCTGAAAATATTGCTGCTGTGCACGAGAATGTGGCTGAAAATCCAGGCACCCCTATTCGTCATCACGTGCAGGAATTTAACCTCTTCACAACAACGTTACATCGAATTTTGACAAAAGATTTGTCTCTACACGCTTACAAAATTCAATTGACAGAAGAACTGAAACCTGCTGACCATTTGAAGCACCGTACATTCGTCAATTGGGTACATGAGCAAAGACAAGCCAATGAAGATTTTTCGCAATAAAATCCTCTTTAGTGATGAAGCCCATTTTCATCTTGGTGGATTCGTTAATCAGCAGAATTGTCACATTTGGGCTGATGAAATTCCATGTAAGATTGTTGAAAAGCTACTGCATCTACAAAAGGTCACTGTTTGGTGTGCATTTTTTTGCTAGCGGAATCATTGGGCTGTATATTTATAAATTTGAACGTCTATTTTTGTAATAGGCTTCGATAACTTCAACACGTTGTTTGATTGTTAGTTTTTCCTTGTTTGAAAAACTTAAGTTGTTAAATTTGAAAGAACAACAAAAAAATCATTAGACGCTTAAACTTAATTCACATTTAAAATCGGTCCAAGTTATTGGAACACCCTTTATCTTTGTAGTATATTTTGTTTTTCTATTATGAGGTTTCACTTTGTACATTTTATGCATGATAAATGGTTCTCTTTTTTAGACAGATGGATAACCATCCGTCTAAAAAGGATAACCATCTATCTAAAAATGTGATAGAATTGTAATAATTAGGAACAATACTATCACTGTCTACCACAGTCTATTTATCTATCTATGCTCTTTAGTATATCTGTCAGTCTGCCTCTCTGTCTCTGTTTTCATTGCATTTCTGTTTGAACGTCCATTTCGTAATATGTTTCGATAACTTTAACACGTTGTTTGATTGTTAATCTTTCTATGGTTGAAATTGCCAAAAGCTTAAGTTGTTAAATTTGAAAGAAAAAGAAAAAAACATTAAACGCTTAAACTAAATTTACATTTAAAATCGGTCTAAGTTATTGGACACACGAAACAAATTCGATTGAAGTTCACTATTTTCTGAAACCGGCCATATTTGGCTTGACAAAAACCTACATTACTTTTGATACGATTCTTATAATACTGTTAAGCCACTAAGATGTAAATGTCATTGAATCAGCCCCCATTATTTACTTCGTGATTCGAGAATTTTTCATTTCAAATATGCATCGGGATATGAATGATTAAATAAGGTCTTGGAGGATATTCTTGAATTTGATGACGGAAATAGAAAATAGATTAGTTCCAATAATGAGTCGGGTTTGCACAGCATAAGGCTTTAATTATAGGTCAGGTCCCTACAGTGACAATATCGCTTACGTTTTCCATCATTTTATTGCATTAAGCTTCCATGAAAACATATATTCATGCCTCCACGGTATTATCAGAATACACCGTAAAATGCGGAGTATAAGTCGAGTTTTCAAGCATAAAAATCTTTTTGGGTCACCGGTAGCCTACTGTATTTTTGGTGGTCGACCTATACGGTAGATATAAGTCTAACTCAGAGTTTTGAGCTAATAATATTGAAGTTGACTTGTACGCCAGGTCGACTTGTACACTACAATTTATGGTATATGAAATAAAAGACTTAACATAGATAGCTAGACGTTAAATGTAGTAATATTTGTAAATTAATCATTTTGGAAAGGGTTATGCGTCACAGCTTAAATATAAACTTAGGCCAGACACGAATGATTTGCTGTCAAATTATCAAGCAGTTAATATAAATCTTTATTATATTCAAAATAAAGTAAACTATTTTTTCTTCTGATAATTCACTCTCAATATCCGGAGGAGAGTGATCTACTGTTACTTAGAACAATAGACACTATTGATGATACTTACCTATTGCTACATCGGTAAGCAAAGAATTTTACCGTTTACAATTGAAGCACTGGGTGAATTTTTATATTTCTTTCCAAAATCTATTTGCAACATGTTAAAATAGTTCTACTGATTTCATTAATAGTAGCGTTCGTTTCATCACGAATATTTGCGACGTGTAAGAATCTTCAACACTTTCTTGGAGCACGCACTGAATTTTAATATTTCATTCCAAAAGCTCTATCTATAGATTCCTTAAAGAAAAACACTATTGATTTTTTTTCTTATTAATAATGGTCGTCCCTGCAAAAATATTAACAGCGATTCATTCTTGGGAACGAAGTGAACTTTTATATTTCAACCCAAAATCTATCTGCAATACAGTTAAATAGTCTTTTTATAAAGAGTGGTTATTGTTACATCATAATTATTAACAGTGTGTAACCCTTTCTTGTATAGAAACTGAAATGTTATATTTAATTCTCAAAGATATGTACAGTTTGGCTAAATAAAAGAAACCTATCTATATTTCTGAGAATAGGTATTGTAACTATTTACACTATTTACATAGTTCGGACTGTTGTCTTCTTTCTTATTGCCATGTTCACAACATCTCGACCGTTGCACGCTCGGCCTTCTTCAAGCTATATACATCAGACTAAATAAAGGGTTTGTTTGGAAATTCCAACGCATATCACCCGAAGAAGGCCGGAGCGTACAATGGGCAAAGTGTATAGAATATGGCAATAAAGCTGTGGATAACAGTCCGAATGATGTAAATAGTGTGAAGTAAACAACACATATAATTCTACTATTTTTATTATTTTTAAAAGGATTCTGCAAAGACATTACAAGACAATCATTTTTGCTCATTCAAGATAACGGGAAGCCTAATGGTTTTGGTAAAATTCATCCATTTTTTAACATTGTGGAATTCACAATACAAAATCACAAAGAACTTGCAGAAACCACATCATTTAAGGATTTTCAATAACATTTACAACTGAAATGGATGACATGTAATTCGAAGAGATAATAATCAAGATGTTGATGTTCTACATCAATTCAAACAAAAGGTTAGGAAGAAAACATACTCGAAACAGAGATAGCAGCTACTTAACTTAAAAAAGCTATTTTCCTGAATAATTATTTTAAGAGGAAGATTTTATAAATTTCAGCTAAAAACTGCACTTGCTGCTCAGTCAATGAATGCCAAATGTTTACTTGTTAGGAAATCGTTAATATTGTCAATTTCATTATAGACCCTGCGCATTGTGCTATGTATTACTACAAGAAAACCTTTCTCTTAGTGAATGTGACTTTAAGGAAAAACAGAGACAGTATTGGTGTACTGACCTGAAGGCAGCCATAGAGACTAACAGAAGGATACAACCAATACAATCCACTATGGATCAATGAGCGTATTTATCAAACATTTCAGATGTGGAATAGTAAATACTAAATACTTTAGATACCTTAACACGTGGACCAGTTATACAGCAAATTATGTATAGGAGAAAAGGAAATTGAACATATTATACGCTGTGCTTGACGTAGTTTCGCCCAACACCGCACGTTGCTACAAAACCAATATATCAATTTGAAAGCTCAAGTCATATTCCGGGTCTTGTCAGATCGAGACTTTCATATGGACGTCATACATGTTGCCAAACCTGTTCAGAATTATCTAAAATGTCAGCTGCATACAACTGCATCCTAAGGGCAATGGTTAAAAAAATGCTTAGAGCAAATAAAGCATAAGTGTTTCGGCATCGATCATTCTTCAATATACGTCTATATTTCTGAGATGAGATATTCCATTTACACTATTTACATTGTTCAAACTGTCGCCCTCATCTTTATTTTCATATTCACGACGTTTCGGTCGTTGTACGCTCCGTCCTTCTTCAGCTGACATACGTTGGAATTTCGATCGAACCCTTTATTTAGTCCACTAGATAGATTGTTCTAATTCCACATGACATGAATTTTCTTGATATATCAGTTTAAGTTATTTCCCTTTAGTAACCCAATTCAGAAGTTTGTTTTCACCTCTACTGTGGTTAGGTATTGAAATCACAACTCTTTGGGTTAAGTTACTGGATTATTTCAACAAACGTTTTTATCCACTGGGCTATATCTCCTCGAGGAAATTCCGACATATATCACCTGAAGAAGGCCGAAGCGTACAACGGCCGAAACGTCGTAAATATGACGATAAAGACGAGGACAACGTAAATAGTGTAAACGGATCACCCTTCTTTGAACATTTCGACTGGTGATACAGATTTAAAAACAAAGAGACCTGTACCAAATAACAGAAATCTTATCACTTGAGGACTGCTAACTGAAAGTTGAATTGGCTGCTCGGTCAATATATGATGAATGATTTTTTATAGGGAAACAGCTACTATTATCATCACCATCGCCATGTCTCAGTGTCAGTAGTTTCGGAAATTTTTAATATTCAATGTTATAACTTGCCTCTAGCGGTTAGATCATTGTGTCTCTCTTTAGGCTACTCGCCGTGACGTCATTACAAATTCCCCTCGACTGACTAACGGACTAATATTTATTTTTGTAAAAATACCAAATATGTAGCACAAGGCCAAAAGTGGGGATGAAAAAGGCTGGTCATCATCTGTCTTATCTTAGACTTATCTAGCCACAAACACTGACCCAAACAAACTCTACAATATTCGTTGCACTAAAATAACACAGCCTTACTTGTCTTTCTTATTACACCCAGCATAATACCCTCGAAGGCTCTATGAAGTCCTAACTAATCAACATATGTGCAATTTGTCTGTGGGTACGATATAATAACATTTAAAAATGAAACACCCCTAATGAATATTTACAATATGCATAAGAAAGTGAAGTGATGTTAGTAATAAAAAAAACATAATTCTTAATTGTGGCAGAAATGTCAGTAAACGGGACGAAATAAATGCGGGATGAATTAAAAATCATACACAGGATTAGACACTCATTCGAATACTACAACAAATATGAAAGAACAGACTTGAAAAAATAAATTGTCCCACATCCACTAAAGAATTGACATTTATGGTTTCCTAAAAAAGGAAAGGATGGGAAATTAAACTAAAGAAAGTAGGGACAAAAATAAAAGGGGCCAATTAGTATACAGCCCCTGGCTAAGTTAACTTGGAAAAAAAACAAAAAAAAATTAAGACTAATCTACCCTATTTGGGGCGGGGTTGCCAATGTTTACTACAGGGCTCGCAATATCCTGACGCAATTCACTCAACACAGACGCGCAAGTCTCGTCCACCTTTTACCAAATTCTAATGAAGGGAATCGTCGACTTTCCGTCCTGATTTTGACTTTAAGTTTATGCCTAAAGAACGAAGTTCAATTTGAAAGAGGTAAACTTCTCGTCTTCATAGAATCCCTTCTGTGACGTCGTGCATATCACGACTTATATAAAACCTAGTAAGCACAAGAACACATAGTGCTCAACCTTAGTCAACTATGTTACCACATTGCTACAAACAGAACTAGCCTCAAGGACCAAGGACTTTTCGCGCAGCATGCGAACCATGATTTCTTCAACAAAGTTGCACAACGCGACTACGATCATGCACTGAAAGAATGCGTAAATCGTGGGTCTCCACCGACTCACCACAGCGGACGGAGTTGGGAAAATTTACCAAGCCCATTGAAGAAAGATTTTGCCAACCCAGAGGGTCTTTCGCATCACCAGCCAGGTCAGTGATGCTATATTATTAGTGATTCATTTCAACCCAAGCGCCCAAGTTCATATGGAGCGACCTTCTTGCTTCGTTAAATCGAGCTCTCCAATCAGACTTTATTGAACGGATCACCTCACTAATACCCGATATAATGCCTTACGGGGCAACGCCTGGACGTTGGAGATATCATTCGTCGCCCGTAAGAAAAACTTGAGAGCTAATCGGAATTAAGGATAGAACGAGCCCTCACCTCGGAGTAAACGGTGAGACCCCTCTTCACACGAGTGCCCCTTTCTCAGCGAGGTTCTTACTGGTGTCTTTTTTCTAGAATTCGCCATTCGCACCCGCTTGCGAACACATTTGGTCTAGGAACATGATGCGAATACCAACGCTAGACATAACGAGACCGCCTTCAGAAAGGTGTAGATAACATCTCTTCCGACATAGCTTGGGAGTCTTGCCTCCCCGCAAGAAGGAGATTCTATATAGATCTAGATTTGCCTCCAACTGGAGAAGGAAAGTCTTCAACTCAAGAATGTAAAACATGGGCGATAGTAGACAAGCTTGTCGAATGGAGTGAGGAAATACAAAAGGCTCCGATCTTACTCTATTCACTTCTACCAGCGCACCGGTGGCGCATACAGAAGTCGGATTCAGATGTGAAAGTACGGCCTGAAACCGGCTGCTGAAAGGACAGCCTCTAGTAAACGATGGTCATCCCTGTTGAATGTCTTGGGCTGAGCTAAACTGATCAGCGCGTCTTCACTGTCGACTTGATCAAGCGTACCAAACGAAGGCTGTACCACCCTTCATAGCACAAGTGTGTTCAGAGCAAACGGCTGGCTAAAATCTTCAACTCTGTATTTAACCTCGTCAAAGGCTGAAAGTTACATATCCCAAGCCCACCGTTCTTGTTTTTGTGTAGTATCTTGATCTTACCCCTGGTGAAGCGTTTAGTATAGCCCACTGCTTCATCTAATTGTTTTAAATCAGTTCTAGCAAACGAACAAGAACGGGCGACTGCCTCAAGTATAGTCTTTAAAAAAAAAACATCTAATCACGGAGTTTTGTCCTGGTCAATCAGCTTCTTCCCTGATCTCAGACTCCATGATGGAACCCGATCTGCCGAAACAAATAAGGCCGCTCAGAATGGTCATTGGGCGCATGAACCCCCTATAAGACGAAGATACTTATCCTTTATGGCAACACCAAACACGCAAAACCTACCTGCCGAATCAGAGAAGGCAGGAGCACACACCGCATTCAAAGACTTTCTCACAAGTCATGAAACACCTCTAGGTGTCCATCAAAAGATACTGAATAGAGAACAAACCTCGCAGACAGAATGGATCCATAGTCGAAGTTGAAAATAAGGTCTCCTGTACACAACATGCCACCCCGAGACGCTGGAGATGAGAAGTAAGCCTCGCCCTGCGAGACGCCGACCTCAGGGCCTGGGCATTTACACTAGCTAACCAGAGAAACTTCATTAAACCAATTCTGGTGGGGAATCTACTTTAAACATGGTCAAGGGAAGGACGCCAAGCATCTCCGATTGACCCTTGGCCTATTTATAACTGAACCGTCTAGGAGGAGACCACTGGCAATTTTAAAGCTCTATAAAATGAGGGGTGAATGAAAACTGGGGTCCCGTCCTGAACAAAATTGGTGAAGTGATTTTTCTATGCTTTTGCTTTAATGTTGAGAAGCTGTGTATACTGGACTAAAATAGATCAAGATATTGAAAGATTAGTAAAATCATGCAAATTTTGTGCTCTTGCAGAAAAATCACCTACCACGAAATCATAAACTAAGCCAAAGTAGATATGCCGTGGTTAAGATTGCATATAGATTTCACAGGTCCAATATACGGATCATATGTTGTTGTCATGGATAGCTTTATTAAGTGGAGTGGAATTTGTAAGCGCAAATAAATAAATAAATAAATAAAAATTAAAAAAACTTCGCCGGTTACAGTGAATTTTGTACACAAAGTGTTTGCAAGACCTGACATTCAAGATGCCATATTCTTTGATAACAATATACAATTCACGGCTTACGAATTTAAAGAATTTTGTAAAATGTTCTCGATTTATACTTTTTTTCAGTGTTTACTATTTATATTCTATTTTTAAGCGTCAATTTTTTTATTTTACAAATTTTTATTCTAGTCTATTTTCATTTTTAGTGTTTACATTTCCATTTTTTTTTTCGTCGCTTCTACCGGCGGACATTTTTAGTCATATCTTAATTTTTTCGTTTGTTATTTTGTTTTCAATTTTTCGACGAATTTTGTTTTCAATTTTTCGACATTTTTTTCTTATCACATATTTTCTGTCGTCTATTTTCTTCTCACTTGGTTTATTTTTGAGTCATAAGTGTTTTATAACTTTTAGTATTTTTATTTACTTCTCCTTTCCTTACTTTTCCATTTATCAATTTCTTTAGTTGTGTTAATTGTATAATTTTGATACTGTTAAATTGTTTTGTTTTTTTTTGCTTCCTTTCCTGGAAGAGTTTCATTTAAATTATGGATCTTAAGTTTATTTGATTTTTTTTATTTTATAAGACAAAAATACTTACACACACACACACACACGCGCACACACAGACACAGACTTTTTGTCTGAAAAGAAAAAGCATTTTGAAACAGTATCACACGTCTCGAAATGTCCGACAAACATCCGTCAATCAGCTTTCATGTTACCATCATCATATCTATGTAGAATTACTGCCTCCCATATCGTAGTCATTAGCATCTGAAGCCAATACAATTTCTGCTTTTGGAT
Organism: Acanthosepion lycidas; assembly: GCA_963932145.1. NCBI lineage: Eukaryota > Metazoa > Mollusca > Cephalopoda > Sepiida > Sepiidae > Acanthosepion > Acanthosepion lycidas. The sequence continues at coordinate 4,411,557 of OZ010571.1, forward strand.
CATAGTGCACTAATGATAAGTCTAATGTTAGTATTTTCTTGATTTCTTCAAACGCCTTCTGGCACTTATCAATCGATTTCCTTTTTAACCAAATTGTTCAATGGAGCTCTCAAATTCTGCATATTACTATTTAATAATGGTTTTCTAGTCCTAGAAATGCTTGTAACCTAGGAACGTTTATTGGGGAAGGAATATTCTTAATTGCACTTACTCTCGACGGATTTTGTTGATGACAATTTTTATCAAGGCTTTGTCCTAGTTATTTGATTTGTGGCAAAAACAATTTACTCTCTTCCTCATTGAGTTTGAACCAGCATTCTCGTATTTTTGTCAAAAACTCTTTTCACATGCTCGAAATTATATACATATATATATATATATATATATATATATATATATATATATATATATATATTGCTTTTAAATTCTTTGAGGAACATAAAGCCGCAAGATATCGTTGCGGTTTTTGTAATAAGCCAATTTTTTAGTGAGTAGGTTGTTAGTCTATTGCACAACACCGAACCTGGAGGATCGGTTTTGAATTCAGAGTTGTCCTTCTCCTAGACCAGTTGCCGCCCAAGGCTATAGAACCCGGTCTGTTCTACTGTCTATAGGTGGGGGGGGGGAGAAGAAGACGTGTCATACCTTTCCCAAGGGTAATAGCACGTTAGTGAATGTAACTGGTTCAACTGGTATTCTTCAATCCGAGCTGCTATCCATTACTCCACCGTACCTCCCCATGTTGTTCCTTATATACACATTTAATAAATATATCGTCTTGATAAGCAACTGCGAAATCACAATCTACAAGTATAGTATCCATAGCTTGTTGAAATATATCTGGGGTCACTTTTATCCTCAAAAAGGAAGTTGGTTGATCTTATAAAATCCTTTCTGCTTATTTATAGTTATTCACTCTAAACATTCTACTTCAATCTGTATTTGCAAATACGCTTCTGAAAGATTCAGTTCGAAAAGAATTTTCACCGTTTAAATTCGCAAATGGTAATGGGTAATTATTGGGTCCTAACATTTGTTTAACCTTGTTGAAAAATCAGCACAAACAAGAATTTTATTATTTTTCTTTACACCCAATTCTGGTTCTGCTCATTTTAAATGATTAATCTTTTTAGTTACACCTATTTTTGTCAAATCTATCTAATTCTTCGTTGAGTTGATCCAATATTGTGAACGGTGCATATGCACTGGCATCGACCTTTATTTTTTTTCGCTTGAAATTTCGCTTTGATTTTGGAAAAACCTTCCCAACTCATCCGACAGAACATGCGGAAAACATTTTTTCAATTTTTCCTTTAAATTTTGACACAGTTCTTTTTAAACTAGTAGCTTGTTCACTTACATTTTTGCAATAAATATTTATAGGTAAATCCAACAACTCAAATATTAATATGTTTTTAGTGTATTAACATTAAGGCTTATGTGTTAAAAAATGCTACAAACTTTTACACGCTTGTTGTTAAATTAAACGATACAAATCACATCACCAATAAAAAAAATAATTTCTTACTCAACACGCCACGTGCAAATTTCGAAGTTTTTTTTTTGTAGGTTTTCTATTTGCTTTCTATGTGATTTCGTTGATTATTGGTATATCACTAGAAGTCTCTCGTTGCATTTTTATATCCACATTATTTATTTTCACATTTTCAGCAGTTATTTTTCCGTTCTAACGCTGTGTACGAATTTTTTTGAGAACTTTTCCTTATTTTAATTTTACAGTGTGACTTTTTATGTCCTATTTTTCCACACTTGTAGCATTTTAAATTCTTATTTGGCTTGGTTAGTTATAAGAGAGTGGGTTTCCCAGTTGCTTATCCATCTTCTTTCTATCAGTCTTATGTTAGTGAGACAGATATTTTGCTAAAATATCCTCGTAAGAAGAGATTGAAGGGAAAAGTGGATTCGTGCCTTTCTTAAAAGTACATTTTGGTTGTTCTATGGATTACATTTAGACTATATTATCTATATTGAAGCATTTCAGTTCTTTACAATCTTCTGCATATATCGCAATATTTTTCTTGCAAAATAAGTTTGGAAATAGTTCAGTCCATTAATAAAAATAAAACGAATCTTATCGAGGGTTTGGATAGTTGGGCCCAAAGTCTTTCTTTTGCAACATCACGTTTCACTGTTCCAGTGTCCCTTTTCAAAAATCTTTAATGTTTTTCGGCTTTAAATAATCCATAAATGGTTGATAAGCCATAAAGAAAAAAGTTCAATAAATTCAAGGAAAAAATATAATTCTTGTTAATGAGTTTAAAAATTTTGCTTGTTGTTTGTGTAACCCTACGGAAGACTATGTGCATTCGTTTGATTGCCTTCCAGGTTATATCAAATGGTTCTCAGAAAATAGAAATTGGATCGATATGTTCTGAATAGAATGTCTATAATTAAAATCTAAACAATGTCTCCCTAATAATGTTAATTAATAATATGAATCTATCATAATTTAACATACATACATACATACATATATAAGTGAACATTGGAGTCAACACTCACAGGCAACAGGCTGTTTCATGCTAGACGCAATCGTCAGGCCACCTCACGATTGCGTCGAGCATGAAACAACCTGTCGCATGAGTGTTGACATCAATGTTCACTTTTATATTTTATATTTATATAAGCTCTATCTCTGATATTGAGCACTTTTCCCCATAAATATAGCGCATCTTAAAACTACATATATATATATATATATATATATATATATATATATTACAGTTCAAAAAATTTGCGAAAACCCCTAATAATTTTTAGATTGGCCTCAAAAGTAGGTATTTCGGACTTTAAATAAAAGAAAATTTTTATACATTTTTAAAAAAGTGAGACATAATTTTTATTATAAATTTTATTATGACAAAAAGAAAAGAACATTTTATGATTAAGTTTCGCTCTCATCAAAATATCCTTCTTTATCCTTGATTACTGCAGCACATAAGTTTGATAATTGATTCCATTCTTTTTTTCAATGACTCTAAGAGCTTTTTTTTGCATAGAAAAGCTCTCTCAAGTTCATCCCATGGTAATTCTGGGAGTGTCCTCAGAATTTTGAATTGTAGAGTATATATACTTTTAACTGATTGAACTTTAAGAGACGACTATTTGGCAGTACACTATCGATAGATATATTGGATAAATTTTACTCTTTCATAACAGCGAATGTATAAAACAGAAACAAGACAGCAATGGATTGTAGCAAACATCCAGTACAAAGTTGCTCATATGAGCAGTCTTCTTCTACTTAAAGGCTCGGCTGTCCGCCATTCTTTATACTGATGGGACGCGGAAGTACCACACCAGTCGAATAGTACACTAAATAGTACACTAAATTTGTTAGTTAAAGTAAAAATATTTACCTTTTTATTTCTATTATTTTCTCTATTAGTTTTAGATGGAGGCATTTCGACGTGGTGTCATGGTTAGCAATTTTATCAATTACGACTGAGATCGATCCTCACTGGGTGGTCCATACTTGTGACCTTGTAAACGATACTTAATTAATCGATATTTAATCTTGACGTTTATTGATAACTCTATTATTGGAAAATACTCAAGGGATTACAATTCATAAAACTAATAATTATTCATTTGAAAAAAAAAACCCGTAAAGGCTTCAAATCTCCATGTTGATTTTATTGAATTTGTAAACAGATCAAGAGAAATATGTCAACAAATAATTGTATTAGAATTTTCGAAAAGTCATTTTCTTATTGACCTTTTAAGGATTAATTCATTTATTTTCAGAAAGAGCAACATCTAATAAACTTTATTTCTGTCAGTCTATGAAATATACTTTCAAATAGAATATCTTAATATTCCTAAGGCAAGTTGAAATTCAAATATATTTCTAAATGCATTCAGAACGAATAAAAATATATACTTGTTTCTCTATAAATACTTGCATATCTATCTGTCAATCACAGTTTTCATATGTCTACGCACACACGCACATATATATTTATATCTCCGTGTATATGTGAGCTTGTGTGCGTGGGTGTGTTTTAGTTAAATTTACTGGGAGGTTATTTCAGTTATGTTTTTATTGTGTGAAAAGAAGCGATTGCCCAAATGTTTGTCAATTTCTAGTGATTTTGATTAAAATATTTTAGCCATTTTCAGGGAGTTTGATTATGATAATTCAATTGGAAAGTAGGTTGTTGATACATAGAGACATGATTTTAATTTCCAAAGACAGAACATGATGGCCCTGTTTATAGTTGATCTTCTTAGTGGTTCATTTTTCTTTTTTTTGATATAGTTCTTATATTATTTTTCAATATTTTTTAGAGTTAAAAGTGTGATAGGTTAAGAAATAAATACAAAGTCTTTACAGATCTAATATGTTTTGCTTTAAGCTTCATCAGAAATGAAATATGGAACGGAAAAAAATTCTGGTATTTTTTTATATTTTTGTTTTGTTTGTTTTTCACGACTTAAAAGTGTGTGTTATATTTGTGTTTTAAATGAATGTTTGAGAATTTCTACATACAGTGCTACCAACAATCCACCATCATTAATCAAGCTAACCCTACAATCAAGCGTGTTTCACTAATGCCAACTTATTCAAAGAGAACCTAATTCTTTAAAGAGAAAATTTGATGAAAATAAATTTATAGCAACATTATCAAATATTAACACACGTTTAAAAAAAACTACATTACATCAGCACTTTTTAACAGATCCATTATTCATAAATCTAACTTATCTCTTCCGAATGCATAAAAATCAATATAGATACAAAATACGCACGAGATATAATTTAAGGAAAAATTGTTCAAAACATCCTACAGTGTCTCACTAACTTTTACACACTTTATCATCAGAAGGTTTTCTTACACATATTTAAATATTATCTATTACTTCATTACACGTAACAAGTATCCAATCAAAACATCTTACTGCATCTCACTAACATTAACTCAATTTATCGTCGAGAATGTTTGCCCGACATATTTAAATATTATCTGTTACTTCATTACACGTAACACGTATCCAATCAACAAGAAATACACAAACACAAAATACTATTAATATACGTCTCTTTGTTTTTATTATTTCTATCTTGATCTCTGATGAAGCTTTATTAAAGATTAAGACTTTTCTCCAATTTGTTCTTTATCCTATCATTTTGTCGGATTCTTATCCGTACTCTATCTCTCTATAATATATATATATATATATATATATATATATATATATATATATATATATATATATATATATATATATATATATAATATATATATATATATATATATATAATATATATATATATGTATAATATATATCATATATATATATATATGTATATGTATAATATATATATATATATGTATAATATATATCATATATATATATATATGTATATGTATAATATATATCATATATATATATATACATGTATAATATATATATATATGTATAATATATATCATATATATATGTATAATACATAATATATATATATATGTATAATATGTATATATATGTATAATAATATATATATATGTATAATATATATCATATATATATGTATAATACATAATATATATATATATATGTATAATACATAATATATATATATGTATAATATGTATATATATGTATAATAATATATATATATATATATAATATGTATATATATGTATAATATATATAATATATATATGTATAATATATATAATATATATATATATATATGTAAAATATTAGGTTGGAGCAAAAATAATGTCGTTTTTCTTTTGAAGTTGAACGTCAAAAAACGACATTATTTTTGCACCAACCTAATATAATATATATATATATATATATATATATATATATATATATATATATATATATATATATATAGTTTATGCAAAACTAGGTAATCCGCATGGGTAGACCCAAGGAGGATGATATCCAGAGAGCTCCATGTAAAATTCAGAGCAGATATGTTTGAATAAAAACAGACCACTTTAAGGTTCCATGTAATAAGTTATTTCACCACAACCCCTTTAACAGGGCTATGGATCATCAGACTTTACTTCGAAAGGTTGAAATG
>OZ010571.1:4425123-4437623 GCA_963932145.1 Acanthosepion lycidas
ACATTATTCGGACTATTGTCCTCATCTTTGTCGCCATATTTATTACAACTTTTCGGCCGTTTTACGCTCCGGCCTTCTTTAGGTGGTTGAAATGTCGAACTGAACCTTTATTTCGCTCACTGGGGGTAGACTGTTCTAGTTACACGTGCCATGTTTAATGGATATCAGTTATCAATTATCTCCTGTGAATTTCCCTCTGAAAGAAACTGGAGAGGCTGGCGTTCGGATCCCTACAGAGGAACAAAGACATCATACTACTGGCTGACAAAGGCAATGTGACTGTAGTGATTGACAAAGTTCTCTGCCTTAACCGGGTATTGAACTCATACTCTTTGGGTCCTGTCACTGGATGTAACTAACGCCTTTATCCACTGTGCCATGTGTCCTTGAGGACATCTGCGTATGAATTTCTGGATATTATAAACCTAATGTCTTCAGCAACCATTTTTACCAGTGCTCATATTGCATTTTTTTTTTTTTTTTGCTGTTATAATTTTTTGTTTTTACCAGACCTCATATTGCAACTTTTGTTGTTATTGTCCGAGAGAGAATCCAGTACAATCGTTGGATAAAACATCGACTACAAGCTCATATCTCCCAGAGGCTCGAGGATTTCTTCAACAGAATTACTAATGATGAAGATCAGAGAAGGATCCAAAATGACCTGGATAAATCCTTCAGACATGAATTCGATGTAGTCAAGGCACGCCAAGTGCGAAAATTAAATAGATTGAAAGATCAAAAGGTGACGCACAAGATCCATCACCAACCAGTGAAAACAGTAGTCAACATAAGCCAATATCAGCTGTGTACCTCTGAGGAGTCAGTATTGAATAAGGGTCTCAACTTCGCCACAACCATCAGGCTAGTGCCATACTTTGACATCATTGCCAGAGTCGAGGAGGTGGTTTTGAATATCCCTCGGTCTCAGGCGGATGAACTGAGATGGAAGGTGAGAAAGACTTTGGAGAAGGCCAAACCGCCCAGGTCTAGCATAAAAAAACTGGAGAGGCTGGCGTTTGGATCCCTACAGAGGAACGAAAACATCATCATACTACCGTCTGACAAAGGCAATGCGACTGTAGTGATGGACAAATCAGATTATACAAGAAAGCTGGAAGACCTCATTAGCAATGGTACCTACAGCAAAGTAAAAAAGGATCCTACCATGAAAACGGAACGCAAACTGTCACAGATACTAATCAAGAACAAGGATCACTTCGCACCCAAGATGTATAGGCAGTTATCGCAGCGTTTCATCAAGCTACCTCACGTATATGGTCTCCCTAAGATTCACAAAGACGGTATTCCGCTCAGGCCGATTGTTAGTTGCCAAGGGTATGTGTGCTACCGTCTGAGCCGCTTCCTTGTAGATATAATTAACCCATTGATCAGAAAGTATCATTCATATGTCTGAAACTCCGCCCACTTCGTGGAAATAATCAAAGCTGCTCCCATCCTATCCAACCAGATGGTGAGCTTGGACGTGGTGAGTTGGTTCACCAAGGTACCCACGGAGGAGGCACTCTCAGTAGTCAGAGACAGATTGGCCTCTGACTCATCCCTAGAAGAACGGACCAGTATTCCAATAGATAATCTGATGGAGATGTTGACTTTCTGTACACAACACACTTCGGAATGGGATCACACATATATCAACAGGATGAGGGCTTAGCAATAGGCTCGCCATTATCACCAGCAATGGTGAATATATACATGGAATACTTTGAGGAAATGACATTAGAATCTATATCTCTGAAGCCAATTATATGGTTAAGGTACGTAGATGACACCTTCATACTCTGGCAGGAAGATGTTCAGGTTCTACTGGACCATGTGAAGTCAATAAGACCTTCGATACAGTTCACAATGGAGAAAGAGAGTAACAACACACTCCCATTCCTGGATGTATTAATATATCGAACAGAGCATGGGTTCAAGAAATCCGTATATCGTAAACCGACATTCACTGGACAGTACCTCAATTTCAACTCCCACCACCCATACAGCGTAAAGAAAGGGATCGTCCGCAGCTTACAACCGAGCAACAGTCATAAGTGGCGACCCAGACATATTAGATAAAGAATTGATCAGTATAAGTAGTACACTACAAGGTAAAACTACCCTGGTACACGGCAGCAGCCCCCAAAAACTGGGATATGCGGGTACAAGAGGAGGACAACAACACTCAGAAAACAGTCTGCCTGCATTATGTGAAGCGGTTATCAGAGAAAATACAAAGGATCTGCGGTCCATATAACACCAGGACAACCTTCAAAAGCTTTACGACACTTCGCAGATATCTCTCCCGAGTAAGACCCCTCATAGAGGAGAACATGACTAAAGACTGTGCGTACGCAGCTGCGGAAAGAAATATAAAGGGGAGGGATCAGGTCGCGATGATAGACAAGGAACACCATTGGAAAATTCGTAAATTTAAGGAATTAGCACAAAATCTCTTGAGCCGACCAAGCATAGAAATGAATACAATATGGAAACCAGTAATAAGGAGTGGCAGAGAAAAGCGATAATAACAACAATATGAGCTCTGGTAAAAATGAATAAACATGGGAAGAAAGATGAGGACAATTGTCCGAATATTGTAAATAGTGTACATAATACCTCATCTCAGAAATATAGACAGATACTGAAGGGCCGAAACGTTGTAATAAATATGGCGACAATGATGGGGACAATAGTCCGAATAATGTAAATAGTGTACATAATAACTCATCTCAGAAATATAGACAGATACTGAAAGGCCGAAATGTTGTAATAAATATGGCGACAATGATGATGACAATAGTCCGGATAATGTAAATAATGTACATAATACCTCATCTCAGAAATATAGACAGATACTGAAGGGCCGAAACGTTGTAATAAATATGGCGACAAAGATGAGGACAATAGTCCGAATAATGTAAATAGTGTACATAATACCCCATCTCAGAAATATAGACAGATTATATGCTTGATATTATTTCAAAGCATTCATTCTTTCTACTTATTTTTAGAAGGAATACAAGTCTCTTTCAACGGCTGTCCCTTAGCGGCTGCAAGCATGCCCCTTAGGGCTGCAAGGATGCTCCTTAGGGGCTGCAAGGATGTCTCTGACGACTGCAAGGATGTCTCCGAGAGCTGCAAGGATGCCACTTTGGGATTGCAAGGATGACCCTTAACCGCTTCCATGCCCTTGAAAGATACAATAATATCCCTTAGGGGGTCCAAGGATGTCTATGAGGACTGCAAGGATGCCCATGAGAGATCCAAGGATGTCCCTTATGGGTTGCACGGATACCTCCTATGTAAAGTCTATTCACACACTAGTACACCCACACGTTTAAAACCTAACCCTTTTGCAATATATATTTTTATATTTTTACCCCAACTAAGGCAATAAAGCTACTGTGATGACTGGTCGCTCGTATCCAAGCTTGACTGTCTCCTAAGACAGTTAGCAAATCCCTGCTGCAGACGCCTGCACAGGGACATCCACAGTAGTTTCTACTGCAACAATGCTAAGTGGACTTTAGTTACAGTTTCTGGGAGAGAGTGCATTATCTAACATGTTCAACAGTCTGAACAAGGCCAAAACCTCGGTCACGATGACTTGTGACTTTCATTCACAGGGCGTAGGATAAACCCGTGGCGTGGTTTTCAGGCACTTCCCGAACGCTGGAATCGCCTCCCCAGGCCGATAACATCAAGAAAACACCTTCCTTGTAAATCTACTATGTTGAGATTCAAACACAAGACTCATGGTCAAAAAGCGAACGTACTAACCACTCGGCTATACACTAATAATAAAGTCAATAAGAATGGATGCTAGAGAATCTGAGAAAAAAAACATTATTAAGCGGACAAAAAAAGAACAGTAATTAAGGACACAAACTATAATTAGCGTTGCATTCAAATATTTGATGGTCAAATTTCATTGGAAAGTGAGAAGAGAGGCCCACAAGCAAGATGTGAGATAGAAGAAACTCTTAGCATAGAACTTAGGGTTACATCTAACCATTTCACTTGTAAAATGATGAGACCTAACGACCAATCTAGTACTTTATTTAAAGTCTAGGTACCAAAGTTAAAAGCTCATCAGAAAAATTACCATAAGAATATTTATAGAAAAAGCAAAGGCAGTGGGAAAATGACTAAAGCCGAGAGGCCAGGTCAGAACCGATTACATTGCAGATTCTTCTTTGGGATAACAGAAGCAGCAAACCAGATGTGGCAGTAATATTCAATGCATGGATAAATGTTCCGATAAATGGTCCTTATAAAGGTGTAATTATACAATCTGGCAAGAAAAATTATCTTGCACAGTGAACCAACTCTTCAGCAATGGATTTCATCCTGAATCGATAGGTTTGTATTGTATTTTCTTTTTGTTGGAACAGATCACATTAATTAGGTTTAAAGGTACTGCTGTAAGTTGGCTTAGCTGGGCATGATTTTATTTTGACATAGTAATGTAGTGCCAGTTTAGGGCACCTTAAATATAGAGGTATTTCATTAGCTTTTCTGTACAAGCACTCCACTGGGGATGTCCTAAAAGCCGCAAGTACTAGTCTGACATCTTGATGATAGGTTGCGTTTAGTATTTTTAGGTATGATTTACTGCCCGCTCCATATATGAAACTAGCGTAATCCAGTTTTGAGCGAAGTATTGATCTCTATAATTTAATTAATGTTTATCGATCTGCTTCGCATTTAGTATGGGTTACCACACACAAAAGTTCGAGGACTTTACTACATTTTAGTTTTAAATGTTTTAAATATGGAATGAATGTTATTTTTTCTTTTATCAATTATGATGCCTAAGAACTTGTGTTGTTTCACTACTGTGATTTCTGTCCTGTCTAATTTTAAACAGGCGTCGTTGTGCATGTTTTGTTTTTTTTAATTTGCAGAAATGTAAGCATTTGTTTTTCGTTTTGGAAAAGGTAAAACCATTTTTCCGCAGCCCATTTGTGCATTTTATTGATGCATTGTTGAAATTGTCTTTCTATGATATGCAGATGTCAAGATTTATACATTATTAGAAAGTCGTCGACATTATATGGAGCATCTCACTTCTGGGCTTAGAGATTTAACTATGGAGTTAATTTTGATACAGGAAAGGGTCACTGAAATAATACTTCCTTGTGGAACCCCTTTTTTCTCGATTTTGCAGCGTAATTCCTATACGGTCTTCCAGAAAATTCTTTATGAATTGAGGCAACCTTTCTTTTAGATTCATTTCATGCAGGTCTTTCAAGATACCAAATTTCCATGCCGTGTCGTATGCCTTTTGCAAGTCAAAAAAGACTGCCGTAAGATGTTCCTTCTTAATGAAGTCTTCCCTTACAAAAGTTTCTAGGCGTATTAAGTGGTCTATGGTTCTTCTTTTTTTCCGAAAAATACATTTGAAGTCGCTGATTAAGTCTTTAGATTCCAGGTACCAAGTCAACCGGTTGTTGACCATTTTCTCCATAGTTTTACATAGGCAACTAGTTAACGCTATTGGTCTGTAGTTTTTAGGGTCTTTGTCATCCTTTCAAGTTTTTGGAATAGGGATGATGAACGATTGTCTCCCTATTTCTGGGAAGTTGCCATTTGTCCTTGTGTTATTATATATTTTTAATAACAGTTGTAATAATTTGTTGGATGATTGTTATATGAATACGTATTGGATATTGTTTGGAGCCACAGCTGTATTGTGGGCTTCCTTCAAAGATTCATTTAGTTCCTTTAGAGTGAATGGTAGGTTATATCTATCGGCATTATTCGATTTAAAGTTTAGTTTTTGTTTTTCCGGTTTTTGTTTGAACTTTAGAAATTTTTGGCTACCATTCTTGGCAGATTCATTTTTAGAGATTGTTTTGGTTAGTCAGCGATATCCTTTATGCTGGTTATCTTAGAGTTATTTATGGAGGGGTATTTTATAGTTTGTTTGGTATTTGTCTGCTATTTTCTTTATTATATTCCAGACGGATTTTGTTTTTGTAGCAGAATTGAGTCTGCTGGCGTAGTTTTTCCAGAATTATTTTTTGGATTATTTAATTATTTTCTGTGCATTTGATCGGAGTTGCTTAAATTGCAGCAAATTAGATTTTGTACGCTGTTTGTTGAATTCTCTCAGAGATGCTCTTCTTAGCCTGATGACTTTTTCACATTTATCATTGAACCATTGTCTATTGCGTTTTTTTGTGTGTGCGTGTGTGCTGAATATTGTGGAATGCTATAGAGATGAGGATTTCCGTGCAATGTTTTAAGTCCTTAATGCTTTTTCCTTCAACTTGTTTTTCAGAATATTGGTTTTTAAATTCTTCACAGTTCACTCCCCCAATTTCCAAGGAAGAGGATTTTTGTCATTATGCTCTGAGTTTTGTAGGACGATTGGCAAGTGATCGATACCGTATGTGCCTACTAGCACTTTCCAAGAGAAATCCATATAAATTGATGAATCACATAGGGATAAGTCCTTTGTCGAGTAGCTGCTAGAAAATGGATTTATGTAAGTCGGGATTTTATCATTATAAATAATTGTTTCTAAGGTCCTTCTCTTTTAGTTTATGTTTTTACAATCCCATATGGTGCTGTAACAGTTACAGTCCTCTTGTATCATAAAAGGGGGAGGGAGTTGCCTTATGACTTCATTTCTTCATATATACCGAGCAGATGTTTATTGTTTCTGTATAAAGTCACTTTAACAGCAGTCACCTTTAAAGTTATTGTTAAATTTATTTTACTTTGAGGTTCATCATTCCTAACTAAGATGGATGTACCGCCTGACGCTCGAGGACCAGTTTTTTTTTGTTTTTGTTTTGTGTGTGTGTGTGTGTGTAGTTGTATTGATTGGATTCTTTTATATTCAGTTTGTCATTTTGCTTAAGGAATGTTTCCTGAAGACAAACAACTACCGGTGACTGGTCTGTTATTAGGAGAAGCAGTTCATTTATGTTTGCTTTTGTTCAACGTCAGTTCCATTAAATTATTTGATACATGATTGCTAAATGTTTGAGTGATTTAGCTTAGTATTAGGTTGGTACAAAAATAATGACGTAATAATGTCGTTTTTTGACGTATTTTTTTATTACGTCATTATTTTTGCACCAACCTAATATATGGTTGTGATTTAATTTTCCGATGTTTTGAGTTTGGAGGTTTTGGTTGTTTCTTGGTTCTGGCTTTCCTCTTCCAGTTTCTTAAATCAGTTTTGGATAGAAATTTGGTCACTGTGAATTTCTGGTTTTTGTTTGGCTGTTTCTGTTTTTTGAGGAAGATAAGTTCTTAAGTCTATCTTTAATAGTTTTCGGTGTACAGATAAGAGATCACTGTGACCTTTGCTTTGTAGAAGATTTTGTATTTGTTTTATTGTTATTATTTCAATTCGTTCCTTGGCTTTCTTTGGTGGTTCAGTCTGCACTATATTCTTGGAGTATTCGTCCTTCAGGTAGTTCTGAGATTTCGGCCAATCATTTAGTTCCTCATGTACGAGCTTCTCAATGAAGGCTCTGTATTTGTCAGGTTGACTGGTATTCTTCTTAAACCTCCCTTGCGTTATTTTTTTGCATAGGAAGGGCCTTTCATGTAGCTTTCTCCGCGAATGAGGCATTTTGTTTATGTTTCACCTCGACTATCTCCTTTTTCCCTTTACCAGAAATCCCATGATCGGGAGTATGCTGGGTGATTTACCTGGCACTTAGCACATCTTACTCTATCCTGGCATTCTTCTTCCGTGTGATCTGAATCCCTTTGGCCACATTTGCCACATGTTGGGCGATTCCTGCAGCTATCCCTATGATAGCCAAATTCTTGGCACTTGAAGCACTTATATCGTTCCATTGGTTTAATGTTGCACCCGACTTTTATTTTTCTAGGGATTTGAGGTGTGACAACAATAAGGATATACGTGCCTGTTGTTATAGATTTCCTTTTTATTCTGATTCGACGTTATATTACTGACCCCCTGGCTTTCTAAGGCAGATGTGATTCCTCAGAGATAATTCTCTGCCTCTAATGACTCCCTTAGAAGTATTCCGTCTTTCGTGTGGGCAACTTTTTTATTTTGATGTTATGGAAAGTCTTCCTCTTGATTACACTTTCGGCGTGTTTCCTATTTTCCACTTCTACTAGCAAATTGCTATTTCTCAATTTCTTAATCCTTTGGGGGTTAATCCTACTGGATATAGCCTTTTCAATCAAGAAAGGGGAAAGTTTTGCTAGAGGAGTTTCTTCTAGGAATGCAAGTAGAAGAAATATTGGAAATTCATTACTTAATTCTTATACGGAATCAGAAAGATGTCTTGTTTTTTGTTTTTTCATAATTTGATGCAGAAAAAATTCACCGCCTGTGCTCCCCACTCACCTCGAAGCCGAGCATTGGGACGTGTCAATGGGGAAACCCAGTCGCCTTAACAGGTCAAGACTACACAAACCAGTATACTTGTAATCGAGTGAGACATTGATCACCCGTGAAGTCATTTGTTACATTTCCTAAATATTATGTGAACAAACTGGAATGTTCAGAGTCATGCCTAAGTCGCGATCTCTTCGAACCGATTGACCCGCACCCATCGCCCTTCTAACGCCTATAAATTGAAGAGGGATGGTATTTCATCCTGGTGTATATTTGGGATATTGTATTTTCTTATAAAATACTCTATAAAATGATATATTTATAGGGGCTAGGGCTTTGCGTGACCAGCCGATTTATCTGATCGATCCTCTCCGCCTGCGCGTCTGGTTCAACTAAGGGCCAAATTGGTGTGTTGGGAATCAGAAGTATCTAACCCTGACACCTGAAGCCCTCAATCACCAGGATCCCATCCCCAGATATTACGGGTCGCCACCCATGGCAAACAGGTGGCCTCAATGGTGGGCGATCTTACCCCTCTGCAGAAGTGCTGTTGGCGTATTCTGAAGCAACAGCTAACATGAAGGTAGGTCATTTCTGGCATTTGTTTGGGATGAATGTCTGGTTATAATTCCCATGAGACACTGAGCTGAAGTTTTGCTTTTAATATGTTTCATCAACATAAGAAATATAAAAAAAATTATTAATTAAAGTAAAATTCATTAAAAAAATTACTGGATAAAAACTAAATGAAGAATCCCTAAAATTATCTTAGATGGTCACCCAGTCAAAAAGAAATCTGAGTTCAGGCTTACATCTAAAAGTTGGAAAAAATAATTCTAGAATTATCTTAATGTTATTTGAAGTCAAACAATAGATCAAACAAAAATATCACCCAAACAGAAAATGAAATAAAATCCTTCATTTATTCATTTTATGTTCTTCTCATGATAAGTATTTTTTTTTATCATCTTATTTCCTTTGACAAATAATAAAACTGAAACAACTTTTGAAAAATCTGAAATGATGTAATCTTTGATGACAGAAACAATTTCATTCTTGTCTATCATATATTGATAAATTGAAGTCTATTTCATCTTCTTTATTTGTTTTTTTTTTATTTCAGTTTAAAAGGAGTAAAACTGCTGTTTTCTAATTAGTGTCTCCCACGTGGTGTTACTAATATCTATGCATAGACTACTGATCGAGGGATTTGAACTCTATGCTCAGCGTATTGACTAGATTATTTTCTATGGCCAGCTAATCGATTATCTGATTTTATATCTTTGTTTGGATGACTGACTGGATGATTTGATATTAATGCATGGACTACTGATTTCAGGAGTTCATATGTATGTTTCGATTATTGATTGGTTGATTAGATATCTATTCTTGATCTATTGATTATCTAATTTGACTATCCTTGTAATAATGAATGAATGATTTGCTCGGCCTACTGATTGGATGATTCCCTATCTACGCTCGGCCTACTGATTGGATGATTTGCTATCTACGCTCGGCCTACTGATTGGATGATTCGCTATCTACGCTCGGCCTACTGATTGGATGATTCGCTATCTACGCTCGGCCTACTGATTGGATGATTTGCTATCTACGCTCGGCCTACTAATTAGAGGGTTTTCTATCTATACAAAGCCTATTCACTGGATGATCTTATATTCATTGTCATCCGATTCATTTTACTTTATATTTCTTCTTGGCCTACTAATTGAATGATTTGCATCTAGATTCTTGTGTGTATTATTCAAGAACTAGGCTCAACTTACCAGATTAGTTGACGTACTGTTTGGATGATTTGAGCATAGCATATACACTGATTACTTCAGTTTTCTCATTCACTAGTGTGATTTAATATTTACTATTTTGACTTTATTCCATACTACCCTTAATTGTATAAGCCTAGTTTCCCCGAGCCAGGAATTAAATTAAAGAAAAATTCAACCCATTTTATTTAATTTATGAGAAAATAACAAAATATTCTACATTCTAACTTCATTAATCACTATGCCAGTTTCATTGATTTTTCAAGACAGTCATTCATGGCGTTTAGGCTAATGTTTTGTGTATCTGGTGATAAATTAGCCAAAAGCCTGTCTCACCCTAAACCTGAGCTGGTCAATATTTCTGGCTTGTATTCTGAACATAAACTTATTCACCAACCCCTAATGATATAAAGAAATCACTAAATGTCAAATTTAGAAGCAACTTTACAATCAGCTGTCTTTTTATACTATTGTTTACTGAATACAACGCCCAAGAGCCACACAAGGTAGAGTTTAACTGAATGAGGTTGTTTTAAGGGCATAGAGACAGGTAATAAGAGGTGCATTTTATAAGGATATGTAGGATGGATAAACTAGACTTGAAGGTTAAGTTTTTAGTGATTGGAGAAGCATACTTTGAGCACTCTACAATGTAAGAGTTCTAAGGAAGAAGCTGTCTCAGTGGAACTTCCTCATTACCAATGGAATACAAAGTGTGGAGGAGTCAACTCTCTGTACATGGTGGATCCTAGCTAGGAAGGTGTGAACTGTTGAAATTCAGAAATGTAGCTCATTTGGACATATGATAGGAAAATAGTGATAAAATAGCATGGGGGGAGCAATGATTCGTCTGTGGGAAAAGGTGGGGGTTGTAGGTTGGAAAGTAATTCATCGTGTGTGTCTGGAAGGAATTTCCAGCTCCACATGCGAAGTGGGTAAACTGGCCACATTAGGAGGCAGGACATGCTGGTACCCAAGACCGTTTTCACAGTCTATCTTCCTTTGGGCACCCAGTAACCAATTCTTCTCACCTCAGCCAACGTGAACCCAACTCCCTAGTGCTAGCACCTGGTATATGCTTCCATTATGAGAAGTCTGGTTATCGGGTAATGCTTTTCCAACAGAATAAGGTGTTTAACTCCCATATTGAAATAAAGAGAATTACCAATTCTGCCGCCCAACCTAATCAGTCCGTCCTCGACTATGTACAGATGAAGGTTCCCCAACAACCAAGGGACGTTCCTGTCTGAAGCATTCGGTATGAATGCCAATTCCTCAGGATAGGCTTCCTATTGCATGGTATACATCTGAAGTATGTCTGCCAGTCTCTCACTATCAACCTCCAAACATCGCAACGTATTAATAAACTTTATGACTAACGCGGTTATCTTCAAGATCTTTGCAATGGAAGAAAATTTCTCCAAAGGCAGAACCGTTGAGATTACCTCTCCCTGGATGACAGCAGCATTCAATGAAAAACGGGCTATCCGTTGATTGTGTTGATTGAGACATGTCAACTCCTGTGGCCCATGGAGTAATCCCGCTACACAAACAGTCCGGACTATGACACCAGAACCAAAGGCAAGCCTTAAACCTTTCCTGAGGGATGAATATTTGGATAAAGATGAAATTATCGACAACCTTTTCCAAGAGATACTAGACTTCTCTGTTAAGCGAGAGATATCTTTTTCTTCTTTGACTCAGTTTATATCCTGGACAACCTCATTTCTGATGGAGTTGGAAAGCTTTTCAACTGTGCTTTCTCATATGATCAGTCTTCTGGAGCTCGCCTCATGGCAAAAATCCTCTCCTCTAAATTTCCCAGAGAAGTTAAGGGCGAAATGATTCGGCTGTCAGGTAAGAGAATTCCCACATTATTTTCCGTCTTAGGGGATACCAACGAGGCGATTAAACGTCTCCTTATCAAGGATGGGTAATCTCTTGGACACTGCCCATAATCCTCAGCGAGGCTTCTTTAGAGATGCGGAATCCCGCCGCCGGAGGGATTTTCCCTTCCCTCTCGACATCACCCCGTACTTATTTTGGGAGTTCAACTAATCTCCTGCCTGTCTTGTGTGTGACCTTTGGTAGAAATGGTGAAAGTATCTATGCTAATTGTTTGTTGGTCACTGGTAGTAGGCGGACGTATCCAGTGATGTTTTAAATCCCATTGGAAGTCTGGAGTTCTTAGGGCTTGATTCAATAATTCCTAATGCTGATATGGTGATGGTTGATCAGTAGTAAGGCCTTTCCACTGAGTTAACATTTTAAAAAGTTTAGCCTCTCAGCATCATTGACCATCCCTTCTACACAATTCTCAAAACGAAATAAGAATTTTCAGAAACTAATCCGGTTAGTATGCATTTCCTGGCCAC
>OZ010571.1:4440123-4452623 GCA_963932145.1 Acanthosepion lycidas
ACACTCGTTGCCTCTTTTGTGATGCCAATGAATACTTGTTGTCTCTTTTGTATTGCTTGTTGTCCGATATCTTCGAATATCACTCGCAATAATAGTACTTGCTCAATAATACTCGCTCAAAAGTAACCAACAAATAGTATTCCGTCTAGTGAATTGAGTAGAGAATAGTTGTCCCAATAGTAATAGTGGATAGACTAGAAATGTAATTCAATCTAGACGTCATGTGACTTCCTACTCATGCATTTTCTTTATGGTCATGTGGTCTACTTAATTCAATAATGGGATCCCCTGTATTTTCTCACTGGCGATCTATGTTCAAACTCAATTGTCAACAGCAACACTTTATTCCTATACAACAGTAGTTATTAACATCCAGTCATCTGAGGACCAAGCAATCAAAGTCGGCATACCTCGAGGTTTGCTTTTCATTCCAAACTTCTTTCTACTTTACATAAATGATCTGCCTAAGAGTATACTCTTACTATTTATGAATATCTATGCTGATGGTACATTATATAGGTGCACCACTAAAACCGTAGATGACCAGAACTTGGCAGTTGATCAATCCTTTCACCTGTAGCCCTAGTGAGGGAAAAACTGATTGATAATAGTCATTGTCTCGAAAAGCAAACCAAAGTAACATTCCATCTCAATGAACAAGTGTTCTCTCAAGGAGGAGACTCTTGCCTTGAGCGCCTCTTGGGGCTTAATCTCAATCCAGATCTCAAGTTGAACTCATACATATAATCCATTGCTAAAAATACTGGAAAATGGTCAGTTTCCTGTAATGCTTCAATAAATACATGACATGACATTTTCTGCTACCCTCTGCAAGAGCCAGATCAGACTGAAAATGCAGTATTGCACAGTCTTCTCTTTACAGTATCAATAGTGTCCAAAAGTGTCTTTACGTCCTTGTGGGTGATGAATTATTCCCACTATGCAACCGCTTTCTCAGAGACATAATGTCATTAGCCTCTCACTGCTCTATCATTATTTCCCTGAAAAATGTTCAGATGAAGTACATTCCTTGGTTCCACCAGTTCTAACCTTTATGACTAAAACCTGACATACCACATGAATTGAGCAGCTTCTTCTCATGATCTGCTGCCTTGTGGAACTGATTCCCAAGAGGATGCTTTCTTATCTGTCTATATTTCTCAGATGATGTATTATGTACACTATTTACATTATTTGGACTAGTGTCCTCATCTTTGTCACCATATTTATTACAACGTTTTGGCTGTTGCATGACCCTGCCTTCTTCAGGTGGTTGGAATGTCAAACTGAACCTTTTATTTCGCTCACTTGGGTAGACTGTTCTCATTCCATGTGCCATGTTTAATGGATATCAGTTATCTCCTGTTAATTCCCCTCTCCAAGTTCTCCACTGCCTTAACCGTGTATTACACTCACACTCTTTGGGTCCTGTCACTGGATGTAACTAACACCTTTATCTACTGTGCCATGTGTGCTTTAGGACACATGGCACTGTGGATAAGGCAATGGAGAACATGGAGACTGCAATTAACAGGAGATAAATGACAACTGACATCCATTAAACATACCATGTCAAAGTAGAACAGTCTACCCCAGTGAGCAAAATAAAGCATTCAGTTTGACATTCCAAATACCTGAAGAAGGCCAGAGCATACAATGGCTGAAACGTTGTAATAAATATGACGACAAAGATCAGGATAATAGTCTGAATAATGTAAATAGGATGCTTCCTGATTACTAAAATCTTAACCTGTTCAATTCTAGGATCAACTCTTACCTTTCCTAGATATGCCCATAAACTGTACAGAGTGAACAATATTGTAAAACATAAAATCTTTGTTCTATTCAGTCAGGATGTTCATTACTTTTGAAAATATTATTTTTTTTTATCTATATTAAACCTCTTTGCTTGATTGATGCATCTTCTGCACTAACTTAACAAATGTTTTGAATCTATTTTTCTTATTGCTGAAAAAACCCTTACCAAAGGCATGAATCAACTTCTCCCTCCAGATATGATGAAATAGTATGACAAAAGCTTTTAACCATGTAAAATAACCCATCGTTGGTGTTTGTCAAAAGGTCAAGTCAGATATTATTCTTTGCTGATGGCACCATTGTAACCCAACACAAGTATTATGTTAAATAGGAAAAGTAGATTGGTCTTTCTAGCTTTGATTGGCAGTGAGAGAGACAAAAGAACTAATCTAAATTTCAAACTAAAGAGAAGTCAGTGGGAAACCACTCCACTGTTTTTCTCAATAGAGCAAATACAAGTAACCTGGGCAAGCTATGATTGTATACATTCTGAAAAGAGATGGCATTTGAAAGAAAAATAGGGCCTGTAGGTAGCACAATGAATTAGTACAGAGAGTGTAATTGGTGAGTCATGTTCAAATTCCATGCCAGCTTGTTGTATTCACTTTACATTAACACCCTTGGAAAAGGCATGAAGCAATGGGTAAAGAATTTTGAGCTTTGAGTGGCAGCCAGTTTAGAAGAATAGAACCCTCAGTTAAAAAACGTGGTGAAGGCAACAGAAAACTACTGCACTATGTTTCCCAAGAAGTTCATAGTAATTCACACATATTAAATCTGGGGAAAGATTTGATCACATGAAAATGTCTTTAAAAATTATTTCGTTTTCACCTGTGAGTTTTGAAATATATTTTCCAATTATTAAATATGAAATAATTATAAATGAATAAGTTTATTACTTATTTATAAGAGTTATAACTCTGAGTAGATAATTATAGGCCCCCTAACATATATATACACAAAAATACTTGTAAAAATGAGAAACAGCAAGATGTGGAAACAATAAAACAAGTATAATTTATTATCTGCTTATGTTGAAGAAATGAGACAGTAATAATTATCAAAATTATGAGTTTGGGATCAAATGTCGATCAAATATGGATCAGAATCTGACATTCTCGCATGTTTTTTTTTTTTATAGACATGTGTAATGAGTATTCAGATAATTTAGTTGGATAAATACAAAAAGTACTTAGGGTTTTCTTACCTTGATTTTTGGTTGAGTATTAAGAGATAAATGCTACTATTATGGACTGAAAAAAAGAGACAAAATCTTCATTGAAGTATGACTTGTCCATGTGAACTGCTTGTCCAATAGTGAGAATGTCTATGAGTATATCGGAGAAAAGGGGGGGAGGTCAATTATCATTGGTTTAAGAACAATTGAATTAATTATAATAATAATTGTTATAATTATTTTAACATAATTATTTTTTTCACTTTAATTCATTTTTTAGCACAACACTTAATTACTAGTAAACCAATTACCCACTTTGTGTAAAGTAGAATCACAAATTAATATTAGTTAATCAATGTCACAAAAATAGTAAAATATTTTGTTAAGTGCTTACTATCGCTACTTAACATTTTTTTTAAATCATTTCAGCATAAGCAAGGCAATAAAGCCATTAAGACACAAGGGTTTATTGAGCGTGAAAGAATAATTAAAAAAGAGAAACATTATTAAAGAAAGAGAAAAATAGAAGAATAATCAAGAAGACAGTAGATAATGATTGACATTCTATTTAAATCTTGGAAGATCAATGTTCACTGGGAAGCAAGAAGCTGGAAGAGAGTTCCACAAGTGAGAAGTGCAATAGAAGAAACTGTTAACATAGAACTTACGGTTCCATCTAGCCATTTCAACTGGTGAATTGTTGAGACCTTGCCACCAATCCTAGTATTGCACTTAAATTCATAAAGTCTAGGCACCGTAGTGATGAGTCCATCCAAAATATTACCATGAAAGTATTTATTGTAATGGCACACGGAGGCTACATAACAGCAATGGGAAAGTGACTGAAGCTGAGATGCCAGGTCAGGACCAATAGTATTGCTGATTCTTCATTGGATTTTATCAAGGATCTCTAGATATATAACAGAAGCACCAGACCATATGTGGCAGCAATATTCGAAGTATGGATGAATATTAGACTTGTAAATATTTAAGATAGATTCTGGAGAGATGAACTGGCTAGCACAACACAGTAAACCAACTTTCTTAGCAGCAGATCTAGTAATGGATTCAAAATAATTATTAGGTTTTCACCTGTGAGTGTTAAACTATTTTCTGATACAAGGTTTTCAAACAGCAGAAATGGATTTTTCCATTTATTATTTTTGTATTGTTTCACAGAGTCTGTTGTGATTTTTAAAATGCTTAGAACAGTCTCACAGTCATAAGAAAGACACTGCAACCTGGCATCATCTATGCAAAGGAGATAACACTTGTATAGCAAAATGTTATAGAAAGTTTTTTAATCGATTTCACCCCATGCAAGGCAGTAAAGCCACTAAGACACAAAGGGTTACTGGGTATGGAAGAATTAGAAAAAGAAATATTAATAATAAGCAGGAACAAAAGACAAGTAATCAGAATGACAGTAGATAGCTATTGACATTGCATTTAAAGTTTTGAAGATTAAATTTGACTGGAAAAAATGAAACCAGAAAAGAGTTGCACAAATGAGTAGTGCAAGAGAAGAAACTGTTGTCATAGAACTTACAGTTAGATCTAAGCCAGCACAATTGTAAATTGATGAAATCTCAACACCAGTCTAGTACTGCAGTATAATTAAAAAAGCCTAGATACCATAGTGAAGAGCTCATCTGAACAATTATCATGAAAGTGTTTATAGAAAAGACACAGGGAGGCAACTTTACAGTGGTGGGCAAGTGACTGAAGCCAAGCCACCAGATCAGGATTAATAACTTTGCTGATTCTTCTTTGGATCTTATCAAAGAGCTCAAGTTAAATAGCAGGGTCACTGAACCATATATGGCAGCAATATTCTAAGCACGGATGAATGGTGGACTTATAGATATGTAAGATAGATTTTGGAGAGAAAAATTGTCTTTCATGACACAGTGAACCAACTTTCCTAGCAGTAGACGTAGAAATTGATTCCATATAATCATTCCACTTCATGCCAACAGAGGACATTTGTCAGTGAAGGCTCAACCATTCACTGTCCTGGAGATTAGCATCAGCCATGCTGATGGAAGGCACAAAGTACTCTCTTAGGTTATTAAAAGAGAAAAACTTGAAAAAAAAACACTTGCATTATTTACAGTGAGAAGAATTTTTAAATCTTTGGATTACTGTTTGTCTGAGAAAAATACAAATTTTAAAATATTCTATTTTTGTTTTGGTTGCAAATTGAAATCTTGTCATGAAATATGCATACACCATCATCAGAATATCAACATTCTCTTGTTTGTTTAGACAAATATCTGCAAATTTGTAATTGTATTTTTTAGAATTATTCCTAATATCTTAACTTCTTATTTACTACCATTTGTTTAGTCTGCCACAAATGTTGAACCAATAATTAGGGTCATACTAATCGTACCAATAATTAGGATCATACTAGTTGAAAAAATTGACTAGACAAGCTTGCTAATGATTGCCATGGGGAAAATAGCTATTTGTTTAGGTAAGCTTCAAGAAATTTACTCTAAATTATCCAGAGAGGAAGATTTAATCGAGTTGTAATATTCTGTGCAATAAGTTTCCTTCTCATTGTACCATGGCATCTGAGGAATAATTTATAGCAGCAAATTTACCAAAGATATTACTGGTAGATATTAGTGGTATAAATAGACGGATAGAAATCTTTTGGAAGTTGAATAGATTCAGGATTTGCTTAATTGTACTTTAACTTCAACAGAAAATTCTATCTTTTCTCCCACTTAGACTTGAAAGAGGGTGTTTTGACTATTTTGGTTAAGATTTTTGCTAGTATCTTTAAAAAGTTTCCTTTTTCTTACAATTGGTATTTAATGTAGCCTGCCTCAGATATTCACAATGAATCATATCCTCAGGAAATTGTGTCAGTGTCGAACATATTCTACTCTGATTTCCACAAGTGCATATGGAACTTCAAAGAATGAATTCATTCATGTATTCTTGCAAATAGTTCTTTTTTTTTTACAATGGTGAATGTTCTTTCTTATCCAATTTCTTTTGTTTTATGGTTACATTAGTTTTTGAGAGTTTTATTGTAATTTCTTTCTGTTGAAATACTATAAAGAAGCAAGTCTAAGACAAGAAGGAACTTAAGGGTAAAAAGAACAGTGTCTTTTATGCAGTTGGAATCATTTCCACTTGTTTGTTTTTAGTCTTTTCTTGAAGACCTGAAGCGGCATTTTGCTATCTAGAGTCTGCTACTTGATGTTATTTCATTGTGGCTTTTATTTCTTGTTCTAGAGCAGTTGTTCCAACTTGACATGATGGTAAGAGAGCCACAAGGCAAAGGATTTATATTTGATTTGATGTTTCTTGTTGTTGCTGCTGCCAAAAGAAATACTTTCACAACTTGGAACGAGAATAAACTACCATTAACTCTGATGCCTGACAATCACACTATTTAAAAATTATGCCAAATAACCATTTTCAGACCACATTTATTTCTAAAGTAACTTGAATATAAATAAACTCTGTAAGCTATCAAGGCAAATCAATGTCTCTATGCCATATATATTATGAAAAGATGATAGAAAGGTATTTTTACTCAGAAATCTCTGGTTTCGGTTGTAATGCAAAAAACTTGATACAATAAAATATCCATATTGTTTTTAGACAGTAAATCTAATCCATCTATTTGAAAAATGTTAATATGACCAAGAAACAAAGTAACACTTTGAAAAAAGTTAATTTTGAATCAGTTTTTTATGTCATATTTTTCTTGTAAGTTTTATAGTTGCACTGTGAGTAAAAATCTTTTTTAATTTTTGTTGTACACTTATTCAATTTGATATTTGTACATTGTTTATTTAAATATCAAACATATTCACCACTTCTTATATATATATAAGTGAACATTGAAGTCAACACTTAAAGGTGACAGGCTGTTTCATGCTAGACACAATCATCAGGCCTGACGATTGCATCTAGCATGAAACAGCCTGTTGCCTCTAAGTGTTGACTTCAATGTTCACTTTTATATTAACACACCCTCTATCTCTGATATTGAGCACTTTATCCCATAAGTATAGCACACCTTAAGATTATATTTCTTCATATATATTATATATATATATATATATATATATATATATATATATATATATTAATCAGAAGTTGCACAAAATGTGTGTACATAGAAAAAAGTTAAGCTAAGTGCTTGATGTATAAAACAGAGCAGTATAAATATAATATTTAGTTCAAATAATGTTGTTACCCATCCAGGATTGATGTATTAATCAATTAGTGAGAAAACATTTGACATTGTAACATCGAGACTATGTCATAATAATATTAAATGTGCACTTACTGAACTGTCTAATGATTGCTACTACATGTAACTTTAAATCAAACAAGGACTGAAAAAAGAATATATATATATATATATATATATATATATATATATATATATATATATATATATATATATATATTGTTTTCCTTCCTATGGTATTAATAAAAATGAATATAATGAACTTGACTGGGATTTAAATTTGGTTCTCCCAATTCTCAATCTAAACTGCTATCCATGGGCAGCTCAGATAGACAATTGAGAAAACCAAATTGAAGTTCATTACATTTACTTACATATTAATAACCTTGGGAATAGTATAAGTCCATCTCTTCCCACAGCTATGGATAAATAGCAGGATAGATATAACCTTGATTGGCAACCAGTCTAGGAGGAAAACTCTGAAATCAAACCACCTGCTGCCTTGTTGATCGGTCCCTCTAAGTCTTGAAAAGAGGGGCGTAGTAACCTCATTAACTACGATGCAAAAGTAAATATCAAACCCTTGCATTATTCTGCCTTGAATGGCACAATGAAGAACAATTGTGAGATGAAGGGGAGTGGTGACCACAGTGGTTCAAAATGCACTAAATGAATAAATGATCAAATAATTTGATTTTTTAATTTATGAAAAATATTTACCAAAATAGATGGACATGAAAGATTTTTTGAAAAATAGATATAGCTACAGGTAGGAAGTTAATAACGATATATAAGTTTTTTTTTTTAATATTTTGATTTTGAACACCAAATAAAAGAAAAATAAATGTATGCCCAAAATAATAGGATAAAATTAATTGGCAATTGTATAGTTTTATGTTATGTTTTTTTTTAATCTTAACTACTGTAACATTTGACTAAATTAGCCTAAATCACTATAAAGACATTTTTCCACATTGCATAATCCAAAAGCGGATTGCTCAGTTGTCATATTCTTATTTCCCCATTAACTCTATAAATCCATTAATCCCATAAGTTTTGGATTATCTGGCACCTGTCAAAGCCAGAAGTATTGTATTCTTATCCTGAAGATATTTCTGAAATAATTTAAGCATACATTTTGTATCATTGTCATAGATAATTTTCAAATGAGGCATCAGCTTCCAATTTGTAACCAAAACCTTTATCGATGATATTAATATTTCCAAGTAATATGCAGTTTTCATTATACCATTAATGCTTACTGTAGTAAAAAATAAAAAAAATGATAAATTCGCATTCAACAATTCCACTCTATTTTTGATCCATTTTCTTTGACCTGCCACTGACTTTATACTGAAAGCAGGTACACTAATCCAAAAGCAACACATCTGAGCTGTTATTTCATCAACTATTTCCTGTTGTAACTGACAAAATAAGTCTTCCACGTTTTTTTCCTGGCATGAAGCCATGTTCACATACTCATTTTTTTTGAAGGTAGGTACATTTGTTCTGTACACTTACTAAGGTTCCTGTTTATTTCTCAAAATCACCCAAACCATGAAAATCCCCCCAACCATATTTTGTTGTAGGGTTGGTGTTTTTTTGGGATTGAAAGTATCACATTAATGCCTCTTGCCATTATGCATGTCATCATAGTATAATTCTCCAAGAATGCCATAGGTTTATCAGTATATGTATTTGGATATTTTAACAAGATTTCATATTACTAGCCTTCAGAAAAGGCTGGAGTTTTCGTACGACAGATCTATGTAGAGCTCTAGTAATAATATTCAATACTAGCAGCATGGCCCGGCGTTGCCCGTACTTGATTCAAAAATCGTACGACTCATACAGCAATCGCTATCACTTGACTTAAAATATTTTTGCCCTTTCTTGCCTTTAAAGGAGTGCCCTATGCCATGCTGATGTTGCTGCATACCTTACTTCTTGACTATCTCACACTGCGAATTTTTTCTAAGCTCTATACTAAACATTAAATCTGTTACGAAAAAAGAACTAAACAAAATGAACACAAAACGATCAGCTTTAAAAAAAGAACTCGTAACTGGAAAACCGAATGAAAAAAGAATGTTAACAACAAATACTTTTTCACGCCCAACCCAGTTCTGCGGAATCAGAATCAACGTTGAGTTTAAGCAAGCAAATGAGTCAATTGGAGTAAAGTGCCATGCAGATTTAAATTTTTCCCACTTGTGACGAATGGAGCTATCGATTTTTTTTTTGCATGCTAGCATGCTAGTTAACATTCGTGTCAGTCAACTGTTGCCTCTCATGCTGGCCAATAAAATATTCCTGCCTATTCGTGGCAGCCAGCTATTGGCTCTCACTCTGGCCAGTACAAAATGGCCGCAAACTACATAAAAAATGCCGTAGAAGCATGAAAAAATCGATTATTTCCACTATCGATGGGAGTTGGGAAATACAAAGTCGGTCTTGGCCTTCCCGCTAACTTGGAGCATGTGCATGTAAATTTTGGTGCAAATCCGTCGAAAATTGCGGCCGTGCATTCGTTACACACACACACACACACACACATACATCCTGCCTTTTGTAGATAGAGATTTACTCTTTTAATCGAGCAGTTTCAATGATTCGTAGATTTGTAGTTGAAATACGTGTGTTATATTTCAATTTCTTTTAGATGGTTGCATTTTATTCTGACTGATAGCTGATTCCTTTGTATTTATTTTTTCTCTATTGAATTTTACAATTGAATAGTAAAATGATAATTTAAAGATAATAAAACGCTTAGGAAAGACATAAGTTGTTTTTAGATTGAGAGGATGTTGTGTAGTGATGAGCAAAGATTTCTTCTTTTGAATTGCTTAGAAATTAAACAAAAAATTAAAAATGAAAACGGACATTAAAATTCACCATTTCTTAGATAGCTGTAGCGTAAATTTCAAATGTCTCTTAAAAAAGAAAAAATCCAACATTGCATTCAGTCGCAAGTGGGCGATATTTATTTTGTGCTATTGCCAAAAATTTGTATGAATCTAAAAATTGAGCGGAGAGAGGGGTGTTGGCTTTCGCTATCATCACATTAACTTAGCTCGTCACCATTACAGAAATAACATGCAAACGACATCCGGTAAAGTGTTAAAAAAAGGTGATATTAACATGATATGAATACCTGTGTTATCGGGTCCGCCATTTCTCTTAACATTTGCTTTACTCTCGTTAGTATGAGATTATGATTCATTTGCGAATTCCGAGGTTCATTATTAACTCTACACTGACCCAAACAATCTTCATTATTCCTTTACCATAACGAGGCACTTACAATTGTCCAGGCCACAATTACCAAAACGTTACATTCTCGAGATGGAAATTCTAAAGCCCATATTTACAATTCACGTGAGGGAGAGAAGTAATGCATATAATTCATATCTTCCAAATTAAATACTAATTTCTAGTAATTTGAAATGATGCTAACAAATATTTGACGAAAAATACGTGGTTAATTTGCAGTGTAACACCCGCCCTCAGTTCGCATTAAAAATTTCCAGTTTATGTGTAATTATTCCCATTTATGTGTAATTGTACATGCAACATTCGAATCTGGCTTGATAAATTTGATAAAATCTATCGTTTTGGAGTTATCGACAATAAAATTTGGGATTCAATCGCGTTGTTTGTGGCAGCCATTACGGGCGTTGTTTGCAAATATTCGTGCGGAAAGCTAAACACGAAAGACTACAGAAAGCTAAGCTTGGAACTGGTCTTTCTTGTCTAAATTTGTCTCAATTACTGCGCACGAGAACTATTTACGTAGACACGCTCATTTTGCGCAATGATAACTACACTGATAGCTATTCTACAGCGGATGTATACAAACAACAGCCGTAACAGCTGCCCGCGACGCGAATGAATCCGAAATTTCACTGTCGATAACTTCAAAACGCTAGATTTTATCAAATTTATCAAGCAAAAATTTATCAATGTAAGTATTCTGGAAATTTTCCTGTTTTTTTTTGGTTTTTTTTTTTGTGCCATTAATTTTGGGCATAACATTTTTTGAGTTTTTTTACACATAGATTATAGCAAATTATTCTCGTGTTTACTTCAACGTATCAAAATGTTCAAACCAACAAGGAACTTACAACGAAATGAATATTCAAAATGTCATTCTCCATAGAAATCTCGTTAGAAACAAAGAAACAAGTATTGAATTGTTATATAATATCAACCCTTATTTACATTATTCGGACTATAAATAATGTACATAATACCTCATCTCAGAAATATAGACAGATATTGAATATCAGCCCTGTTATATGACAGTAAATGCTGGACAATCTCCTTCCAGATAGATCAGACGTGAAGTAAATTAAATTTGGATCTACATGAGGATACTGAGAATACAACGGGCTGAACATGTGAATATTTTTAGAGAAAATGAAAACGAAAAGGACACTTATACTTAACACCAGGAAAAGGCAAATGAAATTTCCAGAGAACATAATGAGGAGAGAGGCTTGAAAAATTAGCGAATAATATTTCAGAGTTCAGGCGAAGACGATAGAAATTGAGAGTTGAAGTAGTACTGAGACTTTGTTATTAAGGTAACTAAACTATTTAAGGCCAAAATTATTCCTGTTTTTCTTTCTTGCCCTCAGAAATGGAGAAGGGTGTAATGTTTGTGTGGAATACCACAGTATTTCCACCTCCTTTTGACGCGCGCGCGAGTTTTTCCATCCCTTCCTCTCACTTTCAGCTAATAATAGCAGTAAACGTTTTCGCCAGTAAGCGAGCTGACTGCTGCTGATACTTAACAGAATTTGAATTTTTTCCCGCGCGTTTTTCTTCGAACAACCAGTTGCTCCTCAAATTCTCAAGCTATGAGGACAACTCATTTATTCCGTGTTCTTAACCCATAAACGAGCCGGAATATCTTAATCAAACCTTCAACATGTCGTGTGTTCAATACTTTTCTTCGAACAACCAGTTCGAACCTTCCTCCGCTTTTAAACTAGAGAGCGTTGAGCCCCGCACACTTTTACATTGGTTTTTTTTATCTCGTCTTGATGACCTTTCCTCCGTTTTCTACTCGAAAATGTCGAGACTGATGCACTGTCGGCGATACATTTTTTCCAAGACTAATTTCTCGACCTAATGTGAACATGTTGAACCTTCCTCCTATATCCGCTAGAAAATGTAGAGACAGATACACTGTCGTTATCATACATTTTTTCCCAAGATTAACTTTTCGTCTTGAAGCGAACAACTTTCGAACTTTCCTCTACTCACTACCAGAACTCT